>OZ038384.1:66730080-66955313 GCA_964036045.1 Eutreptiella sp. 'Long Island Sound 2002'
ATAATACCCAAATGGGGTGAAAAACACGTAAATACGGCCTAAAACAGGCTTTACATACCTTGGACGGTCATTTTAGGTGGTCACAAATTCAAAAAAAGAAGTTTCGAAAACTTCCATTTTTGAGCTGTCCGGGGTGAAAAACTGCATAAGCAGGTTGTGTACCGGCCCATTCACTAGGCCATTATTGGTGGAAACAGCCATTTCGCGTCTTTGGCACGGGTTGTGAACGGCCCTAAGCAAGGCTAGAGACTTCAAAAAACGTCCTTCCGTATCCTAGCATGCATATACTGTCACAACATCCCCACTCGCACCCCTCAAAGTGGGTACCACGGGGTCACCGAGGTCGCCAAAACCGCCAACATACCAAAAATGGCTGAAAAGTGCATAAACTGCGTAAGCGCTCGTCCCACTCCGCCCCATACAAACCCTATGGAGTCGGGACCCGGAAACACTTTTTCGGCTCAAAATCGAAAAAAACCAAAAGATTCATGATTTTCGACCCAAAAAAAGGGGGGGTCATTTTTTTGACATTTTTGACCCCCCCCCTAAAGAGTGGGTTTCAAGTAGGGGGGGTTTGGGGGGTCCGGACCAAAAACTCATTGGGGGATGCGTTTATTGGACAAATTAATGATTTTACAAGGGGTTAAACTAACAATTCAACCCCTTGGGGTAGGGTACGCGAATAGGACCAAATGGGGGGGTATGTGGCGTTTTCCCCATATATACGCCTGCCTAGCTTTGATCTAACAACCTCTGCGAGGTGATTCTGCCAAAAGGGGAGCCCCCAAGTCTCACTTCAGTGCAGCACCTTCCCGAACCTCTTGTTTCCAACAATTATCGTGACAATGCAGTTTTTGTGGCACTGCCCGTCATCAGCACGAATGACAAACCTAACTAGCATGCCCTGGGGGGGTATGTGGTGTTTCCCCCATATATACGCCTGCCTGGCTTTGGTCTAACAACCTCTGCGAGGTGATTTCTTGGTGGTTGGGTGTCTCAACCTCCTCCCGCCCCTTCTGTAGAGTACACTCCGGTGTCCTGGCAACCTCGGTGCGATTGCGTTCTGTTCTCGACAGGGTTCTCTACACTAGTGCTGTGTCTGCTGCCTCCTAATCCTGATCCGCCGCCAGTGGAGCCGCTCACCCCAGACAGGCCACACCCCACCCCTCCAACAGACATCCTTGACACCCTACCCCCACGACCCGATGATCCCATTCATGCCACGACAACTGGATTCTTGACCCCCCCCCCCCCCCCTCCCCTCTCCACCCCCTGCTCCCCGGCCCAACACCTGCAACCACGGGGTGCATTTTGGCGTTTTTGGGGCTATTCGCGTACCCTACCTCAAGGGGTTGAATTGTTAGTTTAACCCCTTGTAAAATCCTTATTTTGTCCAATAAACGCATCCCCCAATGAGTTTTTGGTCCGGAGCCCCCCAGACCCCCCCACTAGAAACCCACTTTTTGGAGCTTTTGAGGGAGGGGGTGGGGGGGGGGGGGGGGTGGGGGGGGGGGGTCAAAAATGTCGAAAAAATGACCCCCCCTTTTTTTCGGTCGAAAATCAGGAATCTTTTGGTTCTTTTCGATTTTGAGCCGAAAAAGTGTTTCCGGGTGTCTGGACTCCATAGGGTTTGTATGGGGCGGAGTGGGACGAGCGCTTATGCAGTTTATGCACTTTTCAGCCATTTTTGCTATGTTGGCGGTTTTGGCGACCTCAGTGACCCGGTGGTACCCAGTCCGAGGGGTGCGAGTGGGGATGTTGTGACAGTATATGCCTCCCAGGATACGGAAGGACGTTTTTTGCAGTCTCTAGCCTTGCTTAGGGCCGTTCACAACCCGTGCCAAAGACGCGAAATGGCTGTTTCTGCCAATATTCGCCTCGTGAATGGGCCGGGACACAACCTGCCTATGCAGTTTTCCACCCTGGGCAGCTGAAAAATCGAAGTTTTTGAAACTTGTTTTTTTGATATTGTGACCACTCAAAATGACCATCCAAGGTAAGTAAAGCATGTTTTAGGCCGTATTTACGTGTTTTTCACCCGATTTGGGTATTAGGTCCGGGGGGGGGGGGGGGTCTCCCAAGGGATTGGTACACAACCTGCTTATGCAATTTTTCACCCTGGGCAGCTCAAAAATCGAAGTTTTTGAAACTTATTTTTTTGATGTTGTGGCCACCTAAGCTGACCATCCAAGGTATGTAAAGTATGTTTTAGGCCGTATTTACGTGTTTTTCACCCGATTTGGGTATTAGGTCCGGGGGGGGGGGGGGGTCTCCCAAGGGATTGGTACACAACCTGCTTATGCAGTTTTCCACCCCTGGGCAGCTCAAAAATCGAAGTTTTTGAAACTTGTTTTTTTGATATTGTGACCACTCAAAATGACCATCCAAGGTAAGTAAAGCATGTTTTAGGCCGTATTTACGTGTTTTTCACCCGATTTGGGTATTAGGTCCGGGGGGGGGGGGGGTCTCCCAAGGGATTTGTACACAACCTGCTTATGCAATTTTTCACCCTGGGCAGCTCAAAAATCGAAGTTTTTGAAACTTATTTTTTTGATGTTGTGACCACCTAAGCTGACCATCCAAGGTATGTAAAGTGTGTTTTAGGCCGTATTTACGTGTTTTTCACCCGATTTGGGTATTAGGTCCGGGGGGGGGGGGGGGTCTCCCAAGGGATTGGTACACAACCTGCTTATGCAATTTTTCACCCTGGGCAGCTCAAAAATCGAAGTTTTTGAAACTTATTTTTTTGATGTTGTGACCACCTAAGCTGACCATCCAAGGTATGTAAAGTATGTTTTAGGCCGTATTTACGTGTTTTTCACCCGATTTGGGTATTAGGTCCGGGGGGGGGGTCTCCCAAGGGATTGGTACACAACCTGCTTATGCAATTTTTCACCCTGGGCAGCTCAAAAATCGAAGTTTTTGAAACTTATTTTTTTGATGTTGTGACCACCTAAGCTGACCATCCAAGGTATGTAAAGTGTGTTTTAGGCCGTATTTACGTGTTTTTCAACCGATTTGGGTATTAGGTCCGGGGGGGGGGGGGGGGGGGTTCTCCCAAGGGATTGGTACACAACCTGCTTATGCAGTTTTCCACCCTGGGCAGCTCAAAAATCGAAGTTTTGAAACTTGTTTTTTTGATATTGTGACCACTCAAAATGACCATCCAAGGTATGTAAAGCATGTTTTAGGCCGTATTTACGTGTTTTTCACCCGATTTGGGTATTAGGTCGGGGGGGGGGGGGGTCTCCCAAGGGATTGGTACACAACCTGCTTATGCAGTCTTTCACCCTGGGCAGCTCGGAAATCGAAGTTTTTGAAACTTATTTTTTGATGTTGTGACCACATAAGCTGACCATCCAAGGTATGTAAAGTATGTTTTAGGCCGTATTTACGTGTTTTTCACCCGATTTGGGTATTAGGTCCGGGGGGGGGTCTCCCAAGGGATTGGTACACAACCTGCTTGTGCAGTTTTTCAACCTGGGCAGCTCAAAAATCGAAGTTTTCGAAACTTGTTTTTTTTTTGATATTGTCACCACTTACAATGACCATCCAAGGTATGTAAAGCACGTTTTAGGCCGTATTTACATGTTTTTCACCCTATTTGGGTATTGGCCGCAGGGGGGGGGGGGGGGTCTCCCAAGGGATTGGTACACAACCTGCTTATGTAGTTTTTCACCCTGGGCAGCTCAAAAATCGAAGTTTTCGAAACTTGTTTTTTTTGATATTGTCACCACTTAGAATGACCATCCAAGGTATATAAAGCATTTTTTAGGCCGTCTTTATGTAGTTTTTACCCTATTTAGGGTGTGTGTGGCTTGGGGTAGAATCTCTGCGAGGTGGACTTGCCGAAGGCAATAGAATTTTCAAAATACCCTGGCTTCCTCCAGGGGGGATGCAAAGCCTGAGGCAAAGCCTGCAACGCACCTAGTGGAATCCCATGGATCACATAAGTAGTAGGGTAATGGGGTCGGCTACTTTGGATGACAAGGCAGAGGCCTGGCACAGGACCTGCCGTGTTGACCATACCTGAATCATGCAATGTGAGGGTGGGGCCCGCCAAAACCCCTGCTGGACAGAGAGTTGCGTGGCACCAGAATCACTGGTGGCCAATGCACGATTCACATGGAGTACTGCTTCCATGTGGAGCAGATCTGCACTGCACACGCACTTTGCAGGGTAAAATCAAAGAAAATTAAGAAAATATAAGAATCACCTCGCAGAGGTTGTTAGATCAAAGCCAGGCAGGCGTATATAGGGGAAAACGCCACATACCCCCCCATTTTGGCATTTTTGGGCCTATTCGCGTACCCTACCCCAAGGGGTTGAATTGTTAGTTTAACCCCTTGTAAAATCATTATTTTGTCCAATAAACGCATCCCCCAATGAGTTTTTGGTCCGGAGCCCCCCAGACCCCCCCACTTGAAACCCACTTTTTTAAGGTTTTGTGGGAGGGGGGGGGGGGTGGGGGGGGTGGGGGTGGGGGGGGGGGTCAAAAATGTCGAAAAAATGACCCCCCCTTTTTTTGGGTCGAAAATCATGAATCTTTTGGTTTTTTTCGATTTTGAGCCGAAAAAGTGTTTCCGGGTCCCGACTCCATTGGGTTTGTATGGGGCGAAGTGGGACGAGCGCTTACGCAGTTTATGCACTTTTTAGCCATTTTTGCTATGTTGGGGGTTTTGGCAAACCCGATGACCCCGTGGTACCCACTCTGAGGGGTGTGAGTAGGGATGTTGTGACAGTATATGCCTACTAGGATACAAAAGGACTTTTTTTGCAGTCTGTAGCCTTGCTTAGGGCCGGTTAATGCCCGTGCCAAAGACGTGAAATGTCGGTTTCCACCAATAATGGCCTAGTGAATGGGCCGGTACACAACCTGCTTATGCAGTTTTTCACCTTGGACAGCTCAAAAATCGAAGTTTTCGAAACTTGTTTTTTTGATATTGTCATCACCTACAATGACCATCCAAGGTATGTAAAGCATGTTTTAGGCTTTATTTACGTGTTTTTCACCGTATTTGGGTATTGGGTGGGGGGGGGGGGTCTCCCAAGGGATGGGTACACAACCTGCTTGTGCAGTTTTTCACCCCGGGCAGCTCAAAAATCGAAGTTTCCGAAACTTGTTTTTTGGATATTGTGACCACTTAAAATGACCATCCAAGCTATGTAAAGCATGTTCTAGGCCGTATTTGGATGTTTTTCACCCTATTTGGGTATTAGGTCCCGGGGGGGGGGGGGGGGGGGGGCTCCCAAGGGATTGGTACACAACGTGGTTATGCAGTTTTTTACTCAGGGCAGCTCAAAAATGGAAGTTTTCGAAACTGGTTTTTTTGATATTGTGACCACCTAAAATGACCATCCAAGCTATGTAAAGCATGTTTTAGGCCGTATTTACGTGTTTTCCATCCGATTTGGGTATTGGGTCCGGGGGGGGGGGGGGGGGTCTCCCAAGGGATTGGTACACAACCTGCTTATGCAATTTTTCGCCCTTGGCAGCTCAAAAATCGAAGTTTTTGAAACTTGTTTTTTTGATATTGTGATCACCTAAAATGGCCATCCAAGGTATGTAAAGCATGTTTTAGGCCATAGTTACGTGTTTTTCACCCTATTTGGGTATTGGCTTGGGGGGGGGGCGGGCTTCCAAGGGATGGGTACACCCACAACCTGCTCATACAATTTTTCACCCTGGGCAGCTCAAAAATCGAAGTTTTGGAAACTTATTTTTTTGATATCGTGATCACGTAAAATGATCATCCAAGCTATGCAAAGCATGTTTTAGCCCGTATTTATGTAGTTTATACCCTATTTTGGGTGTGTGTTGCTTGGAGTAGATGCTCTGCGAGGTGGACTTGCCGAAGGCAATAGAATTTTGTAAACAATCTTGTGCATCCATGAACTACTGCACCCCAAAAATGGTAGGCAGCCCCGTATTGGACCCAGCACCCTCTTCAGTGTTGTCTTTAGTGCATTTATGTGCTACATGTGCCCAACTGTGGCTGCTGGTACAGCTGGCACCTCTGTACATTCTTGTCAACGCATTGAGTGGTCTGTACTTCTTGACCCACGAATCCCTCTTCCTCCCCAAACCAGATCTAGCAGTTTGAGCAGCAAATGGGGCAAATAGAAATTTGCCTGTACATCGTGCTCACAGGTGTGGAAACAGTTCATTGGGGGGCGGTGGCGTCCAAGACCACTTCCTGGACCCCTCCCGCCCTTTCGAAAGGGCTTTTGGTGACCGTGGCCCTTGCACAGCGTCTCATGTTGAATAGTGCACATACCGTTTGCGGCAGGCTTCAGAGGGGCTTTGGCGACAGGTCAGGGAATGGGTCAGGGCTCCTTGTTTTTGGGGGAAACACCAAACTTCTGTTCATGTGCAGAAGGCGGTTGGCAGAGGTTTGCCAAGGACTGGTGGAGGGTCAGACAGGGGTGTTGTCGGTTGGGAAGGAATGTGAGAAGCCCCACACCTGAGCCCCTCTAAGACTTGGCGGATGTAATTCGCAATGATCATTTCGTGCAAGTACCCAAACTGCTTCAATACGGAAGCGACACTTCCTCCGGGAACATACTCCATGTAGATCTTCGCCACCCCGTGGCCGTAGTAAAAGCCGTGCTGCTTCACGATGTTGGGGTGCTCCAACTGACGATAAAACTCGTACTCCTTTTGGATTTCGGTCAGCTCTTCATCTGGCCTCGTGATGGTGAACTGCTTCACTGCCAGCAAGTTCCTGCCAACGAAGGCCAAACGAGAACCAAACACACGACGTAGCGTGGCACAGTACGGCACACAGCAAACACAGCACAGCACATCATATCACAGCACAGCAGGAAGGACAGGCGCTCCCGCTCTAGAGAGCAACTTGCCTGAAAATCATTGCGGTAACCCTGAGACCAGACCCGGCTCAGCTCCCAAGAGAATGTGCGGCATGTGGAGCCCCACCTGAGGGGCCAAGGAGAGTTGTCCCAAGAAATGGTTGAAGTAATGCGTGGTGCAATGCTATGATGGCAAGGATTTTGGGGAAGGATTTCATTCATTTTTCTTTTAAGAGCATAGCAGTTTCTTGCCCAGCATGGAATGCTATATGGGGGAGACACTGTTGACGGTTTGTGGCTCCATCTCCGCTGCCGGTAGCTGGTTGGTACAAACTACGGAGTAAGATGAGCATACCGCCCCTTCTTTGCCGCAGAGCGGATTCGGATTGCCCGGGTCTCCTGGTAGTTCTTCTTAGGGAGCATTCTGCTTGGTGGCTCATGTGGATGATGGTGGTGCAAAGAGTTGTGGG
Organism: Eutreptiella sp. 'Long Island Sound 2002'; assembly: GCA_964036045.1. NCBI lineage: Eukaryota > Euglenozoa > Euglenophyceae > Eutreptiales > Eutreptiaceae > Eutreptiella > Eutreptiella sp. 'Long Island Sound 2002'. The sequence continues at coordinate 66,737,361 of OZ038384.1, forward strand.
AGTGAATGGCTTTGAGTTGTTTGAACAGTTATGGTTGTGGGGGGTCGGGAATGCAAAATTTTTCTTCTTCGTATTTTGTCATTCCACATCTTGTGTTTTTAGACACTGCCATAGGCGAGACTGCCACCATTCGACGAATTTCTTTTGTAGCAAGGGAAGTGGATCATGGCTCCTGGCCCCCGATGGCAGCATAGAGGGCATGCAAGCAGATAGCATGCACGAACCTAAACCCCCACCTCAACAAAATGGTTTGGTGTGGTCCGACCTCACATATGTTACAGTGCCCCGCACCTTACCATTGAAAAAAAAAATCGTCTACAACATGCCAACAGTGTGTACCATTAGCAGACTGCGTCTACTTGGAGCAGACAGTGTCTACAAATGAAAGAAGGTATAACCATTGCCCCCCTCACTCCCTCCCCACCCCAATAGATGTTGTGTGTGGATCACAGAGAGTGGATGAAAAAGAGAAAAAGAGTGTAGAAAGAGCATGGGATTGCAAAGGCCAATTTTGGGTTCAGGTACCATGGCCATATTGTGGCACCAGTTCAGCCTGGTTTCCTGCCCACATGACAATTTCTTTCTTGTTTTCCATGGCTTTCGTGGAGAGGGAGGGTCAGAAAAATTGTCTGCCCAGAGCTCAGTGTGTGTAGGAACTTTACAAAAAGGGTACTCCGAGTGGGAGTACTGCACCCACCACTACGTTCCACATCCCATCTTTCAATTGAATGCATGCAGCCAATCAGGGGTCCTCGCAGGCAGACTGCATTTCTACCGTGGAAACACATATGACCTACAAGTACCGATCATCGGCGTCATTTCAAACACTTACCCTTCCTTTGCGTTCAACACCCCCTCCAACTCCTGCGACACCCCGTCGGCTCCCTTACTGCTCACCAGCGCAATTTTGAGGGTTCTGCAGTATCATGCGGCTAAGTGTTTCAGAGGCCTCGAGCTGTGTCCAGCCGTGTGACATGGTCAGTGGATGTGCCCGGGGTCTTTCAGCATTCTACCAAAAGCACAGTACAGCACACCCATCATCCACATTTAGTCCAAGGTAAACGGTCCCAAACGCTCCGCGGCCAATCGGGGAGCCCGTTTTGACTCGTTTTGGCGCAGGGCCTGTGGTGTAGGAATGCAAGAGTGACGGAAGCTCCGATGGGTCGGAATGTCGGGAGCTGGACATATAACAGCTGTCATCACCTCCAGAACCTGGAGAGTGCACGGCTGGTGGGGAGTTGGACGGCGAGTGCGACCCTGAGACATTGAAGGGCACCACATCATCATTGAAATCCTGACTCGCCTGCACGAAGGGCACCACTGGATCGATGATCGTAGTCGGATGGTCGACCCTCAGCTGTCCTTCCTGGCCATCAACCAGCGGCAAAAAACAAGGCATGACCCCCGTCATGTTGGTGCCCCGGCCGAGCATCGAGGAATTGGGGGATATGAACTCGGTGCGGAACGACAGCGGGGTACTGTTGTTGCTGTTGGACTCACGGTCACGGTCAAGGGGCCGGCGAATGACGTCGTGCATGGCCGTGGGTTTGTGCAGGTCTTTGTGCAGCGCTATGGCCTGGGCCTCCTGGTCGTAGGGGTCATGCTCCAGGTCCAGCTCTGGGCTCTCGTCGGTGCCCGAGTTGTCCGACTGTGTATTGAAGCTGTCGTCTTTGCTCAAGCCGTCCAATTTGCCGAGTAAATGGCCAAAATTCTGCTGCATCGGGCTCCCATAAATGAATGCCACATTAACGAAGCGTATGACACATGTCTGGGCAGGACAAGACGAGGCAGTGACACAGATCACAGCAACCTTGTTGAAACGCACAGTTGATTACGCCCATGAGGACTCAGGAGCACCCCCCAGCCGGCACCTGTCTCCTGTCATGAACTGCGATGGTGTCCCGGGGGTGTGACTACCAACGGTCCTGATGCGACACCCCCTCCAGCTATCTGTCAAAACTTGGGGGGGGGGGGGGCTGGGGGATTTGATTTCATTTGATTTGATTTGAGTGCCGATCTTGAGGCTCACAGGCCGCCTGGAGGGCGCTCCATGGCTGTCCCGACGACTCTGCATATCGGCCGGCCATGCATGCTATGCGCTCCCGGCCGCGCCCGCGGGCCGGGGGGGGGGGGGGGGCTGTCGCCGTGCCGCGGGTCGGGCGGGGGAGGGGGGGGGGCGGGGCTGGGGGGAGAAGGGGGGGGGGGTAGGGTCACAGTAGCCTCGGCGGACGGCCGCCCGGAGCCCGCACGGTCAGGGCACGTGAAAAGCGACCTGCACCCTGCGGCGTAGCCGCCACGCCCGCATGAGCACGCGGGCCGCGAGCCACGCCCGCGCTGTGGCGTCGTCCCCCGCGCGGGGGTACTGGTGCTGCGGGGGCTGCAGGGGCGATCCCGGGGTGGGCAACACCGCATACCACACGGCATACACCCTCGGCATCGAGGCTAGCACCGCGCTGGTGGCCGCATGCAGGTCCGGGGGTGCGGCGAGGGACCTGTCGCCCTAGGAGAGGCACTGGACGGCGCCGTCGTGGGTGACACCCACCCAATGGCCCCCGGAGCCCTCCTCGCTGTCCCACCCCTCCATCAGGAGCACCCGGCGCTGGGGGGCGCTGGTCCAAGCCTACGGGATGGCGGCCCTGCCGCGGCGGACGGGGAGGGGACCCAGGTCCCAGAGAGGTGGCAGAAGAGGGGCCACCAGAGCGGGCTGCGCGCCATCCCTCCAGTAGAGGCGGGGGGACCACTAGAGCAAGGCTGCCGCGCCATACCGCCAGCTAAGGGCCTCGTGGAGCGTTGGTCCCGATACCGCCAGGCCCTGGGGAATGCGCTACACGGCTGACAGCCCCCATCCGGGGCCCTCCCCTGTAGCCGTCCAATGGAGGAAGCACCCCATGAGGATGTCCTCCAAGCTGAGGAAGCTAGGGGGGCGCTCCCCGAGGGCGTGCAGTGCACAGGCGACGCTCGCGAGGGACCGTTCTGTGCGCGGGAGGCGGGGGGTAGCGCTTGGCTCACATGGGCGAGCCAGAGGCGGAGGGCCGGCGCCGGGTCGCACCGTGCCATCCAGCGGCGCGTCTGCTGCTCCCACGTGTTCAGGCGGCTGCGGGAAACTGGCTGCAGCCCGCGACGGCCCATCCGGTACAGTTACGGCGGCGGGAGGGCGCGGTACAGAGGGTGCGCGACGTCGCGCCATGGCATGGTGCAAAGCTGTACCCACTGCGCGGAGTGAGAGGGCGTCGCCGTGCCTACCGGGGGGGGGGGGTGCCGTGCAGGCATGACCGGGTCCACGACAGATGTCACGCCTTGCCCGAACATCTCTCCGGGGTGGCCGTGCCCCTGGGTCCGGTGAAGGGTGGTGGTGGGCTGCGCCCGCGACGGCGCTTGCCGAAAATTGGCGGAGGGGCGTCCTTGTAGAGGGGGGCGGGGGGGGGGGGGTCGGGAGCAGGTGTCTCCCCTCCCCGCCGACCTGGTAATTGCCTGTGCCGCCTTGGCGCCACTCCCGGACTACAGGGGTGGTGGAAAATTGGCTTGCGCCCACGGGGGGTCACGGATGTCCATTTCCCAACCCCCCCCCCCCCTTCTGGCCCGCCGTGACGGGGCAATGACAACCGGTATACACAGCCCCCCAGTCCCCCCCCCCTACCCCCAACGGTGGTGGTATTTATGTCCGGTCTATTCCGGTTGCATCCCATAGCACGGGGGGGGGGATGCAACGCCCCACCATGGCCTCCCGTTGGCAAATTAGTCTGATGCAGATGTCAATGAAGACACATTTGCAAAGTGGTGCTGTCAGTGGCCCCCTGTGTTTAACTGACTTTTGTTTGTTTCCTTGTCAGGGGCTGGTTGCTTCGGGGAAGCGGTCGAGAGCAGGGGGGGGGTTTAAGGGGTATGTGTGCCTGTGACTGACACAAAGGGTCCCCCCTGATGGGGGGACCTGTAGAAAACTGTCTTGGGGGGGGCATGCACATGCAAACATGCAAACATGAAGACATAAAAAGGACCAAAAAAGCGAAGGGAAAAAACCATTACATGAAGCTGGAATTGAACCTAGGACTCTGGAATTGGAGCCTAGGCCCGCTACCAACTAAGCTAAGTCAGGATCTGGCTGAAATCAAAAATCAGAGAGCGTATAGCATACTAAAAAAAAAAAGGCTGACAATGAGGACCATACATAGGTCCTGTCACAGGTGTCCATTTCCCAAACCCCCCCCCCCCCCCTCCTTCAGGCGACAGCCGTGACCCCCCCCGGGCGCAAGCCAATTTTCCACATGCCCAGCCTCTACCCGAACCCTCCCCCCATGCGGGACCTAACCTCCTGGTGCTCGTCCCTCGGTAGTACGGGCGGATGCACGTGACGCGGGCAGGCAGAGCGGGCACGGGGCTGGCCATTCACTGCGATACAAAAGCTCTGTCAATTGTACTCGCGCGGGCGCCGCCGCCGGCCCGCGGTCGGGCCGACAGTGCGCTCGTGTGCTCGCCCAGACTGGGCTAGCCGTGTACGTCGGGGAGGTCAGGGAGGGCCAGGCAGTGGTGTGCGCTGGGCGCCCGTGTACGCTGGGCGCCCCGCCGGCCACAGGGGGTGAGGTCATGGCCCACCGAGGTCGGCCTGCACTGCGGGCCGAGGCGCGGCACGCTGGTCACGGGAGAGAGGAGGGCGGTGTGCATGGGCATGCTGCTGCCTGGGGGGGCGAGGTCATGGCCCACCGGGGCGGCGCTGTCCTGTGAGTCCCGGCGGCTGGGTCAGGCTGTGCGCAGCGCCGGGGATCCCAGCCCTAGGCGGGGGGGTTGCCCGGCCGCGGGCTGAGCCGACGAGCTCCCCTCCCCGACGCCGGGTCGGGACCTAGGGGGGGGGGGGATTGGGGCAGGGAGGGGGGGGGGGGGCGACTAGCTGAGGAGGTACTCGTCGTCCTTGTCGACGTCAAGCTCTAGGCCTAGGTCGGCGTCGCCAGCCTGGGGCTCGGGACCCTCGCCCTCCCCCGGGCGTGCCGCCTCCATGAGGAAGAAGGCCTGTAGTGCCCACGCTGAGGACCACGTCCGGGCACGCCCCAAGGTCCGCCGGGTCCAGCACGGACACGGGGATGGCGCGGCCCACCAGCTCACGGCGCGGCCGAGCTACCGCGCACGCGGACTCACCCATGGCTATGTAGCAGGGGGCCACCGTCAGCAAAGGGGCGGGACAGGCCCACCGGCCACCCGCTCCCGCCGGCGCTCATCAGGCGCGCCCACCGGGCGGGCGCCGGAAGTACCACCCGGTCCGCTACTGCCCGCAGGTACACCGCCATCAAGGCGGCGTGCTCGCGGGCAAGCCAGGGCTGCGGGGCCCTGGCCCACATGAGCCCGGACCACGTAATGGCCACGTCCCAGGCGGCGCTCTCGGACTGTACGACCACGTCCTCGTCCCGTGCTAGCCTCCAATGCGAGGTGCGGCCTGCTTTGTCGTAGACCGTGGCCCCCAGGGAGTCGCGCCTGCATACGGCGTAACCTGGGGACCGCAGCAGGGCGCACATGGCCTTGACACCGGTCAAGGCCGCTACGAGCACCACAGGGCAGGAGCCGACCATGTGATCCCCCCAACCCTTGCGGGGTTGTGAGCAGTACGCGCAGCGGAGCTGCCCGTGCGCCGAGGTGTGGGTTGAGGGCGCCATGTGCACCCAGGCCACAAACCTGATCTCCGTCGGCACCCGCCTGTTGGTCAGGAGCTGGGCCCCGGCCTGTAGAGCCTGGTGGTCCCCTAGCGGGCCCTAGACAAAGGTCACGGACGGGGCCGCCAGCAGGGCATAGAGGCAGTCCATCTCTCGCGGGACTGCCGTCGCGATGATAGCTGGGCCGTCCGGTCCAGTGCGCTAGGCAGCGGGTACGAGCCCTTTCGCGCCATGCCCAGGCCCACTGCCGCCAGGTTGTGGCCGCGTGCTTGGAGGTTGAACACGAGGCCGGACCACTAGGTGTTGTGCTGCGCCAGCACGTACAGGTCGAGCTGGCCGCAGCCCACGGCCTCAGCGAAGGTGACCCGTACCCTGTCCACCTAGGGGGACTGAGAGGAAACGCCCCCGTCATCGCCAAGGGCAGCGGAGGTACAGTCTGCCCCTACGTACTGGACCGCTGCGGGGGCGACACCCAGCGTCTCGGCGAGACGCCACGCCTCTAGCTTGCCCGCCCACTCAGCGGCCCATGGGCTGGCGGCCCGCGTCAGGATCCTTGAGGCGACGGTCGCAAGGACCCCCGCGGTGTCCGCTACAAGCGCGCCCTAGCCCAGGGTGTTGCCGTTGGGTGTGACCTCCATTGCCCCATTTGCAGCCAGAAGGACCCCTCCGCATTCGTATGGTCGGTACACTCGGATGTCCACGGCCGCTGGCTGCGCCGTTGCAGCCGGGAGAACATGCACCTCCAAGTGCGTTTCGGCCATGGTGTGGAGCAGGCGCTCCTGGTCCGGGCCATCTAGGCCCTTCCAGTGGTCTGGGTGGCAGAGGTTGCGGACGTTCTCGCTAACGAGTACGCTGCGCGAATCCCTGGCCTTGGGGGGATCAATGGTCGGTACTGATAGACTGAATGTCCCCGCCATAGACACTTCCAGCCATTAGTCCAGCTGTTCACAATTGTAAGGAAACCAGCGTGTCCCCTTCTTGGTTGGGGTGCTCCACTATCTATGTACATCTTGCATTGATAAGTACAAGTTGTCTGTGGCATTGGCGCTACACAGTAGGCACTGCAAACCTGCGATCAATTGTGCTGGGTCAGTGGACCCTGCCCATTAGCGGCGCCCAAAGAAAGCGGGCTATATATGAACCACTCGCTCCCAAGTCTATGGTGCTAAGCATGGCACCCACTCGGCCTTCCATGGACCTGAGGCCGGTTAGTTTCAGCAAGGGGGGGGGGGGGTACATACAGATGAAAAGTAAAGGAACAAATGTAACGTGTGGGCCGAGTGCATTCTGTACTGTAAGAAGGGTGTGGCGTCATGTGTTAGGGTCCTCGTCCACAAAGGCCTGCACCACCTGCTGGTAAGCTGAGACCAGACGGGGCAGCCCCATGCACCACAGCCGCATTGTACCCTTGGGAACAGGAGCAATGCGTTGTGTTGTGATGCCAGTTTTTAGCGACCTGTTGGTGTCGACATCCGTGATGACAACCGTTCGTTCCATGGAGTGTACTCCGCCGTGTGTTTTCGACTCTGGCTGGCGACTCACAGGGTGCGGGACGTGCCGTTCGAGCCTGTGAGCTAATGCGACAAGGAGACTGAATTGCTTTTGATCCGGTATAGATGGGACAAGCGTCCATGTTCGGTAACTGCTGGATGCTGCTGCCAGATGCTCCGTGACGGTCACATTGAGGATCAGATTGTGGTCCTGCCTTCTCCGTTTTTGTTCTGTTCGTCCAGGATCAGACGACCTGCATCCCCGCTTCCTCTTGCGGGAGGAATCGCCGGGTTCCATTGGGGCCGCAGCAATGCAGAGGAAGGCTGGGGGGGCTGGGGGGGTAGTTGTGGGGGGGGGGGGGTTGTAGGGGGGGATTTCGGCCGTGGGGGAGGGGGTTCCCAAGGTGGGGGGGCTTGCGCGCGACCCACTACTACCACATGCATACCTCCAAGGGGGCTGTGTGTCTAGGGGTTTGGGGGCACAAAGGTTTGTATGTGATAACAGCGCTTTCTCGTCTTTGCCGAGAAAGAAAGTCTTAAAGGTCGCCGTGTTGCCCCCCTCCCCCCTCCCCCCTGCCCCCTCCCCCCTTGTTCCCCCACGCCCCCCGGTTAGTTTGTGAGAAAAATTCCTGAGGCTTGGTTAGAATTGGGGGTTAGAAGAAAACATGGATGCACTTCGCCTTAGAGGTCCTTGAAAAGCTCCCCCTCTGAGGAGGAGGAGGAGGAGTCTCAGCAGGCGCGCTTGGACTAAAGCTCCCGTTGAGCCTCATCCCGCCTCTTCTTGTTACGCTTCCCGACACTTTTAAGCGGACGAGATCGCTGAGCCCCAGAGGTCGTTGCCTCGGACTCACTTGGGGGCGGGGGGGCAGGAGGCTTTGACTGGGGAAAAGGCATGGGAGGCAAGCTTGACGACGATGAAGCAATGTCACTAGGTGCCGATGAGGAGGGCGCTACATCACACTGGGCATCATCACCGTGTACACGTGCATTGCGCTGATTTTTTTTTGTTTGCCTTATGAGGCACCCAATTCAGCACTGCCTCTTGCTCTGCCTCTACAATGTGCATCAAATCAAGGTGCCGTGCAGTGTCATGCACATCTGCATAGTGATGTGCCATGCAGTATGACCACACTTTGTGCACAGGGGACACCGTACAGGATGGTTTGTGCACGGCCTGCTTGCTTACTTCTTAGCAAGCGTGTTCCAGCGCAGCTTAAGAGGTTGACTGGGATAGTCAGAGATCATGAGGGTGACCAAGGCATGTGTCCGCTTGTTACGCCTCACGACCTGGGTGGAGCAAGTGACACGATCGCCACAAACCCCGCAAGTGGTGGCCAAAGAAATCTCTTCTTGACCCTTGACACACTCCTTTCGTAGAAGGTGCTGTCCCACCTGTGTACGCATGCACACACGTGGCACTGGTGCCTCGCAAATCTTGCACTGCATTGAGCGGGAAATGTCCGTGGTCAATCCTTTGTCACCACGATCACACTGGAGCTTTTCCATGACCTCTTGAAGGTCGGCGAGTGCTTCAAACCGTTTGGGAGGGGCACGCTCGCAGAGACGTTCAATCATGTCCCTGTTGCCAAGGGACAGCCTGGGGGTCAAGAAAATGTCATCCCGGTGCTCCATGAGGCCAAATGCCGGTTTCTCCGCCCATGCTTGAAAGCATGAGGCAAACGAAAATTCGCTTGATAAGGGTATTGTGTCCTTCTTCGCAAGACCCCGGCAGTGGCTCAAACTGTGCAAAAAGGTGGGCCTATGACAAAGCATGGCACACGCTTGGACCACGTGCACGATACAAAAGGACACAAAGATCCTTCTCATCGGCACTATACCGGGTGCGGTTGGCTGTGGCAGCATCCTGCGGCAGAGACCTACCAACTGTTTTAACCCGTAGCCCACCCCCCCTTTTTTTGCGGCATTCCAAACATTAGCAACGCATGGCACCTTGTTTGTTCAAATCGCCTCCACGTGACGCTGATAGTAGGAAACGTGTGAGCGCAAAGGCTGGAAGGATCGCTACATCGTGCGACCATCACGTGCAGACGTGCGTGAAATGCAAGGGTCCCGCGGTACTTATACTTTGTGTGCGGCTCTGGTGCCATTGCAATGCGCAACCTCTGAGCAAGACCAGGGCAATGCTTCAAAGAAGCACATCCGGCACAAGAGTGCCGATCATACGACCAACCTGTGCAATGGCACGAGCGAAAACTAGCCAATCCCTCCATCCATTTCCACGAATGGATTGTACCTTCGGCCAAGTCTTGTGCATCCAAAGAAAAAGGCTAGTTCAGTATCAACAACTGTTGTGTGTGACCTTCAGGCATGTGACCACTACACGGAGTGGCGTGCCTATCAGGAGGAGGGGGTAGAAGGATCGTATCCTCCGAGTCGGGGACTTGCGGCTGAGCATTAGATGGAATGTCGGATGCGGCCCCTTTTACCACAAACCGTTCAATGCTACCAAAAACCGACGGTCGGGGTGGAGGAGCATGCACCCATGCCTCATGCTTCACCGAAGTGAAATGCTGCAACCTCTCACGCCCTAAAACTTGACCCTTGAAACGGTACCCACAACCACAAATCTCCTCTGTACATCCACATCGACCAGAAGAGGCATCCCGGTGCCCACATTTTCCACCACAGGCAGGATGGGAAACCGATTGTGGGGCAAGAGGTGGGTCATTGTCTAGAGGTGGGACACGGGTTTCTTCATTGCTCGGAGGTTGAGCAGGGGCTGCCAGCAGGTCTGGAGAACCTGCTAGTGACCGTTGTGAAGAGGGGGCTGCAGATGGGCACGCGTGTGAACAGCGGTTGTGGTAGGCTACCAAGCATGTAACACATGCTTTGTGGCAGCCCTTGTTGTTGCATACCACGCAAGTCCTCCGCTTTAGCGACTTCTCCAGGTCGAGTGCCGCCATGGTGTGTCGCTGGGCTGTACAAAGGGAGCAAAGCAAGGACCAGAAACATGGTGCACCCTTGAAAGGGGACACAACAACGACGAAACGCAACGTACCCTCAATACCCTATTAAGTGTTGTGCGGAACAACATGGTACCTACTACCGTCGCTCTACGGCTAATGCTTTCTTGGGTGCCTACTCCCATCGATCTGCGGCGACTGCATGTGTTGTGGTTTAGGTTTTGGCACGAGCAGGTTCGGGTTTGGGCACCATGCTGGCATTTGAAAGACTTTGCAAGGGGAACCGCCCCTTGGTGCACTTGCCTAAGAAAAACGCGGAAAAACGTGGCATCCCCATCTCAAGGGGCCAAACCGAAGCGTGGGAGTCCCTAACCCCAACTCAAGGGGCCACGCAACAAAGCGAGTGACCAATGTGTTTCACATCCCTAGGTTTGCCGGCGATGGAAATAGGTGCGTCCCTCATGAGCAACTTGCCAATTAGGGGATGAATGTCTTCTGTACCATCTGATCCCAGTTCCCAAAGAATCTACAATCAAAACACAGTTAGACAATCCAATTTTAATGGAATCTGGAAGAAGAACGCTTTGCAGAGCGTTTCGACGAGGAAATCGACTATTGACTACACGATCGACAAGGGATGGAACACGCCGTTGTTTAAGGTCTTGCTGCGAAGGTAGCTGGCACACCATGGCCCTAGACGACTGCTGCAACAAGGATTTTTCTCCCTGTATCATCTTCGTCCCCGTTTGTGGCCTCCGTTCCTGTGTTCCAGAGGACAATGACCTTGTGATAGTGAATTCTACGTGAACTGTTGGCACAGGCTTCAACAAGGCGGTCCTCACAAGCTTCCACTCCTATGCACTCCACCAAGGGTATTATGCAGTGCATCCCACGGCGGGTATGGGGTGGACTCTGACCTGTGCTAGTGGCTTGTGTTCATCAGCACCACAGGGGCACTCCTCACCATTTTTCGGATGCGCACCATCCCAGATTCATTTTCGGCATGAAAAATGTCACGGAAAAAAAGGATTGTTACTGCAATACCACGAGAACAAATGAATCAACTGACAAACATAATGCTGGTCTCATGTACAATACTATTCTCCGGGTGCATCCAGACAAACTCCGAGGCTGTGTCCTTCTTCAACCGACGGCACAGTCTTGCCAGTCCAATCACTTTTACTTTGTCCGACCTTAGAAATGACATGACCTTGAAATATTGGTGCGGATGCAGCCCTAGGGATGGTCTCGGAGTTGTGCATGTGATCACTAAAATGCAAAATGGCACATCATTGCTATTCATAAAGCATAACACGCCAAGAACGCTCTGCAAATTGCTTAGCCGATCAAACGTGGTTGTGAGCGTGTCATTTAATACCACATCAGGCCAACAAAAATCTGCAAAACATTTTTTGTCCGAGCGTGGTTCAGAAGCATTGTTGCAAACCATTCAGTCCCCGCATGTCTCTCAAGGTCCGTGAGTGCCCCACTCATCTCGTTCCGCGTAGCCACCACGCCTTCGACGAGACGTTTCCAGGCCTTGAAAACTGCGATCTGCGAAGCAACGGGTAATAACGGCACATTGGGTAAGGAAGTAACGCAGAGTCCATCACAATCACATCACTGCATACTGGAAAAGCCGACTTATCCAATTTTCCCGCTTTTCGTAAAGCCGGAAGGAGGGCTTCTTTCTCCTCCACGTTGCCAAACGCATTGAGCTCATCCCATCTGCGGTTTCCAATTTCCCACGGTCTCAGCGAAGAACAGTTGCTTTGCACTGCATTGTGGTCCGCTGCGATCTATTGCTTGATTGACAGCTTCGTGTCCTCTTTGATCATGTCGCATATCACATGGGATAGCCATGCCGGTAACACCTCGCCAGCTTGGAGGTACTCTGCTTGCAATTTTTGAAGAGCCGCACAACCATACAGTTCTGAGATGTGACTTAGCCAAGCAGTAGCCGGACTGAAGCCATCAGCAGTGCGTGCAGGCAAGCCGTTGAAGCAGCGGGTGGGACAGGATCTCTTAGAGTGCATGGAGCGCGGGTGGGTCAAAGTGCAGACCACGCAACTACGATTTGATGTGCACGTTCAACATGGGCAGACTGGGACGCGTGATGACAAGGGAGGCGTACCGTGCGCTGTGCGCACGCTGTGCGAAAAGTTGGCTGTTCTACACCACCGGGAGTTCGGTAAGTTCAGATTGAAAGGACGTCATTGAATGGCTGCTGCAGTGGACGGGGCTATACGGGGCAGAATTTAGGTCCCTGGGACCCATGGCAAGCATCAAATGTTTGAATTTTTGATTTTTGAATTGATAGTGCATGATTCCGCAGGTGATTGGTTTTCAGGGTTGTTACCTGGATAATCACCGTGATAATTGGCGTTGTGCGCGCGCTGTGCGAAAAAGCACCCAAGGAGGTGGCGAAACGGCTGGCGTTTTTGAAGCAAAATACATTGGTGAAGTTGATTAACATTCTAGCATGGCTAGATGAAGGTACATGAACCACTTCCCCACCAAGAGCGCTCTTCAGAGCGTTCCGGATCCACTTTGTGCTTAACGGAGGTAGTTTCGCCACCAAAACGCTTTGTAGAGTGTCGCAGAGCAATTTCTCGTTGTGAGCATGTCTAATACGTTTGTAATGCACTCCAAACCCTGCAGCACCGTTGAACCATCATGTGCGTCAGTTCTATCACTGTTCCCTTGTAGGTAGTGCGGTCTGGGTTTTTGATGGGCAGCGCATATGGTTGCGACGCTTTGTCCGTTGTGAGCACTGGGGTGGCCGTCTGGCGTGCGATGGCACAAGGAAGGACTTACACAATCCAAACATGAGAAGTAGGGGAGCAAGAAAACAGCAAAACTCAACAAGGCAGTGGTTCAACAGGCATGGTGCTTACATTTCCCCACCTCCCCAAAAAAGGGGGGGTGGCTGTTGCAGGCTAGTCTATTCATCATGTACCGAAATGACATCTGCCCCCCCCCCCCCCCGTCCAAAACCAACACAGACAGCACTAATGAATCATTGGACACAGTAAGTGCAAAAGGGTGGGCCTCAACAGCAGAGGTTGCGTCATCACCCTCATACACCTCCGTAATTCCTAAAAGCTCATTTGGAAAGTCGGCGAAGTTGTGTGCATGCGGGTGAAGCGGGGGGGGGGGGGGTAGGGTCGCGTGCGGGTGCATCCATAGGCACACCCTGAGGGCGGACACCCTCTGGCATGCCCAAATTCCTACCAACATATCATTGTGGTTGGCTTTGACTCACAATGGTGTCACATGCGGCATTATGGTCAGCCTGCTGTGCCAACGACCGATGGGGGATGTGTTGTTGCAGTGCATCCATGCAGTCAAGTGATATACTAACAGGTTTATACCAGGGTTTGCAGTGTCCGTGGCAACAGGTCGTGCAAATGCTCAATCGACATGTCATGGTACAAACTAACGGGAGACTGGGGGACTTCAAGCTGTTCATCCATAACCTTAACCGTCTTCACCTTTGACTTCCACGACACTGGGGATACCAACTGACCATCACTAATTTGGCGTACAAAGGTATTGAGGTTGCGCCGTACCGACTTGATTATGTCATTCTACAAGTGGGAGCCATGAAGATCCTTAAGGTCGGTGCATGCTACCGGTGTGAGTAAAAAAAAGATCAATCCAGTCATCCAGAGAACTATTGTTGGGGTTCAACCGCAACTTCTCAACCAAACGGGCCAACAAAGCCTCACTCGTCTCCTCCGAATGGCATTTCCCTCGTATTGTTTGTTCCCGCCGACCCCAAAACAAGAAACACACCCCCAGGGTCCGAACATACTCTGTGGTGTGCTCGGCCCCCCTAAAAGAGGTGGACAGGAATGTGGAACGCACAATGAGCGGCCTGCAAGGCATCATCCGAGTTCTGTTGGTTTGCTCAGTTGCAGTTGCGAACCAGAAAACCACACAGGAATAGGGCAGGGATGTACTCCATGAGTAATACAACCATGCCTTTGACCAAGGCAATGGTGGTCCGTTGTCTTTCGGACATATGAGGACGTGCATCAACGCTCCAAGGCCGGCCTACATGCACTAACCAGGACCAAGAGAGCGGCCATAACTAAGCGTGGGGTGTGGGTAAAACTCCACCTGAGGGTAGTCTACCTTGTGTCCAGAATACAAACAAAGGGAAAAAGCACCTGTAGCAAACAGTAACCGCATACTTATAAAGGGTGCCACACCCCGTACAAGACCGGACACCGGTTTTCAAAAAAAAAAAGCACTATTGTATGGGGCATACAACTTGCTGTACATCATCTTACACAGGCGATAGTGAATGTTTTCATCCACTAGGATTGGTAGCACTTTGTTACTCTACTCTGCACCTCCACCAACAGGTGGACTAAAGCTACCAAATCCGGTTGGGATCCTGTGGTGAGGGCCGCCAGGAAAAAACGTTTCCATTGCAAACTGCGAACACTTGTTCGTCTGCAATCCAAGGGGGCACAAATATCTTTTGCCTCGATGGGCCCATCATGCAAGGTCTTTGTGGCGTCGGACAACCCTAGGAAAGAGTCGCGTGACCTCGGAGCAACCACAGGGAAACGTTGCTTAAACACATCCAACTTGGGCTTCCCAGGGAAAATGTCCAAGTCATTGCGCAGCTATAACAAAGCGATGGCGGTATAGTTGAGGCTTTGGTTGGGGGAATGGGGCGAAGGAGCAAAGCGGCGACGATAGAACTTGTCAAACCAAACAATGTGTTGGAATTGTTTAATCACGTCCCAGAGATCCCAAGCCATCTAGCAAGCACGTTAATGTGTGGTGCCAACATTATATGTGCAAGCTCCCAAGTGGGAGTGTTTCCTCGTAACTGACCTAGACATAGGAACATCATCTACTGGACGGCAAGCCCTAGGCTTGCGACGTTCGTGCATCAAACGCCACAGGTTGAACGCCTCTATGCAAAGGGGGGAGTACTAGTGGGGGGGTGATGCACCACTCTTTTTTCGCAACCATGCCTGTCGAACATCGCCAAGCAAGCGCCGAGTCCTTGCATCACCCTGAAGCGCACATACCCACCGTACGAAAGCTCCAAGTCCCCCACTGGTTCCGTCGTCCTGCACAGCATGTCCAATGAACTCCTCCACACCAAAGTAGTCCGGTAGAGTTGACAGTAACTTGCGGAATGGCTTGGCATCCATTGTGCAATGGCCAAAGGGACCCATGAGTTGCAGAAGTACTTGGGTAGGTGTTCCCTCACAACCAGAGAGTCCATTCACTCCGATACCAGGAAGAGTTTTGGGACAAGAACGCTTTGCAAAGTGTTCTTGATGTCCAGTGGGCCAGAACGAAAGCGGCAGAAGGAGATAGCAAATGCACCAATAAACTGCGACCATTATCGACGAGATTCCGCTCAAGAACACTTTGCACGGCGCATTTGACAAATGCTCCAGTTTTGCAGGGTATTCATAATAATATCCGGTGCGGACAAGCACCATACCTTGCAGCACTTGAGATAATCCGGCATCCAAGCAATAAATGACCAAGATGCCAAGTAGTAAGATAACCCAAAAATGTCCTTGTCAATTGAAGTACTCCCCAGTGGACGGCATCAACACGACATTCGGGAAGGCGTTCACTACGTTGAAGTAATGGGCGCTGTAGCTGTTAACCAAACTCAACAACCAACCAAACAACAGGGGCAAACGCACCAGTGTTGAACCATTGCATGGGGGGTGTTTGAAATGGATTTTACTTGAAAGAACGCTCTGCAGAGCTTTCTTGAACACAAACTCCATAATTCATGGCATGAATAAGCAATATGTACACAGAAATAAAATTCAAGCATTGTGGGGTATTACAGGAGGCAATGCAGCAAACATAGTAAAATATGCGAGTAGCAGAGGAATTTCGGAGCAAGAACGCTCTACAGAGCATGCTTGTTGCCAATATCCATTACAAGCATGCTCGTATTGTGTATCCGATAGGTAAATAACAGAACAAAAAGAGCATGTAAAAGAAAAAGGTTATAATGACCCTGTGTAGGTACACAAGTTAATACATGTTCCGTACACTCTGTGTGATGTATACAACTCTCTGTAGCAACGTGCTACTATGCAGTGACACACCTGATTCTACACGGCAACCAAACAGGGTGAAAAAAGGGGGGTGTATAGTCACTTTTGAAAATGGACCCTCCGGTTGATTTTTGGCAACCATTCGTGACTCGCTTAAAGCCGCCTAAGGAATTGACTAGGATCACTTTTGAACAAACTCGTTTTTGTCCCATTTTTGACCCATTTTTGGGACCCAAAACAGCCCATTTTCACGGCATTTCGGGATGTTCCATGGCCCCAAACGGGTCACGATTGGCTAAAAACGAGCTAAAAACAATTGTTTGAGCATCCCCTATGGTCTAGGATCACTTTTGGAGCAATGCATTTTTGACCCATTTTGGACCCATCTGTGATCCCAAAGCTGCCCATTTTCAGGGCATTTTGGGATTTTCCATGGCCCAAAACGCGTCACCATAACCTCAAAATGGGCTAAAAACACTTGTTTGGGCTTCCCAAATGGTCCAAAATCACTTTTGGAAAAACGCGTTTTTTACCCATTTTTGACCCATTTTTCAGTCCCAAAACGGCCCATTTTCAAGGCATTTTGGGGGGTTTCCATGGGCCAAAAAACGTCACCACGGGCTCAAAACGGGCTAAAAACACTTGTTTGAGCATCTCAAGTGGTCTAGGAACAACTTTGGAAAAAATGACCTTGGTCGTTGTGGGGACCCTGGTAGACCTAGAGTTGGTCCCCGCCGTGCGCGGGCTGGGCTGCCTTCTGGCTCCACCAAGTGACCCGAGGTACGGGGGTCTAGGCGTCTCGTTGGGCGATTCTGAGGCTTGGAAACCACAAAAAATGGGGGGTTGCGGGTGGACTAAGTGCCCTCGGAATTATGATATTGGCCACGTAGCCCAAGATACGGCCCGTTCTTGGTTTTGGGGCTGTTTGACACAAACAAGGCACATTGAGGCCATTTTTAGCTATTTTTGGGCCGTTTCTCGGACATATCGTGGAGTTAGAGGGCAAGAAAGGGCTCCTAGTCACGGGGCAATCAAGGCGCACGTGAAATGTAGCAAACGTTTCCCTTCGTTTGGCCGTTTTGAGTGGGTTTTGGGGCCGTTTTGGGCCAAAAAAAAAAAGGCTGTTTTGGGGCACAAAATGCGCAGTTTTGGGAGGGCACCTCCCGACTTGGCGCCCCCGCCCCGGGGCGCCACCGGTGAGGTTTTCGCTCAAAAATTGGATTTGGCAAGGCCGTCACCTAGGCTCTGGGATGTCTAGATTAGGGAAGGATCCGAGGCGTTGTGACGGAGTAACGGCCAAAATGGAAAGTTGACGTGCTTGCTTGCTTGCTTGTTGTTGTTGTTGTTGTTGTTGTTACCTAAATTTAAGGGGGGAGGGGTGTAGTAATATATAAATATATATTACGACACCCTCCCCTTAAATCTAGCCAATAAGAAGAACAACAACAACTAGCAACAATGGCATTAGGCAATCAAGCATGTCTCCTTTCTGTTTTGACCATTGCTGTGTTCCAACATTTGGGGCTCTACTCTACTGCGACCATCCCTGAGCCTGCGTAGTGGCCTTGCCAAATCCAAACTTTCGTGACCAAGCATTTGCAGCCAATTACAAGAGTGCATGGGTGCCCTTTTGAGCTGCTGGTAGAGATACACACCCGTTTGTTCCAGGATTGTTTGTCACAGACTTCATTGACACAGCAGCGCGGCACACTTGCGGTCAAGTGGAATTGCCGGGGGCGGGGTTAGGCCCAAACACTTCCGTCAGGACATCCCCTAGTCAGCCTAACCACCACGCAAGGGTCAATGTACTGGGCAGGGCTTGGTCAATGTACTGGGCAGGGCTTTCCGTGGCGTGGGCGCTGTGGTGTTAAAGGCTGTTTGTGGGAACTCTGTTTACCTTGTTTGGGTTTGTTGCATGTTGGCTGGCGGAAATCCAAGTGTGGAAGTCACAACAAAACGCGATTCTGCCGCCGGAGAACGTACAGCTGTTGGTTGACGGCCTGGGTGCTGGGCAACCAGTGGCACTCTCCCAAGGGTCCCAGGCTTCTTTTCCTAACATCAGCACAAGGGACTGCATGGAAGCGCAGGAAATATGCGCATCACATAGAGGCGACATTGGCAGCCATGGAGGAGCTGCATGCGCGTGGCTGGGCAAGTATCGCCACCAGATGCCCCCGCCTCACAGGCATTTCTGGTTCTCGCCTTTGTGTTCCGTGCCTGCGGGCTGTTGCCTCTCCGTTCATGTTTTGCGCTTCTTGTGCCGCTCTCGCCCCTGATCCTGCCCTGACTCGAGATCCCCTGCACCCTCCAAATCCCACTAGCCTTTCGGCCCAGGCCCGAGCAATGGGCGGAGGGAAATTTCGTATGAATCACGCCCTGCCGTGTCTGCAGACAGAACATCGCTGTCTCCCATGATTGAGCTGGCCCCCTTCCAGTACAAACGAGGACTCTGACATCAGCCAAGAAGATGCTGGCAGCGGGGTCAGCACTCTGTTCCTCCTGTCTGGCTTTGGCTCTGCAACCGATTCCACTCTCCGCCGCTTCGACGGCGACATCAAAGTATACTTGTGCATGAAGCTGCCCCTTTCTGCTTGTTGCCTGCCCCTTCATTCCCCTCTCTAGACACCTGTGACAAAAAACTTGACGCGATATGTATTGCGTCGCATGAGCTCCAAAACGTCAGAGTGCGCCAGCCCCAGCCAGTCCCTCCTTTCCCACAACCAAATGTGCTTTGCCAACGATTGAAGTAGGACTCTGAATCCGTGGCAACCGGCAGGTTAGTCATTGGGCTCACCGGAAAGGCAAAGTTTCGGGGGTCCCCTGCCCAATAGTACTTCCTATACCATGGTTGATCCCACCCCTGCACCCGCTTGGATGATCTGTTGGTGAAGACCAGCTGCGAACCAAACCGAAAGTTTGAGCCAAAAACTCACCAGTGGCGGCCTGGCGTGGGGGCACCAAGTCGGCAGTTTAGGGCCCACAACAGCCGTTTTTTTTTTTGCCCAGAACGGCCCTAGACCATGCACAAAACAGTCAAACAAAAGGAAACGGGGGTTACACTGCACGTGTGGCTTGACTTCCCCGTGTTAAGCAGCCCGCTGGTGCATTAACTGCACAATATGTCCAAGAAACACTCCCAAAAGGCCACCAGAAGCCCCAGAATGTGCGCCGACTGGCTGCCATATGCCCCAAACCAAGAGCGGGCCGTATCTGGGGCTACATGGCTCAAAACGTGATTCCGATGGTACCCAGCCCACCAGCACCCACGCGCTTTTTGTGGTTTCCACACCGCGAAATCGCCCAAGCGGGCGCCTAGACCCGGATACTGATGCCCCCTGCACTGCGGCAAGCTACAAGCTGTTTGCAATGCTGCATAAAAGGCAGTACTGTGTGTAATCATCTGTTCTTCTTCTTCCAGGATCACATCTTTCGGATGCTCCCAAAATGATTTGCCTGCAAAAAAAACAGGGAGGAGGATAGGGGAAGAAAGGTAGAAACGGGGCAATGGATGAATCTGTGAGCACAGAGGGTGAGGCGCCAACTGCAGCGAATGGATTGTCCATGGCACCTTTTAAACCAATCTGCGAATATAGTGAGACCATCAGAAACGATGGGGAAGTAAATGGGGGCCAACTGGGCAGAAGGGCAGCAGCAGGGGAATGTCATATGAGGCAACAAAATGGGCAGAGGAGAGGGGGGGGGGAGAAAACGGGAGGTTGCATGACCACAACAGGATAGAAGCCTTTCGTGTTGATTTGTGTGTGCTGTGTACTGCTCCAATTACATGATGCATTTCCTTGGCCAAACCAAATTGCTGGCCAGCCCTCCTGGCTGAAAAAAAACATACCCTAACAAAAATTCGCACATCTGCATACCAAATCTCACCAATGATTGGTGGCTTCGACGAATGTTGTGAACACAACGGACACAGATTCAATGGTGTCAGCCAAGAGCTTTCGCATTCAATCAAAACTTCTGGCCACCATGAGGAAAACTGAAGGCACATTGTATAGAATAATGGAAAGCAGCTGGCAACTAACCAACAGCGATTGAGGCTAACGGCAGCTCTCATTGAAGCAGCGGTGGTTGACATCCCTGTAGGAGACGCCAGCGGTTAGTGAGCAGTCGAGCGTTGTACAAAGGGCGTAGCGTTGGGGGTAGCGGTTAGAATCCTTTGAGACAAAGGGGTGAGTGTCAAGGGGCCACAGAAGTTGCTTCATCGTTCAGGAGCGCTTCAGATTTGGGGAGCAAAAGGGGCGCCAGCCCTGTGAACTCCAATGATGTAACGGCATGGGTGACACATGTTCTTCGAGGAAGTAATCAAGCATTCGCAGGTGGTTGGTCCGTAACCACCAGCAAAAGGGATAAAGGCCTTTGGGTACAAAGTCATGGAGGCGCAATCCTTATGTAAATCCTCATGAGTCTAAGGGTATCTTGGCTTCATCAGCTTTGGATCTGCCGCTCCCATCAAAGAGCAACCCTACGCCTACATCTCCGAATGATCTGATGCCTCTGTGTCCGCTCCCGAATGCTCCCGCACCGCCACTGTCAGCTCAGCGAATGAGTCCGCAATGGGCACACTGGCCGACCTTCGCGGGGACTTCAGCAGCTTCTTTTTCGGCGCAGGCTTCTTCTTCGCCCCCTTGTTCCCTGATGTGATGGTGGCCACCATGTATCGTGGAGGGGGAGGTGCCTTGGTAACAGTGGTGATGGCCCTGCCACGGGGGGTGAGGGCCTTGCCCCGAGGGGTCGGAATCTTTGCGCCGGGGGTCTTGGTTGCCTGGCGGGCTGGTTTGCGTGACGTGGCTTTGTATGGGGAGCTGTAGCCCTTGGCGTACCCGAACCCAAGCTTTGGGCTAGACTCCTGGCGCTGCTGCAGTAGCTCAATGATCTCCAGGTAGTGCTGGTTAGTGATGTCCAGCTGGTCCAAGGGGGACTTGAACTCCATCATCATCTTGTTGAAGCGGGAATCCATCAGATCCAAAACCGCCTGTTGCCGTTCCTCAAGCATTTGCGACACCTTCGCCTCCAAACCCTCCACCATCTCCAACGCCGAGGCCGCGTTTTCATTTGGCATCAGCGTCACGGTCTGTGGTCAAAGTGGATACACTAGGGGGGTATTTCTGAACAGCGCTCGCACAGCGCCAAATAGTAATTCAACTTTCCTGTGACGACCCTGAAATTCAGCCACCTCTGGGGAAGCACATGTGCACATGGCAAAAAAAGCACTGGATCATTGCACATTCCCAAACTGAGTTGTGGTCCCAAATGAATACCTATCTTTGCCAATATCGGTTGCCACATCCATGGCCTTGATTGGTCCAAACTAATCGGGTTAGTATCCTTTTTACTACTACCAGCCTTTTCACCGTTTCAAGATGAAGGGCCGTTTTTGGCCCACAAAACATATATCAAAAATGTCGCCAACATGCTTCGCGACGCCAAGAAGCAGAACAAGGCCACTACAATTTGGTTGGCCTATACGTCAAGATCGAATGTGGCCGATGCCGAACTCGCCACCCTCTTAGATAGAGGCATCGACCTCGTTCCATCACTGCCTTTCCTATTTTTGTCCGTCGTGTGCCCAGTGATACACCTAGCTTACCGTCACACTGAATCGCGCGACATCATGGATTCCCCGTCGCCGCATGATATGCCCCTCATCATTTTCCAGCTCACCTCATCCCAAATCCCCAAGGGCCATGTACCAAATGTCGTGGAATTTTACCCACGCACTCATAGCAACGACACCCGCCCTGAAACACCTCTTTTCACACCTACGCAGTCCCTTTTTCAAATTCGCCTCGATGTCCCAACCGAAATCATCCGCACAATAGATGGGCAAGAAACCAAGTGGAACATTAGTGGATCACTCCCACCGATGTTACTCATCAACGGACTGTCCCCGGACGACTCGTCCACCATACTCCACAACCTCTCCGCCCCCCGCATCACCAAAGCCCATTGGCCCGTAGCTGTATCATCCCCCCCCGAGGGCTATAAAGTATATGATTTCCATGTGCCGATGGATGTCCTCGCTAAATTTTATGAGGAGCAGTTGGCACTCGCCGACATGGACATCCGGTTTGGCCTCCTACACTCGTCCATCAAAGAGGCTTCGGTGATAGTCACTCACCGGCCCCCATACAGAAAGGGTGTGCCGCGGCGTAGCAAAATGCTTGCAAACGAGATCCGCACAGCGATAGAAATGAACCCCCATCTCTCCAAAAAACTGGAGTTTGCCATCTTCCTCAACAAGTATGACCTGCTGGTCATGGTGAAAGAAGAAATCCTCCTGCACCCCACCATACAGGAAATCGAGGAGTTAGGTGACATGCTGGTCATATCTGCAGTCACCCAACAACGGATCCACGCTAGAGACGTTGTGCGCTCGGTTGAGCCACCTCACGCCCTTGTGCGGTTCTCCCCGGCTTACTCCCTGTCAGACGTCCTGAAATCTGTCGTGACCTTTGGCCCAGTGCACTCACATCAACTCTTCCAACAAGCCGGCCTTTTACTCGTCAGATACCAATCAAACGAGTCAGCGTACTTGGCATACGGGGCTACTCTACCCGGGCCCATCTTCGTGACATCAGGGATCTATGGCCTTGACTTGACTGATAGCATTTCACAGCGTCTTGAAAAGCTAAGTCTCTCATCCCTTCCCCCACCGGCGCTCAATGAATCCCATTTAGCAGCGCTTGCCCCGGTGGCCCCACTCAACCTACCCGAATTTGTAGGACCTTCGCGCACTGATGATGTACCGAAGTCGCCAGTCCCATCTATGTCTGGGGTCGACCAGGATGATGAGCGCATGACCTCACAAGTCAAGCGTGGTCGAGATGAGGCCGGCTCTCTGCCAGACGACGGTTCGTTTCTCCCCTCCCACCCCTAGTACTCGACCTCCCTCCAATGCCCTACTGCCGCCCCGCCTTCTTACAGATTTACGTCGATGCCCCGTACCGTATGAGACCCTCCTACGTCACCCGCGCAGAGTGGTGAGCACCTATGATGAACTGAGAATGGCCATCCACGATCTATCCTCTCCCTCCCCCCCTTGCGCGCGCATGCCATGGAACCTCGTTGTTGCGGTCCACATATCCACGTTCTGCAACTACCGTTATTACCGCACTGTCATCAGTGGCATTGCCTGTTTGTACGCAACACTGATACACTTGGCTGGAGCTCTGCTCCCTAAACATCCAAAGCCCGCCGGCAGCAATGCACACAAGACCCCATCACCTGACATACCCTGCCCCTCCTCGCTCCCCTGCCCCTCATCTGATCGCGGTGCAGACACGTCCTTGCGAGCTGAACCCCCCGACACCACCCCACTCACACCCGCACAGACAGTCACCCCCCCACAGCCACCTGACACTGGCCACGTGGTCTCCAAGACTGGCTCAGCCCTCATGCACGCCTCCCTGAATGTTGGTGGACCAGACATCACCCCGAATCGCTTCTGCCACCTACTCTCTGGTTTCCAGCCACTCCCCCACACCATATGCCTCCAGGAGTTCAAACCCTCGCCCACTGCACAAATCCGAGACTTCGAGCGGGTTGCCCTCCACTGGGGCTTCCACCTGCTCCACAGCTCCCCCTCCTCCAAGAACGGAGTAGCCATACTCGTACACACATCTATCTCCCCCAAACCCCTCCACGTCCACGTCCCGGGGATCCTCGTCTCTGTCGAACTCCATCTGCACCCTAATCCACTGGTACCGCCAATGCACCTCGCCTCATTTTATGGCCCCCACACCCTAAAAGAGAAACGTGCGTGCGAGCCATACCTTGATGCCATGACCCGTGACTCCTACCTCACCATGGGTGACTATAATGGCACCACACATGCGTCCCACACAACAACCCTGCGCGCAAATGTCTGGCCCTGGCTTGCTGCTAAGGAGAAAGCGGGTTCCCTGGTCGACCTACTAATACCTCACACTGACAGTATCCCATACACCAGAGTGCGACGCTTCGCCGGCACGAAAAGTTACATTGACCGTGCATACGGCACACGACTGTATCATAATTCATTCGAAGTGTCGTCGGCACGGGTAATTGACTTCTCCTCCGTTCATGGTGCCTCTGACCACGATCCTGTAGCTGTCTCCACTATCCCGTGGACTGCACCACACCTCCCTGAGACACGCTGTGCACAATGGAACAGGTGAGATGTTCAGCTCTACCGGGCGCTCGTCTCCCGTGCATTGCAGGACGCCGAGACCCCTGAATCGTCACAGGATGTTGAGGGCTGCTACAGCAAGATCACCGGGTGTATGCTGGCTGCAATGCGCCAGGTCAATGCCTCCCGCCCCCCGACCACACACTCCACACCAGACGTCTCTGACTGGTACCGGTTGGTCCAACAGCTAGCGCGCCAGGCGAAGCGACGCTCAAAAACCTTTTTTCGACGTGTCAAACACACACTCCTCACACCCCCGTCCCCATCTACCCTCCCCGTACCCGGACGAAAAATACAGAGGATCCTCCAGAGAAACTCTCCCTGGTGCAGGTCGGCTGCTGGATACATCCCATGGTCACCCACACTCCCAGATGTGCCCCCCCCGACCGTCCCTGAACTGCGTTCCCTCGCACGCTCTGCGTGCAAAAAATCCCCGGGTCCGGACGGGGTACCACCATACCTCCTGTCCATTCTCCCGGACCCCTGCTTGGTCGGTCAGGAAGGCTTGGGTAGCGTGTGCCGTTGACACACCACGCCGACCTCCGAACTGACGTGTATTTATATGGGGGGAGAGGAGGGGGTAGAGGCGCATGGGCGTCCAGCGCATGAGCAGGCGGTAGATGCTCTTGCTCATGGCAATGGGGCGCCACCTGTCGGGATCGCGCCAGGGGCCCTTTCCTTTGTAGATGCATAGCGTCTCGGAGGTTAGCCAGGCATGGGGAATGTCACCCGTCTCATAGCAGAGAGAGAGGCATCGGTGCACGAGGGAATGACACGGGCACCACGTTGCAGGCCATATACGCCTTCGACATGTACCACGCCTTTGACAGCCCGCCAAAAATCTTAATTAGGGAGGTTTTGGAACGCATGGGGACACCATTCCAGCTACTGCGACTAATCCAAACGGTGCTAGAGCATGGGTCCACATGCATCCGAGGCAGCCCAGATGAAGTTTTTCGGACGACGTGAAGCAGCGGTGCCCCCTCTCCTGCAGCCTTTTTGTCCTGGTTTTTGAGATCCCCCTCAGGTACCTCCAGTCCCAGGGACTCACCATCTCTGCCTATGTCGACGATGTGTCCACACCCATTACGCATGGCAACGGGTATCTTACTACGTCTCAAGTACAGCGGGGACTAAACCTGATTGGCTGCCAACTCAACGTAGCCAAGAGCGAATGTCTACCCCTCCTGCGGCCCCCTCCAATGCCTCCCTCGCTGCCCAAGTACGCTCAACCCCCTGATCCTGTGCAGGCCGGCCCCATCTACTGGTCCGTCGAGCCCTGTGTGTCCCTGCCCGAGTGGGCGGACACTACTGAGCACCCCATGCTACAGGTATCCCACCTTATGCACCTCGGCCACCCACTGCCAGCCTACATGGCCCAGAAAGCGGGTTATAAGATCATTGTTGACAAGCTCCTCAATCAGTTGGCTGACCTCAATGCACACCCCATACAAACGCTTGATAGGGTGCTCCTTGTCAACACAGTAGTCCTGCCCCGCCTCCTGTACCGATGCGAATGCTACCCTCTCACAAATACGCAGCTACAGGAACTCTCCTCAGCCCTGGAACGTTTCGTTTTTGCGGTCTCGGGGTTGCCGTCACTCGTGGCCAAGAAAACTCTGTACACCCACCGCTCCAGGGGGCTTGGCCTTGGATGCCTACTGATCCTATACCCCACCCGTGTCCTCGACTCCTTGCACAGGAACCCCTTGCTTGATAAGTTACGAGTGTCCTCACCCTCAGGCATCTCTCCGCGTGTTCTTTTCACCCGCGCCCTCTCCTTGTTGGGACCCCCTCCCTCATCGAGCATGCTCCCCCTCACCATCCCCTGGAGGTCCAAACAGGCCCTACGTGGCGCCACTGAGATCGCCTCAGTGGCAGGTCTAGCAGCATATGTGGTGCCCAACTCTGGCCCCTCACCTGACTATACCTATACCGACGGCAGCCGTATCGGGTCCCCCCCAGCGTCTGGCGCATCTGCCGTCCTTCGAGACGGGCGTATCGTCCTCTGCCGCCTGCCAGGCCCCCCTAATTCGTACAAAGTTGAGGTCGTCGGTATATTGCTAGGTTCCCACTTCTCTCCCCCTCACGCAACACTACGAGTTGACTACAAGGGTGCCATTGCCTCCACCACGGGTACCAAGCAACCCGTCCGCCAGTCCAAGTGGGTCCTTCAGGCCAGGCAATCCATCCTGTCAAAAAACCAGTCTCTAGAGTGGATTGAAGGGCATACAGGCCACGTGCATCAACAAAAATCCGACGAGTTCGCCAAGTATGGCTCTACACTGCCCCCCCCCCCCCCCGACACGGCACAGACACCGTGGGATGTCATCTACCGAGGCGAGCTCATGCTGCCCCCCCACAAAGTCTGGACTCACGACTTGATTGCACAGCACTCCCACGACCACTTTCACCCCTCCACCTGGTATCCGCTGAAGTTCCTTCGACTCGCATGGCACAAGTGGCTCTTCGGTCTTCAATCACGGAAAAACTACTCCCACTACGCGAGTTTCTGGAAGGATGAGTGCCCCCTACGCCCATGCTCCCACTGTCACCTGCGACACAACCTTAGCGTACACGGTGTCCTTGCTCACTGCTCCCCCTCCCACCCCCTCGTCCACGCCTGGCTATCCTCCTGGCCACAGCCTGCTTTGGTTGCCAAATGGCGCAGCACTGCGCTCCACCGCGACCTTCGCATCGCTGGGCGACTCGCTGTACCTTGTTCCCTATATCAGCACCTACTGCAGTCCTTGGGTGGGTCGCGAGCTGCGAAGAGGTTCATTAGTCACTACCAAAAACACGCGGTTGATGCCGTCACGCTTGCCCTAGCTGATGACGTCCCCACTACCTCGTCTAAGCCCAATCCGTTTCACTCGCGCGATTGGCTCCACTCGTCCCGCCCAGTATAAAGGCGTTGCCCTGCCCTGCTCTTGCCGGCCATGCCACGCCCACCCTTTTCAGGTCTGAAGTGAACGCTGTGTCAACTCTCTGCCCTAAAGTAAATGGGAGATCGCCATCACGGCCCTCTACATACCTCAGGCACCAGCACAGTCCTCACTGCAGCCCATATTTGTACCAGCCTGTTCTCCCCTGTCCTGTGTGTGCCCCTGCCATCTGTTTTGCTTTTGCCTTTTTCTATTTTTGAACCGACTAGCGCCGAGTCGGCCCGTCCCTGGCACACCAACACCTACATTAACGCCCTGGATGTGGACAACCCTGCTTCTCCCCCTCCTTGCGTCTGTATGCATGACTGGAGCCTGGCAATGGTAGCTGCCAACCCCATGGACACCCCCACGGTTGCCCATCACCCCCGGGGAGGGCAACAGGGCGACTGCACACGGGGATACCACCTCTCTTTTTATCATTGCACCTTGCACTGCCCTCCACTCTCCGGCGGAACGCCGGTTTGCCTACCCTCCCATTGACCTGCTGACCCATGACTTGGGATGTGGGTCACAAATTTGTATGATGGGCTGGCCTTCCTATTCAGCGCACCGTTGCACTGTGAACTGTGTATTTCCATAAAAAAAATACCTATCTTTGCCAAGTTTGTGGCACAAAGGAGACATCGGAACGGTCAACATGTAAATCTATTTGTGCGCAACTTGCTTGTGCGAGCATACATGTGATATCAATGTGCCTGAGTCGCCACGTATTTATTTCAAGATGTCACATAGCTGTCTCATGTGGCAAGTATATATAAGTTGCATATAATAGTCTTCCTCATCAACCTCAAGGGCTTCGTTGTCTCTTCAAAAGGAGTTTGGAATTTGCACCCATGGGCCGCAAGGCTGATACCGTATGAATGGATGAAGTGCAAGACGATGCGCGTATTGGCATGCAAATCCTCATGGGACCCTAGCCAAATGTCATGCGCAACCTCGCAGGACCAAGGGCGAGCCAAAAAAAAAATTCACCCATGCTCTATAATACCCATGAATATCATTGCAAATCTTTTGCCAAATGGACAATTCTTGCGGCCAACGAAAAGGGAGTGAGAATGTCCTGTTTATGCACCATCCGACCTCAAACTCCATGAAACATCCTTTGGTGCATTGGGGTCCATACTTGTTCCGTATCTTTACAACGGCACTCGTACTGGGTAAAACGGGGCATCTCCGCGTAATGTTACCCAAATTATCCACTGCCACGATGACCTTCCACACACAACCCGCACACTTGGGATTCAAGAGTACATTGGTCGGTGCAGCACCAATCGAACTGATTGACATAAAATAGGTAAAATGGGCCCGAGGTTAAAGAATATGAGGGTTATGGTTGCACCTAAAAACACCCGTTTGAGCATCCCAAGTGGTCTAGGAACAACTTTGAAAAAAATCTTTTTTTTCGCCCCGGGGACCCCGGTGGACCCACCGTTGGCCCCCGCTGTGCTCGGGCCGTGCTGCCCTCCGGCTCCACCAAGTGACCACTGGTACGGGGGTCTACGCGTCTCGTTGGGCGATTCTGAGGCTTGTACACCACAAAAAGTGGGGTTGCTGGTGGAATAGGTGCCCTCGGACTTTGGATTTGAGCCACGTAGCCCAAGATACGGCCCGTTGTTGGTTTTGGCCCATTTGACACGAACAGCGCACAATCAGGCCATTTTTGGCCATTGTTGGGCTGTTTCTCGGACATATTGTGGAGCTAGAGGGCAAGAAAGGTCTCTTGGACACGCGGCGATTGAGACGCACATGGAGTGTAGGAACCGTTTGCCTTTGTTTGGCCGTTTTGAATGGGTTTCAGGGCCGTTTTGGGCCAAAAAAAAAGGCTGTTTTGGGGCACGAAAAGCGCAGTTTTGGGAGGGCACCTCCCGACTTGGCGCCCCCGCCCCGGGGCGCCACTGGTGAGTTTTTGGCTCAAAACTGTGATTTGGCAAGGCCATCACCTGGGCTCTAGGATGACTAGAGTAGAGTAGAGCCCAGAGTGATGAGGCCGGGCAATGGGCAAAACAGAAAGGAGAAGTGCTTGCTGTTGCTTGCTTGTTGCTTGTTGCTTGTTGCTTGCTTGCCTGTTAGCTAGATTTAAGGGGCGAGGGGTGTAGTAATATCCTCTACTCTACACCCCTCTCCCCAACTCTAGGTTGCTCCACCATACAACTCTAAGGTACGTGCGAAGGGTACAACTTGGTGGATACACGTGGTGGAAGGGGCTAAACTCGGTCAAAACGGGCTCAAGATGGGCTCATTTCACTTGTTTGTGCACCCCGAATGGTCTAGAGTCACTTTTGGAAAAACGCGTTTTTGACGCATTATTCCACCACTTTTGCTCCCAAAATGGCCCCTTTTCAAGGCATTTTGGGATTTTCCATGGGCCAAAACCCGTCACCACGGGCTCCAAATGGGGTAAAAACACTCGTTTGAGCATCCCAAATGGTCCAGGATCACTTTTGGAAAAATGCATTTTTGACCCATTTTTGGTCTTGAAACACCCCATTTTCAAGGCATTTTGGGATTTTCCATGGCCCAAAACGCGCCACCACGGGCTCAAAGCGGCCTAAAAACACCTGTTTGAGCATCCAAAGTGGTCTGGGAACAACTTTGAAAAAAATCTTTTTTTTCGCCCCGGGGACCCCGGTGGACCCACCGTTGGCCCCCACTGTGCGCGGGCCATGCTGCCCTCCGGCTCCACCAAGTGACCACTGGTACGGGGGTCTACGCGTCTCGTTGGGCGATTCCAAGGCTTGTACACCACAAAAAGAGGGGGGTTGCGGATGGACTAGGTGGCCTCGGAATTTTGTTTGGAGCCACGTAGCCCAAGATACGGCCCGTTGTTGGTTTTGGGCCTATTTGACACGAACAGCGCACATTCAGGCCATTTTTGGCCCTTTTTGGGCCGCTTCTCAGACATATCGCGGAGCTAGAGGGCAAGAAAGGGCTCTTGGTCACGGGACGACTCAGGCGCATGTTGAGGGTTGTAACTGTTTCCCTTCGTTTGTCCGTTTTGAATGGGTTTCAGGGCCGTTTTGGGCCAAAAAAGGCTATTTTGGGCCACAAAATGCGCGGATATGGGAGGGCACCTCCCGACTTGGCGCCCCCGCCCCGGGGCGCCACCGGTGAGTTTTTGGCTCAAAACTTGGATTTGGCAAGGGCATCACCTAGGGTCCAGGATGGCTAGAGTAGAGTAGAGCCCAGAGCGATGAGGCCGAGCAATGGCCAAAACATAAAGGAAAAGTGCTTGTTGCTTGCTTGTTGCTTGTTAGCTAGATTTCAGCGGAGAGGGGTGTAGTAATAGTAATATATGAGAGTTGGACAGGGGGGGGGGGATCTATTCGTTATAGTAGCAGGGTGTTTCCGGTGCGGGCTGAATTTCGGAAAAATCTCATCCCGTAGGTATTGGTATGTTATTCCTTTTCGGAATCTGCAAGAAAAGGGCTTTTTGGATATGTATGGGTTGGGGGGTCGGTAGGAGACCATATTTTTCCGGAATTCAGGGCGCAAGTTGGACGCTTCCAACATTTTGGGTTGTTTGTGCAGAATACACAGGTCACCAACTGGGGTTTGAAAGAGAATAGGGCATAGTTCCAACATATTGTCACTACAACCAAAAACCATAGAAGGTATAATGATGTATTTTGATGTGCCGAGTTCAAAAATGCAAGTAGAACAGTCCAACAAGGTGTTGAACTCAAGCAACGGTGCATTTTCTCTCAGATTTGTGTGTCCTCATGTTTATCAAAACGCGTCAGTCCGACTCCATCAGTGCCTGCAGATGTTTTGTGCATGGCTCCAACATATTGCGGAGTTACAAAGAAACACCTAGATCACACCACATCGAAACACATCAATTTACCCCGTAGCATTTTTTGCCAACAATACGATATGTTCGAGAAATTAAGGGCACAAGGTAAGTACACAATAAACCAGCTAGCAGCCGAGCAGCTAGATTTGCAGATTTCAGGCCGAAGCGGCAAATATTTCCAAGCCGTACAGCCCCACCACCGTTTCAACAAGTAACGGAACCTCTTTTTTTGGATTCGCCACGTTTAAAATAGGGGTGGATGTATGCACCACACAAAATGGTATCACACACGGGGCGTCCGAACCACATTTCTAGAAAATCGGCTGCTAGTTTAACAAATAGGGGGGTGTAGACCGCGCCCCCCCCCCCCCCCCCCCTTGTCCAACCCGTATATATACATACGTACACACACACACACATACATATATGAGTGTTGGACAGGGGGTGGGGGGTCTAAACCACCCTGTTTGATAAACTAGCACCCGATTTTCTAGAAATGCGGTTCGGACGACCCGTGTGTGGAACCATTTTGGGTGGTGCAAGTACATACATACATATACATATATGCGTGTATATCCTCTAATCTACACCCCTCTCCCCAACTCTAGGTGGCTCCGCCATACGGTTGTACGGTACGTGCGAAGGGTACAACTTGGTGCAAACATGTCGCGGAAGGGGCTAAATTCGGGCAAAACGGCCTCAAAATGGGCTCATTTCACTTGTTTGTGCACCCCGAATGGTCCGGGGTCACTTTTGGAAAAAGACGTTTTTGACCCTTTTTCACCCATTTTCGGTTCCAAAACGGCCCATTTGCAAGGCATTTTGGGATTTTCCATGGGCCAAAACGCAACACCACGGGCTCCAAATGGGGTAAAAACACTTGTTTGAGCATCCCAAATGGTCCGGGATCACTTTTGGAAAAATGCAATTTTTGAGCCATTTTTGAACCATCCCAGAGCGGCCCATTTTCAAGGCATTTTGGGATTTTCCATGGGCCAAAATGTGTCACCGGGGGCTCCAAACGGGCTACAAACACTTGTTTGAGCATCCCAAGTGGTCTAGAAAAGACTTTGGCCCCCACCGTGCGCGGGCCTAGCTGCCCACCAGCACCACCAAGTGACCACCCGTACGGGGGTCTAGGCGTCTCGTTGGTCGAATCCGAGGCTTGAAAACCACAAAAAGTGGGGGGTTGCAGGTGGACTAGGTGCCCTCGGAATTTGGTTTTGAGCCACGCAGCCCAAGATACGGCCCGTTCACGGTTTTGGGCCTGTTTGACACAAAAAGCGCACATTCAGGCCATTTGTAGCCATTTTTGGGCCGTTTCTCGGACATATGGGGGCGTTAGACGGCAAGAAAGGGCTCTCGGTCACGGGGCAGTCAGAGCGAACGTGGAGTGTTTGAACCGTTTCCCTTTGGTTGTCCGTTTTGAGTGGGTTGCGGGGCCGTTTTGGGCCAAAAATGGCTGTTTTGGGGCACAAAATGCGCAGCTGTGGGAGGGCACCTCCCGACTTGGCGCCCCCGCCCCAGGGCGCCACTGGTGAGTTTTTGGCAAAACTTTGATTTGGCAAGGGCACCACATAGGCTCTAGGATGACTAGAGTAGAGTAGAGCACGGAGCGCTGAGGCGGAGCAATGGCCAAAACGGAAAGGAGAAGTACTTGTGGCTTGTTTGCTTGCTTGTTAGCTAGATTTAAGGGGAGAGGGGTGTAACAATATATGCACACACACACACTCTCATCTACACCCGTCTCCACAAATGTAGGTGGCCCTACAATATGGCTCTAATGTACGTGCGAAGTGTACAACTTGGTACTTACATGTGGCGGAAGGGGCTAAACTGGGTCAAAACGGGCTGAAAACAGCCTCATTTCACTTGTTTGTGCACCCCAAATGGTCCACGATCACTTTGTAAAAACGCGTTTTTGACCCATTTTTGACCCATTTTTGGTCCCCAAACGGCCCATTTTGACAGCATTTTGGGATTTGGCATCGCCCCAAACGCGTCACCACGAGCTCAAAACGGACAAAAAACACTTGTTTGAGCATCTTGAATGGTCCAGGATGACTATTGAAAAAAAACTGTTTTCGACCGATTTTTGATCCATTTTTGCTCCCGATACCGCCCAGTTTCAAGGCATTTTGGAATTTCCCATGGGTCAGAACGCGTCATCACGGGCTCAAAATGGGCCAAAACACTTGTTTGAGAATCCCAAATGGTCCAAAGACACTTTTGGGAAAATGCGTTGGTGACCTGATTTTGACCCATTGTTGGTCCCAAACAGCACATTTTCAAGGCATTTTGGGATTTTCCATGGGCCAAAACGCGTCAACGGGGGCTCAAAACGGGCTAAAAACACCTATTTCAGCATCTTAGGTTGTCTAGAAACAACTTTGGGCCCTTGTTTGGACCCTCCGTTGGCCCCCACCGTGCGCGGGCCCGGCTGCCCTCCGGCTCCACCAAGTGGCCATTGGTACGGGGGACTAGGGGTGTCGTTGGGTTGAGGGTTGGAAACCACAAAAAGTGAGGGGTTGCGGGTGGACTAGGTGCCCTGGAAATTTGGTTTTGAGCCACATAGACCAACATATAGCCAACTCTCGGTTTGGGGCTTGATGACACAAACGGCTCGCAATCTAGGCCATTCTTGGCCAATTTTGGGCCGTTTCTCAGACACATCGCCGAGTTAGTGGGCAACAAAGGGTGCTTTGTCACAGGGGCAACCAAGGCGCACGTTGAGTGTGGTAACTGTTTCCCTTCGCTTGGCCGTTTTGAATGGGTTTTGGGGGCAGTTTTGGGCAAAAAAAACAGCTGTTTTGGGGCACAAAATGCGCACTTTTGGGAGGGCACCTCCCGACTTGGCGCCCACGCCCCGGGGCGCCAGCGGTGAGTTTTTGGCTCAAAACTTGGATTTGGCAAGGCCACCACCTCGGCTATACGCTGGCTGGAGTAGAGTAGAGCCCGGAGCGATGAGATGGAGCAAAGGCCAAAACAGAAAGGAGAAGTGCTTGTTGCTTGCTTGCTTGCTTGCTTGTTGGCTAGATTTAAGGGGAGAGGGGTGTAGTAATGTATATATACATATATGTGTGTGTGTGTGTGTATGTGTATTGTGTGTGTGTGTGTGTGTGTGTGCATGTACATACACATATGCATAGTTCGACGCCTTGCCCGGTCAGTGTACTAGTGATGTTTTGCGCACTATACATATGTGTAGGTGCATGTGCAGAAATACACATAGAGACACTGACACCAAGTGCAAACCACATACCCAGTTCAATGACCGGACAAGTGGTTGCACCGTACATATATGTACCCACACACGCGCGCACACACACACACGATGTATATAGAAACACACTCTTTCTCTCTCTCTCTCTCTCTCTCTCTCTCTCTCTCTCTGTATCTCTCTCTCTCCCCCTCTCTGCATACATGTGAACGT
Organism: Eutreptiella sp. 'Long Island Sound 2002'; assembly: GCA_964036045.1. Classification (NCBI taxonomy): domain Eukaryota; phylum Euglenozoa; class Euglenophyceae; order Eutreptiales; family Eutreptiaceae; genus Eutreptiella; species Eutreptiella sp. 'Long Island Sound 2002'. The sequence goes on from OZ038384.1 coordinate 66,771,823, forward strand.
TTGTACACGGCAACTGCGCAAGAAATAGTACACTGACCAAACAGGGGGTTCAACCATGCGCACGAAATCTAGACCCCTGTCCGGTCGGCGTACTAGGGGTTTTGGGCGCAGTGTCAGTGTGCACAGGTGTATGCATTTACACAAAGAGAGAGAGAGAGAGTTTGTGTGTGAGTGGCTGTGCGCACGGATGCCATCGTGTATAGAGCATAAACAGAGAACTGTACAGTTGCGAAGCTACCTTAGTGGTAAACACCATAGTGCAAGAGTTATACCAGAGCATAATCGTTGTGTACTATGAACATACTTAATCTAGTAGGCTAAACATTACATTTCATCGGCACTGTTCATTGGTTCGAATCCCAACGGTCAGCGGGATTTTGTAACCGGGGATTTTGTGTGCACAACCCCCCTATCCGGTCAGTGTGTCGGGGAATTTGTGCACACACATCCCACAGATCCTTGTCTGCTTAGCCAGCTAGGGCTTTTGTGCCGGTGATTTTGTGGTGTAAATTGGGCCTACATACAAAATCCCCGGCACACTGACAAGCCTCGCCATATCGGGGCCGGGTAAATCGATAAGCCCGATGGCTACATATCCCCTACGGTATCAGGGCTAGGTCAAATGACCCAATGGCAAACAGAAACCCTACCATATGGGTCTGCAACATGGAGAAGAATTGGAAGAAGGATGTCCCGATTTCCTCAATAGCACTAGAAGGTTGAAAGAACCAAAACGGGGGGTGTCATGTTGGCGGTTCCATGTGGTAACAAATTTGTGGATTGATGAGTCCATCACCCCAACTCAAAGGGCAACAAAAATTGTGTGGATCGATGAGTCCATATCCCCACCTTAAGGGGCCGCAGAAATTTTGTGGCTTTTGAGTCCATATCTCCAACTTAAGGGGCCACACAAATTTGTGGATTCACGGCTCTGTATCCCCAACTCAAAGGGCCGCTCAATTTGCGGATTGTTAGGTGGGGGGGGGGGGGGCGTCACGGGTGAAGAACGGGCCAAAAAGTTTGTGCGGGACGCTAACGCTCCTCCTTTGGCCAAAAAGCAACAATGCCTCAGGAACCGCAGCAATACCAGGGACAATTGGCCCAAAGTAGCCTACTTTTTGCACAGCGCGCTCACACCGCACGGTGCGCCCCCCAGTGTGGGTGTCACGAAGCATCAGAGACGGAAGAAAAACATGGCAAGGGAGCAGTTCAAGCAATGATATGCAGCAGAGGCTGGGTAGTGCTGAGGAAGCGGGTGGTGGGGGGGGGGGAGAGCCAAAGGCCGATGGCCCAAATGACGACGGAGCAGCAGCACATCAGCGGGACTTGGAAAGGGATTCCGTGAGAAGCCGGTTCAGGGGGGGAATTGTACTACAAATGGCATCCCTCCTTTCCAAAGGGCAAGAACTGTGGTCTCTAGCGCGCACCTTCACACGGAAGGACTTTGGCACACACGGCCAAAGCTCTGTTTCTTGGGCCGCAACACTTTCCCGACACAAACTCCCCTCGAAAAAGTGTTGCTCTTTTTGCACTGCCTATGCAACACATCTAATGCAGCGTTTAGATGGGACCAACGGACCGCTGAATAGCAGGAAGGCCTCCAGGATTCGTTTGTGTAGGACTGTGTGCGTGCGATGACATGCCCGAACCCAGGTGCGTGCTACACAGGCCTTTGAGAAGCTTGACGCTCGCCTTAGCCAACCAGGTCAATAATGGGGCGGTGGCGCAAACACCTGCGGTTGGGATCCAGTGGTTGCCATCTGCTCCATTTCCCCAGCCTTGTCCTCTTGCACTGCGTTCTCATAATCCAACGATTTGTTGAGGGGGAAGAACGAGATGTCTTGGCGTTGCATCTTCCCCCACACATACGACTCTTGCCCCGTGAACTCGTGGTTCGGCTTGCGCATCAAGTGATGCATGAAATACAGGTACTCCCACATGTTGTGCTGGTGCTTCACGTGCTCCTCAAAGCCCCCCTCAACACGCCGGTCGAACTTGTTGTTCTCGATGTTGCAGATGAAACAGCGATCTTTGGTATCCTCATCAATGGCCTGTGTTGAGAGCACAGGGCCCAATGAAGCTAGATGCGGTTGTGCCAGGAGCCGTTGTCCATGTTCAGATATGAAGCAGTGCAACCCCGCGTGATTGCTGGACAGCTACTGAAGCACTCAGGCTCGAAAAATCAGCAATCGAAAGCGGAAAAAGGCCCGTCAGTGGTCCATGTTCCGAAAGCACCCTTCTGTTAGAAGACAGGATATGTGTGTGCACTTGCGTTATGTGCGCCGACAGCACACTACACAATCCCGGGAGGATGTTGGTCATGCTGTAACTGTGAACCCACTGCCTACATATTTGGATGGCCTTACTAAGGGAAAGGGGAAAGCGACGGCTCTGCCAACCCCCTTCCCCCGCCCTGAGGGGGCATCTATCAGATAGTGGGGCAGTTGGAACACCAAATGCTGCTATGCAGGCCGCACTGGTGGTTACTTGGAAGGCACCTGGTGGTCCACTGAGAGGCATAATTGCTATCACTCCAGATAGCATTGGAGCAGAGCCACTGCTATAAGTGGTCCAAAAAATAGTGTTTCTTCACTGGAAGAATAAGGAGCAATACATACATACAATAAAATAACAACAACGAAATAAAAACACAATAAAAGGTTAGGGAGAGTGATATATCCCATCCTGCGCGGCTCAAATCGCGCAGCACGGCACCATAGAGGGCTTGAGCAATGGCAGATGTAGGGAAGCCACTGAGAAGGCTAATACGAACCCAGGCTGCAAAGCTGAGAAGAACGCCACCCCAGGATTTTAAAAATGGAAGGATATTGATGATCGGACCAACCATAGTGTTGCAGACGTGACGATGAGAACATGACTAGGGGATTTGGAGCATGGGGCATACCTTCAGGGACCAGTCTTGGCACACCTGGACACACGTTGATACGCATACCCATGGCTACAGTGGTCGTCGGATGACATGTTTCGGGGCACACAAATTCTGTACTACTGCTGCAGTCATATGAGCCTGGTGAGCTCCATGGCTGGGATAGCGTGACGCAACCCCCCCCCCCCCCCGTCAGTCACATCTCAATACCTGCAAAGCAAGTGCAGTCCTGTGGTCCGGTGGCTTAGCCCTGACCCCATGCATCCTGTCTCAGACTGTGCACCACTGTATCGGTGTCTCTGACACCTTGGCATGCGATGGCCGCCATTGCGCGTAGGTTGACGCTGATATTCCACTGACTGCTTTCCATAGGGACCAAGTGCTGGTCAAGACCGGTGATGAGCATGGACCCCCCCCCCCCCCTAGTGACGAGTGACAAGTGACGCATGACAAGGGTGACAGAAAAACTACACATCTGCTGTTTTCTTCTGTGCTTCGTAATAGGGCTCTTCCCTTGCCTTTCCCAGCCCCCTGCAGTGAGGCAGTGTGGTGAAGGAGTCCCACTACCTGCTGTGCCCTACAGTGCACTAGTGTAGTGAAGGAGTCCAAGTGCCCACTGCCCTATATAGTGCAACCTTGGTTCACCCAAGTCATCCCTCTCTAACAGCAAGCACCTTGGTGTGACATCTCACTGACGTTGCTCACACCCTGCAGGGGTAAGCTGCCGCACCAACGTTCCAGTTAATCATACAATAGAGGGGATGCCGTGCATACACAGTCTGTGGACATAACTGAAACACATTGTAACCAGTATAATGCACACAGACACCCACCCACCCGCACACACACACACACACACACACACACACACAATTGCACAATAGCAAACGAACACACACACACACACACATACAGACACGCGCGTACACATACACACACACACACACACATGCACGCACACATACACACACTTGCACACACAGAGTTTGTATGCAGGGATGTATGTCAGTGCATACCACCTGGACACCTCGGACAGCACAGTGCTAAGGTACAGGGCATGTCGCCTGCAATAATATCACTGAAAACCATAGGTCTGTCCACACACACACACACACACACACACCGACACCCACCTGTCGCTCATCACGCAGCTGCGCAAACGTATCGATAATGATACCGGAAACAATGTTCAGGAGACAGACAATGACAATGACGAAGAAAGAGAAGTCGTACAATGTCCGGCCCGTAGACCGGCGATCATGCAGCAGGTCTCCGATGCCGCCCCCGGCACGGAGGCCGCTAGTGAGCACAAAGACCAAGCATTCAGTAATGGTCTCGCACTGGAGGTCCCCCTCAGTGGTGCGGAAGTCATCGGGGAACAAGACGAAGCCGATGATGCTGTACAGGTACACGATGATGAAGCAAAGCAATGCTGTGACAAGCAAAGACCGGCCATTGACAGTAACGGCCTGGATAACACTCTGCAACAGCGGGCTCTTGCGCACGACGGCGAGGAGGTGGAGGGAATGAAACAATGGAGAGAACCACAGCCCCAGGTATGCCACGACGATGAAAATCAGGTCTTGATACAATGATGTCCGCTCCAGCAGTTGCCCAGCGGGCTTGACCTGGAAACGGATATGTCTGCGTTAGGGAGGGAGATTGTCAAAGATGCACATATGGGTGAGGTAGGATTATGTGTGTAAGCGAGGTGATGGTACGAGGGATGAAGGTGTGCACGGGGGAGAGAGATGAGTGTAATTGAGGGGAAATTTTGTTTGGGAGGGAGATGTGTGTGAGGGGGGGGGGGTCACACGAGCATCATGCCAGCGCTGCCAAGTGTCCTACAACAGGGCTCGTATAACACTCAGAAAAAAAACATTTTTGTCTCATTCTTTTGAGTGTAAGTGCGAGGGCACCCCGAGCAAAATTTATTTTGAGTGTCACCGCGAGGGCTGAGGTAAAAAAATCCAATCTGACGGCCATTGCTACTTGGAGAGGTGACATGAGGCAAGCTCAATCCCACGAACATTTTGGGTACTCCAAGCATGGGTAATGCAATTTTTTTGCTCCCATGTCTCAACCTCAGGTGACCATCAACCCCCCCCCCCCCAGCAATATTACAAGATGCAGTAACATCCATTTTGTTGAAAACATAAGTTTGCATGAATGAGAGAACTCAAGCATTACCCGCTTTGATCAAAGATTTTGGCTTTCTACTCTTCTGTTTTTTGTGGAAAACTGGACACCTGCTAGACCGTTTCGTTTTTTTCAACACTTGTGTGTGGCTTCTTTTAGTCACACGAATAAAGACTCCGTTGAAGTTCGGATCTTCATCCGGCTTGTTCAACACCTCACGGTAATGGAAAATCATCACAGTCTAGACCACAAACGTAGGCGGCCCTATTAGTGGGTAGACTTGACAGCCAAGACGCACATTTTGTGCCAATCCTAATGTTCGTTTTTCACCCCCCAAAAAAGCATTCCTATTTTTCATCAAAATAGACCTCCGGTTTTAGTATGTGCCCTGAGAAAGATGGTTTTCTTTCCTCCATGAGGTGAACACATACATCCCCATCTATGGACATGAATTCTTGGTATTTGAGATCTTTGTGCAATGTAGCTCCCAAAAATCTGAAATGCTTTTTTTTTAGTGCTTTTTCGCTCATTCGTCTGTAGTCATGTCCTCACGTACCGTCGTACAGCAACCACAGACGTCACAACTTGCTTTATCATTGCGCTATACATCATTGCACCGCACAAGTCCTCATGGAAACACGAATGTAAGGTACACTGCCCAGTTACTTGCAAACCTGTCAAAATGTGGCCTTGAAACTAGACTTCTACTGGTTATGTGCTGTGCAGAGCACAACATTTTGAAAATGTGGTATTTCACTCATTCTGGTCAGTGTCATGCCGCACAGCTTACAACGGGCCATTGGATTACATGACGGTTGCTTCTCTTGGGCCTCTTGACATTTTAATGGTTGTTGTACAACTGGTAATTTGGAGAGTTGCTATGCTCTAGATCATGGGGGTACGAATGGTGGATACATCCGGCTGGTTACAAAATATTGGCGTTGAAGACTCTACCATCAGGTTTGGATGGTGTCCTCTATGGTATGTGGACTTGTACCTCTACTGCTCGCCAACAGGCATCTTCTTCATGGATGCCGTACCCTTCCAGCAGTTCCTCAAATCCAAGGTATGTGCTACAAAGCAGGATCTGTCTGGTGCTGTAGGGGGGGATAAGGGTGTTGACGAGTTCTGTCAATGGGTTTTAGATCTTAGGGTAGGAGGTAGGAAGTCCATTGGGGATTACATCTAGCAGAATGACAGGCATACTGTTAATACAGTACCCGATCTATAATACTGTGTTGCAGAGTAGGAGTGTTTTAACATTTGGTCTGTCTTGCACAAAAGATGTTGTCCTCGTACGAAGAGGCCAATGTCCATCGAAAGAGTCGTAAGCAACGTAGGTGTCTTTCGAACATGGGTCAACACTCTTACCATGTCCCTTCGTTCGCCATTCAAGCCCCAACCGTTTGTACAGTTCATTGGAATGCCGTGCAGCGACTACAAGTTGTTCTTTGGTTTGACTATTTCTATCGTCGTAACTTCATACCCGTGCTTGGAAATGACAACGGTTCATCTATATGTGTACATTCTAGCTCTATTTATTATTGTGTCACAAGTCAAGGACTGTCATTGGGCACCTAGGAGGGGGGAACGCGCTGCACGCCTTTCCCTACGTCGTTGTTTGCACGTTGTGCTGCGCCTCACTATGGGTTATGAGGAGAAAGTTGAGTATGTTCCCACCATTGTTGTTGCCAAGTCGTTGTGGTCACAGTGCTATGCACGCCTACCAGGTGTAGCACATAGGGAGGAACCGTGTGAAGCACTATTGAGTAGAGCCGTTCACTTAATGGGATAGCACCCTCATAACCGTACGTTTGAACAACTCCATGACCTTTTCATGATGTCTCCTTTTGCCGGGTAATCCCCGAAGGACCTGCAGAGCGTTATTGTTACTAAGGGATTGCCACAACTCATTGAGCGCCTTCAAAAGATTGATGCAAAGTTTTGATGTTCGAGTTTTTCCCCCCTTGTTTTGGTCTAGTGAGAAGACCACTGTTGTGCTGGTTGAATGGGATCCTGGCAGGATGGATGTTTTTTGTTCCCTAGACACCATCATCCTTGCAGAGCATCACCAGGAATTGTGCACTAGGACCTTGCAAACCCTTGTGAAGCCGGTCAAAGGCCATCTTGAGGTGATGACTTGGGCATGCATGCGCCGCAGCCCCCCCCCCCCCGACGATATGGCCAGCGCAATGGCACAGGCATAGGGCACGCTCCGCGCATGTAACACACCCTAGAGGTTCAAGCGGCGCCGTGTAGCACGCCCTCTTCCGCAACGTGACACCCTCCCCCATGCGCTTGCCGCCCTCGGAAAGAATGATTATGACAGTGGCCCCCCCTTTGTGGCTGCAATTGGAGGTTTGGGCCTGGAGGGTCATTCTGTGGGTGACGATGGAGGTGACGGTGACCCCGGCCCCTTCCAGAAGCGGTGTTTGTTAACAGTGGCGACTCGGATGCCCCGGTGGCGGTCCTGTGTAAGCTACAGGCCTTTGACCGCCGTTTTCTGCCGGAGCTTTTGAGGGAGATGCAAACCTTGTCTTCTATGTTCTATCGTCAAGCCCTGCAAGTCGACTTGAGAATTAGAGGTGTCTAAATCTTATATTTGGTGTAATGGTGCCAATTTGACTTATTGATTCATCCTTTGTGAGCCCCTTCGCCTAGCTATGCCTCTCGACGAGGAACTGCCGGCACGGTCTGAGCACCAGACTACGTCGTAGGCCGTCCACACAACAGAGAGAGCGAGGTCTCAGGTGGAACAGGCTCCACGACACTGGTTGGCGAACCAGAAGGCGAACCAGAATGTTGAATCGCATTCCATGCTACAAGGATGCGGATGGAAAAATTTGCCGGGATCAGATGCGTGTTTCTAGGATGTCTGTCCTCACCGTGCACATTGGTGTCAAATCAAGGGGAATGTGGCGTCTAAAGTGCTAAAATCGGACCCAGATGGCTGCTAGTATGACTTAAGAGGTCGGTTTCTCCCTCCGCGCCTCCCTTGGCCTGTGCTTTCGTGTGGTTTCCGCCCTAGGTGCCGCGGGCCTTGGTGCTTCCTCGTGGCTCCTGCGCTTTTCGTTCGCCTTTTCTTCCGTTCTTCATCTCAAATTGTGGCTAAATTCTAGTTTTTGCGATGGATGCACGCTCCGAAACTTGATCCGTGTTTTATCGTGTCCTTCAAAACATTCTCTATGACCATATAAACCTTTGTATGCGGTGTGTTTGCATTGGGTATACTCCATTGTGCATGCATATCTGAGTGTGGCATATCCGTGATGTCTAACATGTCCAAGCACGCAACCATATGCAACTTGTTGGTGCATTCAGTTCTCTTGCCCAAGGTTTGTTGATTGATCCATTTCAATAGGTTTGTGTCTTGGTGGAGTGGTGGCCACAACCAGCTGTGGTGTTTGTACCCCCGATGGTGGTTGTGCCACTAGGCAACCGATGGGCGAAATGTGTTCATGAGGTGGGATGTTCTTGGTTCTCGTGTGTTCACGTCATCCCACATGTAAAAGGAATAACTGTGACTGGGCGCTCCTTGGGGATCAACACGGCACATAATTTGCATAGATCTTGTGCCATACCGGACATTGAAAGGAAAATCGCCAAAAAAGAAATAGGATCAAGATGTTTCGCATGGAGCGGAGGTAGTAGTATAAGGTTTGCCGGCAAATGTGAGGCCCTAAATTCAACCACTTCTGGTGGCGGCAGTCCCGGCTACTCCTTGGATTTGTTTTGAACCCTCAAAAGTACAGCAACTGCTGATGCCAAGCTTTGATGAAGCTCCTCCACTGAGGAGCTTGTAGTGTTCTGAAATTATAAGTGCAATTTGATGTTCTCCTCCCGCAAGCTCCTCAATGAGGACTGCTAGTTCTTTAGTTGTTTTTCTTGGTTGCTGCATTTTTCTTGAGCTGCTCCAAATGTAAATGATTCCGTTCCTCCTTCACTGTTTTTAGCATTAAACCAGGCGGCTTGTGCAAGAAAATATGTGGAATGTGTGTTCTTTCTTTTGACTCCACTTCTGGATCTTCGCCCAAGGTTGATAGTAGTTCAAATTTGCATCTCCATGACTTGTTTTACCCCAAGACATGCAACAAAGCCACTCAATCTGATGTAATAGAGAATTCCTTAGGGCTCACATAGATCTCCACTGCCAATGTCTTCAACAATGCGATGGTTGGAGCTCTGATCCATAATGGCTTTTGCCCCAGCCATATACTCTCAAAATGTTACTCTGAGTTGATCAAAAGGATCGAATCATTTCAAGCCTGTTGTGCTCTTGTCCTGTTGATACTTCATATGAGACCTTTGTGTCTTGACACAAATTGCAAATGAGGAGGAACTATTTTGTCCATTGCCTACGCCAAGAAAGATTTGCAATAGTCGATTATAATCCAATCTGGATACTGTTGTTACGGTATTGAAGGGTAAACGTCCGGCAAGTGAAAGAACTGCTCCCCGATTTGCTTGAGTCCTGATTTTTGTAATTCTTGATGGGTGGCACTTTCTCCAATGGATTCAGCACTATATTCCGCAATAGTGTGTTGTTGATCATCTTGTAGTCTCCATCTTATATTTGTGGGAGCTTCATAAAAGTGTATTTGATGTCCTCTTTGGTAACAGCCCGAAAAACCGGGTCCCACATGGCCACTATGCGTTGCAGGGAAGGGAGCTGTTTTTTGCACATGTGTCACAAGGGTTGTTGATCTTGCCGTTGAAATGGGTGTCCGCTGCAATTCCGCTTTTTCCTTTGTGCCTTGAACTTCTGCCGTGACGTGAGTAAGTAACCATGTGATGAAAGTAAAACATGAATCGCTCAAGCGCTTGCCACCACCCCATTGGCCGTGACAATAGATCACATAGCGCTTTTGAAGAAACACCATCTTTGAGTGCTGAATCCAAAGGCTTTTTAGCCTCATGAAGCACTTCTTCTGGCAATTGCTTATTCATGAAGAAAATTTTGAAATTGTGAGTTCGATGACGCAAAGCAGATCCAGCAAGGGTGCTTTAGATAGAGGAACAGCCATGGTTGAATGAATGGATTGAACAAAACTTTCGACGAAAAAGACATGATAGACATAATAGTTGTCACATGTATTACTCGACGGTTATCTAATTCTGCAATGTATGTGTCTCCCATGGATATACGTGTCTTATCCCCGGAAGGTCAGTTGCTCAATCTTGACTGTACCTACAAAGTGTCACCTTCACACCTGTTTGCCTGCTGTAGCACGCATAAAGGTCACACAATGGCAATTGAGGAAATGGAAATGGAAGTGAAATGGAAGGGAAAATATGCCGCATGGGTTAGACAAAGAGTATGCAGAGCTGCTCTGTTAACCACATGAGTCACATGCTGATGTTAAATGTGCCGATTTCTTAGTCTGAGAGTTGAACGAAATTTTCTGACCTTTGACACCAAAAGAGTGTCCATTGTTTCAAATAGGGGTTGTGTGCTCTACTCATGGGACAAATAAATGGACGGGCAGTCACACCACACACCGTACCATCAGCCTGTATGGGATACTGATTGCGAAATTGTTGACCCGCCCATATTGACTGGTGATTGCGCATCCATGTTCCCCTGTTGAATTTCTGCCGTGTTGAATTTCTGCCGTCTGTTGCGTAGAAGATTCTGCTCCCCTTTTCCAGCCTGTAGGTGCAGTCTAAGGGACTGCCGGCCCCCACACCACAACAAGATCATTACACCCAGGATCTAGTGGGTGAGTGGAGGAGGGGCCGGGTGGGGGGGTCTGCGTCCTAGGACCGCCGGCACTCCTGGTGGGCCAGAAGCAGCAGAAGGCACACCCCCTTCTGGGCAGAACAATGCATCTGCGAGGGACACCAGATGACTGTGCTTTTGCTGTGCCCAGTTGCCCCACACCTGTTCCCTTCTCCTTATTTGGGGGGCGATGAGTCCACATACCTCTCACATTATTCTCCACCCTCACGCCCATTTGCTAAGTGGGATGACCACCCACGCCGGAAAGCGGAGACCTTAAGCCAAAGCCAAAGCCAAAGCCCCAAGCCTCAGCCTCAGCCCAGCGTCAGCCAACACCACAGCCCCAGCCTTAGTGTTAGCCAGAAACATAACCTTGCACGTGTTGCTTGTTGTCTTGACGTATCTCAGTGTAGTGTTGTGCACTTGTACGCAAATGAAGAGCAAGGAAGGAGGAAACCATTCAAAAGGTTTAGAGAAGAAACGAGACCTTGAGAGTCAGTCCAACGGAGGCCGCATGCAGCAGCAGCACAAAGAGACCCAAAACATTTGTCAGGGTGTGGATGCACCACGTCCAGAGAGTCTCTCCGGGCCACGGGCCACTGCTGCCCTTATGAAGGCTGTGCACCATGGCTTCCATCATGGGCCCAGTCCACACATAGCACAACATCACGTTGATGGCAATGGCCAACCCAAGAGCACAGTCCTGCAAGGGTGGACAGAACAGAGGTGTGCATGGGAAAAGGTGTGACGATGTGGGTGGAAGGTAGGTCGAGTATAGATGGCACGCCCACGCAAAAATGACCCCAGCCCCCCACTGAGACGACACTTGGGCCGCTGGCCACAGGGCACTAAGCAGCTAGAAAAATATTCAGGAAGCATGTGTTATGTCGCACGAGGGCTTTCCTTTTATTTTGGCACAACCTGATCACTGATCCTTATTCAGGAAGCGATTCTGATGAGGTTGTGTCCCTTCTGGATTTGTATGCAATGAACCACTTATTGAGCAGCAGATTCGGATGGATTTCTCTTCACTACCGAGTCCATATGCTTTGCCAATACCCTATGCCATGCTGTTGTGCCAAGGGGATATGTCGTTTGGGCAAAGGGCCCCAGGAGGGACGGTACTTGGAGACCATGAGTCACTTTGGGGAAAGGTAGTGAAGTGAAAAATGCAACGTGTGTACAAAAAAAATCGTCAACTTTTTTAACGGTATATGTGTGTAGTTGTTTTTTGTGGAAGTCGTGTAAACTGATTTGAAATAAATCCAATTTTTTTTGCGGTAAAGTCGTGTGATTTTTTTTTTTCAGTAACCCGTGTAAATGAAACAAACATGAAAAATTGAAAGAAATGCAATTTTTGCAATACGCGCGCGGCAAGTACAATCGCCAGTTCCGTGTGGCACCCCATAGCAACGTTAATTATGGGACGCCGAGTCCACAAAGCACCACGTACTCTGTGTGGCCACCAATTAATTGGACTCGGCCAAAAGAACATAGTATCATGTGTAATTGGCACTAGAAACAGTCCTCAAGGGGCCATGGCCAACATCAGCATGCCGGCACTGGGAACAAAATCAAGCTCAAGAAAAGAGTCCCAACAGGGCCATGGCCAACATTAGTGCCACCATTATAGGCCACCAAGGCACTGGGATGAGGCCAATATAATAGCATGCGTATATGCTCGGAAATTGGTACAGCAAATAGGTGGGGGAAAATGTAGTGAAGCGAAAAGCCTACAAAACATGCACCCGCTACAAGTAGTTGCACAATGCACGCTAGTAAATGAGGTCATTTTTGTATTAGTGCACTTGGGCTTTGCAACAAGATTGGTGTTCAGCTGACAAGCCACACGGAACTTAGCTACCGGCTGCTTGGACAGCTCATTGATGAACTGCTGGTCACGCTCTAGTTGGCCGGATGCATCTTTGGGGTAGCTATCTAGCACCTTGCGCCACCCACGGATGAGCACCTTGGGACGGGTGTCCTCCTCTGTGGTAGTAGTGGCCATGGAAGATTGTGCCTTGGCCTTTGGGCCTTCCACGCTTTGCTCAGAGGAGGCATCCTTGCCTTTGAGTAGGGTGGAGGTGGCCTGAACACTGTCCTCAAGCCCAAAAGTGCACCTTCAGCTTGGGTGCTTCAGGGTTCTCAGGAGGGCAAGGAAGCTCACTCATGCCCTCCAAATCAACACCAAGCGGCCCAATGACCCGCACAACGCGATTAGCATTAACGGTGCTCAACATGTAGTCAACAGAACATCCACCCATTGGGGTGAGGGGAACATCAAAAAAAGGACCCCGGTGATCCACCACCACGTTTGTGAGGTGCAGGCTCTGAAAACCACAAGACCAACCGTCCTTTTGGAATCCCAAGGCCCATTGCTTGGTGGTTAAGCAAAGCTTTTTGGGTGCCACTAAGAAAGGGCGGATCAAATGAATGGAGCTCAAGGGTTCCCAAAAATGAAGCGCTCCAACCGGACACGACAATCGAATGAACACACAAACCAAGGCAACCCTTCGTTATCATCGCTATTAACCACAAAAGTGTGGCAGCGGCACCAAAGCATTGTTTTTAGTGTGGAGCCACATTCAACCAAGTACATACAAGTAACCGCAAGAGTCAATGCATGTACTTCATCGATTTCCATCTAGTAGAGCTCTTGGTTCAACCAACACAAGATGTCCTTGTCCGTCAACCGATCTCCCACCCCCAAAAGGGTTGTTTCGCTCGGGATGGTACCTCGGGTACAACTTTTAAAACTGGGAGGGCCAGGAGGGGGCACACGCGGCAAGGCGTTCGTTCCCCTTACCCTCTTCTGTGGCACCCCGGGGGGGGGGGGGGGCACGTGGCAAAGCCTTCTCACCCCTAACCTTCTGTTGTGGCATAAGAGCCATGGAAGGAGGCGCAAAGAGGTCCACCTCCGAATGAAATGACGGGACCTCTCTAAAGTAGGGGTGGTGGCTACATAACCCCAGCCATCTGGGGGATCCCCAACGCTTTAGAGCGGGGGGCAAAATTGGAAGTGTCCCACAAGGGATTGTGGTGGCTACATAACCCCTGCCGTCCGGGGGGGGGGGGGGGGGCAAAGCTTCAGAGCGGGGGACAAAGTCACAAAAAGACCACAAGTGGGCCTGGTGGCTACACAACCCCTGCCGTCCAAGGGTCGGTGACGCTTTGATTGGGGCGCTCACCACCTGTGCCATCCAGAAACCCCGAACCCTTTAGAGCGTGGGACAAAATCACTAGTGTCCCAAAAAGTGGGTAGAATGGCAACATAAGCCCTGCCTTCTGAGGGGTCCTCATCGCTTCATAGTGTGGGAAAACGTCATAAGTGGGCAAAGAGTGGGCAAGGTGCCGACATAACCCTTGTTGTCTCGGGAGGGTCCCCAACACTTCTAAGCTTGGTTTAAAATCATTAGTGGGCCACAAGTGGGCGGATCGGCTACATAACTTGTGCGGTCCGCGGGGTCCCCAACGCTTCAAAGGGTGGGACAAAATTGGAAGTGGCCCACAAATGGGCCTAGTAGCATAACCCTGCATAACCCTTGCTTGTCTCGGGGGTCTCCAACACTTCAAAGTGTGGGACAAAATCAAAGGTGGCCCACAAGTGGGCAGAGTGGCTACCCTACTTCCGCGGTCCGGGGGATCCCCAACACTTCAGAGCGGGGGGTCAAAATGAGAAGTGGCCCACAAGGGGGTGGATTGGCCACATAACCCCTGCCATCCAAGGCCCCCCAAAGCCTTTAGAGCGTGGGAAAAAATCATTAGTGGCGCACAAGTGGGCTGAGTGGGTACATAACATCTGCCGTATGAGGGGTCCCCAACACTGCGGAGCGGGGGACAAAATCAGAAGTGGCCCACAAGTGGGCAGATTGGTTACATAAACCCTGTTGTCGGAGGGGTCGCCAACGCTTCAGAGAGGGGGATGGGATGGGATGGGATAGTGTCCACGACCAGTATTGACGGTGACCCAAAGCGCCCGGTCCCTCTACCACCGTGGCTGACGTTGTAGGGCGTCTCAGGTTCCCCCGCGTTGGACTCGGCGCTAGGACACCGCGGACCCCGGGCGACCCGGGCGCAGTGAATCCTGACACACGAAGGCCATCCTACTTCCGTCTAGGGCGTGTTCCTTGTCCATAATGGGTTCCAGTCAACTCTCTCTGGGGCCCTTCCCACTGCGATGACCCTGGCCTCAAGTCCCCAACGAAAGCACAGATCACTATCGGCATGGTCGCGTTCATGCATTCAGCTGAGGCTCCCGATCGTGCTGTCCGATAGGTGCAGTGTGTGTGACGGTCCGAGACATAGTCACATACACACCACTCACTGCGTACCGGCGCATGTTACTTAGGTCTTCATGGAGAATGGGGATGGGAAAGACAAACACTACTCGCCCCTGCAAGGTTGCCATGGCTCCTACAATCTGCGCTATTTCCTCTGTATCAGCCCCTTGGCAGGCAAATACACTGGTGACGGGGGCCATGCGTGTTGGTAGAACCAACGGCGGTGGAAAGCTGAGCGTGCCCCTGACATGCAAGTGCCACACCGCCACGCAGCACTACTGACAATACAAACGACTACTCGATGCTCAGGGAAGGGCCCATGCGGACCCTTATGGCCGCGGAGCACGGGAGGCGGGTCATCGGACACACCCCAAACCCTAGCCGGCGCCACTGTTGCAAGGCTTGACCCATGGAGAGAATTGCCTCCATGAGGCCCTTTACCACTGTAGGAACAAGGTTGTGCATTGTCCGAGGGGTAGCAAACCCCGGGGAGACATGCACCAGGCCAGTGTGGGTCAGTGTCACTTCAGGCAGAGCCTCTTGTGTGCGTGGGGGGGGGGGGGGGTTAGGCGGTCATGAACATATTGCAAGGCATATGGGCCGGCTAGCGGGATGTATACGTGGCAATCCAGGATGTCACCCTCAAGGGGTAGGTTGCTTGTTAACACACACTACATGAACTGGACAAGCTGGAGCAAGAAGTATGACGGGCATGCTTCATACACATGGAGCTGCAGCTTGGGATGCACTGCGCCACAGTAGTAGCACTCCAGGTTCACATCTATGGGAGGGGGTTGTCAGGAAAGCTGCCGATGGGAAAAGGTCCTTCTCAGGAGTCGAGCGGGAAGGGAAGCTGTGGTGATGAGCTCTATAATGATGCGGCCACATCAGGCTGCAGCTAGCTGTAGGTGGGGCGGGCTAGCATTGCTCTGTAAAATAAAGTCATACCATTCTGTGGTCATGGAGGCCAGAGCATGCGGTAGCGCCCCTCGATAGAACACTACTTGTCTGCCACTGAGGTGTGCAGCTAGGGGAACCTCATGGTGGGATTTTTGGCGGGCCCCACACCGGGCCATTGCATGTGCTTGTGCATTAAGGAGGCTAAGGATGTCCGAGCCACAGGAATCATCAACCTAGAGCTCATGTATCTGTACCTGCCGCAAAACTGAGGCCAAGCGAGGGAATATGGCCGCCATGATCGTTTCCTTGCGTGGTAGTCGTGTGTACATGCGCCAGAGTGCAAACACACAGCCAATGACCGCCCAGATACGGCCAGACCAGTTCCACAACACATGCAACAACACCAGTCGGGCCATGGTCTCTAGGACCACCGGTTCTCGGTCCAGTGCTGCATACGACATGCTAAACCCGACTCTGTGTGGCAGGGCACTACAAGACGACGGCACAGGAGTGAATGTGGCCAGACATGGCTGCATCTGTCGCGGCCACCAGTGTGGGCCGGAGGAGGGCCGCGACCTTGCCCTGCACATGCAAGGGAGCCTCTGGGTGGGTATCCGACGGCAGGACTGCAACACTCAGACCCAAGGGCAGAATACGGTGCAACAGGGACGACCCTTCAAACGTGGGACTAGTCTCGGCCATGAGGTAGTGGGTGGCTGCTATGGTGTACTCGTTACAAGAGTACGACCCCGGC
Organism: Eutreptiella sp. 'Long Island Sound 2002'; assembly: GCA_964036045.1. NCBI lineage: Eukaryota > Euglenozoa > Euglenophyceae > Eutreptiales > Eutreptiaceae > Eutreptiella > Eutreptiella sp. 'Long Island Sound 2002'. The sequence continues at coordinate 66,788,502 of OZ038384.1, forward strand.
ATGTACGTGAGGAGGAGGAGAAGTGGCAGGCCAACATCCAGTTCGGGGCACCCAGGCCCACCTGTGTGCAAGGGGTTGGTAGAGGTGGTCGAGTTTGGTCCAGGGGGGGAGCCCCAACACCTTGCGCCAGTATTTGTGTACTGCCACCTGCAGACTCTGGGTCTCGGCACGGGGGGTATACACGCCACGGCCGATGTAGTCCATGGGGGAGATTACATATGCCATTCAGAGGGGGGGGGGGGGTCAGTAGTGGCCCAGAAGTGGGCGGATTGGCTAGAAATCCCCTGCTGTTTCATGCTGTTTCAGGGGTCCCTAACGCTTTAAAGCGGGCGACAAAATTTAGTAGTGGCCTACAAGTGGACCTAGCGGCTACATAACTGATGCCGTCTGAGGGGTCCCCGACGCTTCAGAGCGGGGGACAAAATCAGTAGTGGCCCACAAGTGGGCGGATTGGCTACATAAACCCTGCTGTCGGAGGGGTCGCCAACACTTTACTGGGGGGGGGGGGTTAGTAGTGGCCCACAAGTGGGCAGATTGGCTAGAAATCCCCTGCTGTTTCAGGGGACCCCAATGCTTTAAAGCGGGGGACAAAATCAGTAGTGGCCTACACGTGGACCTGGTGGCTACATAACTGATGCCGTCTGAGGGATCCCAGACGCTCCCAGAGCGGGGGACAAAATCAGTAGTGGCCCACAAGTGGGTGGATTGGCTACATAACCCCTGCCGTCTGGGAGGTCCCCAAAGCTTCACAGCGGGTGACAAAATCACAAGAGTCCCACAAGTGGGCCTAGTCACTAAATAACCCCTGCCGTCCAGGGATCCCCAACGCTACAGAGTGGAGGACAAATCGCTAGTGTCCCACAAGTGGGCAGATTGGGCACATGCATGTATTTTTTGTACTCAGTAAAATCTTTTTTTTTGCAACAAAGTCATGTATTTAGTCATGTGGCAAACACGAGTGCCAAAAAAGCGTCAGGTTGTGCTTTTTTTTTTTGCGGTCAATGCATGCAACAAAAAAATCGCCAGGTCGTGCAATTGTTTTTTGCGGTAACCGCGACTACAAAAAATTGTCCATCCGTGTAATTTTTTTCGTGGTAAAGGCGTGCACCCATTTACACACAATAACCGCACATCGTGACGATTTTTTTTGTTATACGCATTTACTGCGTAAAGAAAATTACACGCACCAACAGCCTCGCCTATATAGAGAAGGCCCCAATATCCCAGTCTCGCCAGCGAGACTCGCCTAAAACAACCTCTCCTAAATAGGGAAAGCCCAAGAATCCCAACCACGCCGGCGAGACTGGCCTCAACAGCAGCCTCTCCTATATAGAGAAGGCCCAAGAATTCCAACCGCGCCGGCGAGACTGGCCTCAAATAGCCTCACCTGTATACTTGGGGGTATGAACCTGACATCTTGGGTTGACGGGGCCTTAGAAAGTAGGCAAAAACTTTCACTGTTGGCGTCCCAGGCCAACAGTGAAAGAAAGGAAAATATGCAATTTCTGAAAACCGCCTTCTGAGATTCTAATTCCTGATTGCTGTAATACAACATACATGATAGTGGAGACCGGGTGTGGTTGCAAGGAGGGGATGGAGCACAGACCAGCACCGGCCTACGGGCCGTGCACCGCTCTGCACAGCCCTACAAAGCCCTACACACAGTCCAACACATAGCGCTGCACAGACGTGCTGAAAATTTGGAAGGTGTGGAATTTCTGACAACAATAGGTTGCTGTTCGGTTACCCCTGTGGTAAACATATGGATGCTACCGGAGGCCTCTGGACTCCCAGGGGAGGGATATGCAACCCCAAGAAACTTTCGAGCCGAAACTATCCGCTAAACTATGGCTAAGCTATGGCTAAACTATCGGTTGTGACAAAACAAACCTGTGCCATGACATGACCCGACGTGGGCAGCTCCAGCACACGGTTGCGCACCCACGTTTGCGTCGCATAGCCCCAAGATTGGACCACGGAATCAGGGTTCGTGGGTTTTTCCGGCGCCGGGTAGTTCTCAATCAGCCATTTCTGGTATTCGCCCTGAAACTCCATGATGCTGATAAGCTGCTGGGCCTGCGTAAAGAAGTCCACCAGCTTGGACATGGGGGACTGCCTGCTGACAGTGGCGATCACCTGTGAAGTGTGGCACGCACTTGGCGCATTGCGAACCACTTCAAGGCCAAGAGATCTCAGTGCCGACACAACACGTGGCATGAGCACTGCTGCAATGAAGTGGCAATGAGTGCATTTCTGAAGTCACTTGCTTCGCCTTGCGCAGACTTAGGCGGCCGTTTACGCACAACCTTTAAAAATGAAAATTGCCCCCCCCAAAAATGGATAAAAAGAGGCTATTTTTCACCCCCCACAGCGCGTAAAATTTTTTTTCGACTTTTGACCAATGGTTCTGCCATTTTCTAAATACCTGGTTCATGCACACCTGTCAAACAAGGATGAGACGAAACAAAAATCGAGGCATCATGCTGCACTTGGGTACAACGGTGACCTGCCATGGGTCACCCCTTCCAAATAGTGTCAAATACGAGTCGGAAATGAAATGCTGCATCAAACAATACTGTCAGGTGAACACAAATTAAAACACAATGCCTGCAGGCACATGGCCCCTCTAGTGGGCACCAAAAAAAGACGAATTAGCATTCCAGCGCGATGTAGCGTGCTTTTACATTCGAAACTGGTATACATACGGTCTGAAGATCACTTCGAACGACACAAGTGCGCTGCAGCGCGCTTTTCCTTCAAAACAACAATCAGAGCAATGCAAACCAACAAATACACACCAGACCACAGACATATCACTTATTCTTACTCTTACTAGCAGTAGATTTTGCCTGCTGCACAGGTGAGTGGAATGGGCCCAGTGCCTTACCACCACTCTTTCTGTCAGACTGAGGACCTTTGGCCTTTTGGATAGGAGACTTCACAGCGGCAGGTTTGGGGTTTTTCCCGGGTGTAGCTGGCTTTGTGGCACTCCACTCCTCAACATCATCATCGGAATCTCCGGACTCGTCAGCATCCTGTGCTCCAATGCCAACAACAAATGTTTGAAACATCTGAACCTTAGCAGGCAGACAGTCGGCTACACCAATGACACAAGTGTGCTCAGCGAACCGGTGCATTGGGTGTGCGACCCTTCAAAAAGCCATACAGGTGTACAATCACAAATGGCCAACCACTGGTGGCCTCAAGGTCTCTGAATTGTTGCATAGCAAATTTAAGAGGCGCACTCTTTCCCGCAAACGTGGTGTGCGCTTTGCAATAACCAGTAGGGGATGCACATCAAAATCACCCACATCGTCCGGGATATCAACCAAAATCTGCAAAAATAGATGGAACACAGAGTAGTACACAACCTGAAAAATTCATCAACGGACCACGGGTGTGTCGTACATACCATGATGTAGTTCGGAGCACCCAGTTTTTGCGCCACACGCTTGCCAAACACAACAGATGCAATAGAGCCTTGTTGCCCGTCACCCTCTCCCAATGCCACTGTTCTCTCTTTGTCCTCAGCTGACGTGATCAGGGTAGGTCGTGCAATAGGTTTCCCTACGGTGATATGGGAAATGAGATGGGATGTGGTGATACAATAATACGAAATGATTCCCATTCATCACTGGACCAAATTGGAGCCTTGGCAATTGCATCCCAACTGGGCCACAGACTAGCTTCGGACCACACCCACTTACCTAGATTCACTTTGTTGGCACCAAGCTTATCTTTTAGCAAACACTTTACCTTTTCCAACTCCTCATGAATACCTAAAGCACTGCAGTGCTGCAGGAGGAACCAGAAATTTCGCACACGACCGCACGTCAACAGTGGCTACTTCAGTAACATACGCTTGTACTCATGCAGTATGGGGTTCTCCAGATGTAAAAACACCAGCTCCCATGTGTGATCCCTTTTGATACTGCGAAGTAGGGTTGACAGTCCACCGCATGTGCACCCCTCAGAATTCATATACGTCAAAATCTCTCCAATGGAATCAGGCGCAAGCTAGGATACCCCTCATTGCAAAGGAGGCAAGATGTGTAGCAATGGAAAAATTAGTTCACAATCGAAAAAGCGCGTTGCAACGCGTAAAATCCGACAAACATGCCATAAACATCATACTTTCACCACTTTTGCTCTCAAAACTATCCACACTTGGCCCAGCACGCTTACCAGCTCATTCAACAGAGGATACAATGTGTTTCCAATTTTTCTATAGGGCATCCTGGGTCAGTGTGCGCAGATACAACAAACTCATAACAGTGACCGTAAATCGTGGTATACAACATTAACAAAGACACACCGCACTCGTTGAGAATCTCCTACACTTACACAGAGCAGTAATAAGAGCTGACTTGGGGTCATCAGAGGTGTGCATTTCACTATCCAGGGAAAGGCAAATTTGTCCCATACTCAAACTGGTAGCTGGTAGTAGCATGCTGTATTGCATTGTGATCACCGGAAATCGGTTGCCGTGATTGCAGGGGACATTTAGGAACAATAACTTCCACGATCACATGTCTCAACCACTTAGGCACCCGTCTGCCACACTTCACAGCATGCTTCCACATATCAACCAGAGCAGATGACACATGTTGGCCCCCAAATACCCAGTAGTTCCCAGCTACAAAGCGTCTGGCGGCATTACAACAACAAAGCGCGCTACAGCGCAGAAAGGAGACGGAGGACGTTCGCCAGGGCAATTTAGCGGCACACAACACACAACACACACCAGCATCCAACTAGCGCAATACAACAATAGGTCGAGTTGGGGGATTGGCCTCCAGGTTCTCCCGGCGTAGCACCACCACTTTTGGGTCTCGGGTTCTGGTTTGTCCATGGTGAAGGCGGTCATCAAACCTCAGTTTGGATACTGGTAATTTCTGTAGGTTCTTGCGTACCCATTTCCCACGTAGGTCTTCTTTCACTAACCCATCCCAAAACCCATCATACTTTCTTTTTGGCCCCGGCCTTTTTGGGATTGGCCCCTGGGGGCTTGGGCACGACCTGGATCAAGGAGAGATCCTCATCGAGTGCACCCTCCAACATGTCAACTGAATTGGTAGGCTCAGTACTTGACGGTACAAAACAATGGTCTTATAAGAAAGCAGGTGACAAAGTCAAAAATAGAAACACCCTCAAAAACAGACAACTGGCAGTTCCCATGAGCAGATTGACAGTTGCAACTTAGACCATGCTTCAGGTCTCCTCATTAGCAACACCTCCCTCATCATCATTGAAATTTTCAGCGGGCAAGACACGCTTGGGTGCACTCTCGTCAGATTCAACAACAATGGCCACTTGTGACAAACCTGCACCCCCCCTCCCCCCACGGCGTGCACCCCTGCGCGCATGCTGACGAACACGTGCTCTGGCAGCCATCTGCAACCCCACCCCCCCCGTCCCGCCCGGCCCCCGCACGGGGGCGTGCGGCCACATAACGCAGCACCGTGTTCCTTTTGTCAAGCATGTCCTAAATGATAGCAACGTGGTTTTGTTGCTGGGCATCCGTTCGAAGGGGTACGTGAGCGTCCAGTGTGGCAGTCAAGGCCTCGTGAGCATCAATACGGGAAACCAGCGTTTGCAAACATTTCAAAGCCGAATCTGAAAAACGGGAGCACTCAATAGGCTGCGGCGGTGGTGGTGGAAAGGAAAAGTCTTAAAGACCGACGCGAAGAAACTGGAACCTTTAACTTTTTCGTGCTGCAGCGCACGAACGGAACAATATCCTGTCTCACAGCTTGTATCGGGGCCCTTACATTACGCTCAACGAGAGGCACACTATCAGTAGGAATACCGGCTTGCAGTCTGTCACTCTCATCAGTACTAGCACGTGACACCAGCAGACACTCATCGAAACACTGCTCAAAGGATGTCGCACCCGCGTGGCAGGTGAGGCGATGTACCACAACTCAACAATGCCTCACATGGCTCCTCTTGCAATGCCTGTGGAGGTAAGCCCTCATGCCAGCGGGACCACAGGAGGGGCAAACATAATGGACCGTGCATACTCAATGTGATGCTCCTTAGGCACACCCAGGTGCACTATTATGTGCACACTGCCATCCAAAACGCCTTGTGGAGTTTTGCCAGTGGCCCCACCCCAGTAACAATTCCGGACCTGCGTACCAACTAGAAATAGGGCAGGCACGTACTCATAGAGAAGCAGCTTCGGAGCATCCAGCTACGATAGTTGCAACTGGGTAGCAACAGAGTGTGGCCTGGCCCGCCTAGAAATAGCTGTTACCTGCAAATTCAGCATGTCCCGTACTTTATCAGCAACAACCATTAGGGAGACAAATAGCCTCTCCTTGAAAATCAGCTTACATGACGTAGGTAGCTCATGTCCTTAAGGCAATTTGCCATAAACAACATACACGAGGAGCAGGAAGAACATAGAATAACACTTGGTGACGGTATACTTGTAGGGGTGCCAGCACGCATACAATAAGGGTAGCCGGCCTAGGAAGCTGGCTAAGTTCCAGCGTGCATACGACTACCCGTACACAATCTTACAAATGCGGCAATAAATAGTCTCATCAATGAGAACTGTCAGGATGCAACCCGTGTGTTGTTGTACCTCCCGCGACATGTGCAGTGATACTACCAAGACCTCTTGTGCACCAACCACCAGTTGTGACAACAGAAATGATCTCCATGGGTGGCTGCGTGCACGCCTCCGGCTCACATCAAGAGGGTAGCGGATGTCCTTTAGTGGTACCGGTCAAGCAGCAATAGTCTGCACAACACTGCAAAACTTCCTGTGATTGTGCCGCAATGCACCCGCAACATCCCCGACACGGCTCAATAGGGAATATAGTGAACGAAACCCAGTATACATGTCTAGCGGCCGAGGCATATGAAGAATGGGAGCAAATGTGCAATTCAGGGACACATCATGAGACCTGAGCAGAGGTCACAAACACCGCCCGTAAAAATTGTCCAACCAGCGGATATGGTGCCAACCACACAATTGTTCCCACGTCGCTAGAGCTACATCAACAGCCTGACGAGCATGTGACTCAACCGCGGCAGCACACACTCCAGCGTTGCTCAAGAGACGCTATTCTTTGCGGCCAACCCCACTCACTGTCACCAATGGACGCTTGGACCGAGGCAAGCAACGTGCGTGCATTAGTCTCCAAAGATCGGAAGTTTCTTGTAGGCTTGTACTATACCACCAAGAGGTTGTGAATCGCAGATGGACCTTTTTTCTCTGCTGCAAAAAAAACACCCAATGTGTATCTGGAGCGCTCATGCCCCCGTGATTGAAGGGACCAACTGACAAATCCCCTAGCAGCAGTGCCTAGCAGTGCAGCATCTGCAAAGTCATTGGCACATGTGAACACCGACTGTACTAAGGACTCACGGAATGGTACAAGATCCATGGCCCATGACGGTACCCATATCAGCAAGGCGTACGCAAAGTACTATGAGTACTATAACATGAAGTCAGTGGAGTTCAATGCAACCCATGACCATCGTTGTCACAAAGAACAAAGAACATCAACTTTGTCTGGATCATGTGATCTGGGAATTTAAGCATAAATCAGTGTATCCCAAAAACAAATTTAGACAAATACCCACACAGATTCACCTTTCACAGAGAAACTGCATTGCAGCACAGTGCAATCCAACAATCAACTTAAATTCACACCATATCAATAATGAATGATCAATCAGAATCAGGTCTCCTGAAGGACAGGTGTGCAATACAGAGAAGGGCGTGAAATCTAAAAAAAAACTTTTAAAAAAAAGCATGCTGCAACCCACTTTTGGTTTGAAGAATTGATTTTGAAACACCTCTCGAACCATTGGTCAAACAAGCAATTTGAAAAAAAAACCACGCTGCAGTGCAGCAGATATACATAAACTGGCAACCCCCCCCCCCTTCCTGCTGTGATATGTGTTTCCATGCGGGGAGGGGTGTTCCGTATTGGTGGTAGAGTGAATGTCACATGACTTGGGTACTAACATTTCCTCTAGCCGCGACAAATGCTAATTACGAACTTACTTTTGAGGGGTTCAAAATCCAAAATTTTGGGGGGCCCTTTTTACGCCGCCCGAACCAGATGATCGTGTGCGTAAACGGCCGCCTAAGGCAAATGTACATCTGCCCCTGTGTGCCCACTTGTTGTGATGTTCCGTGTACCATATTTTCACAGCTGTATCTCAAGGGCTTAATAAGGGGACCCAGCACATGCAGTGCTTGCAAGGGGCATGCCACGGTGCGGTTTGTGACAGCTCTTGCGGTCCCCAGAGCCCGGCCCCTTCTCCAGTCCAATCCCCAACCCACCCACAGCCTCAGCGTCAGCCTGAGCACCTTCCATTGTCTTAGCATGCTACCCAGTCAACCGCATTGCCCATGCTACCCAGTCAACTACGTTGCCAGTGTCAGGGGGTATTGGGAGAGTATATGTATGGGTAGCCCCCCTTCCGTGTGAGCGTGTAGCCTCCCCCCCCCCCCCCCGTGAGACGCAGCATTGGCTGCTCATGGAAGAGCCAGAGTCCCCCCTCAAGGTGAGGATGCGGATTGTGCCTATGGTAGGACGCTGCGAGTATGGTGCATCAGTATTAGGTGCAAGTGGCCAAGTCCGGGGGCGTGCCCCTCTTCAGAGCTCAGGGGTGCATATCTGCCATATGCAGGGGGCTATCCGCGATAGGCATGGAGGACCATGGAGAAGCAATCCCCCAATCGCAATGCAAGGCGCCGAAATGCCCCCTCGGCTAGAGGGTGTGGGCGCCCAGAAGTGATGAATGCAGAGGGAGCGGGTGGAATCGGTACCAGCGGCGAGTGCCCCCTCAGAGGGAGCAGGTGGTGCAACCAGCATCGGTGAAGGGTGTGGATGCAGTCCCCTCTCTGTGACAAGTGGCGCCGGAGTAACCCCTCTGACAGAGGGCACGGTTGGCGAAATGGAGGAAACACTGAGGGTGCAGGTGCAGTCCCCTCTGGATATTAGCATGGCCATGGTGTGCGGGTGCATTTTCCCCTGTTTGATGCGGAGGTGAGCATGGTCAACAGAAATAGAGAGTGCAACGAGGGGGTAGCGTGGCTCAGCAGGGGATGACCGCGCGCATTAGAAAGCAGAGACCCAAAGCCAAGGTCAAAGCCAAAGCCAAAGCCAAGCATCAACTCTAGCCTCACCGTAGCCTCTTCCACAGCCCCAGCTGTAGCCTCTTTCCCAGCCTCAGGCCCAGCCTCTTCCCCAGTCCCGTCCCAGCTCCAGCCTCCGCGTGCTGTCAGCACGACCAACACCACTGGGCAGCACCCTATTGCTTTTCAAAATGGCATGTCAAACCACGGGAGCGGGGTGCATCAGCCAAGCAACTCCTAGGTGGAACAAGTGTACAAATGTCGGTTGGCATGGACTAAAAAGGACTTAGGGCGCGAGAGTGCCCACTGAGGCAATTTGTGGGCCGCCAAGAGTACATCAGGTACCCAGTGGTGGTGATCGGCCCAAGCAGGTAGCAGAGACGGCCAGCCTGTGGTGCCCACATTTGTGGCAGTGCATGTCGCCAAGGCTCCTCGCCAAATGCCTGTAGAGAGCACTGTCATGCCACGACTGCTGTGAAGAAAGAAGCAATGCAAATGCATGTGACGCTGGGAATGTTACACTGCTGGCCCAACTCAGGCCCTGGACATGGAGAGTAGGAGGGGGCAGTTTTTGTGGTCGGACTTGGACTTCAAGTGGACTTGTGCCGGTTCGCAGAATGTCATCTTGGGCAAGCATGTGCAGTCCCTTGGAAAAAATTCTTGTGCCGCGGCATGCTGCAGCATGCTTCAACCTGCACATGTGGGTACCTGGCGGACCAATTTTTAGGCAAAACAGCTTCGCAGTGACTTGGATCTCCGTCCCAGGCCCCAAACACACCTTCCTTGATGTTGCTCTGTAGTTAGAATCATGTAGAAACACAAAATGTCTCTCAATTTTCGAAAAAAAATGTTCATCCCTTGGTTTGTACATGGTAGTTGAACAGTAGTATGTCAGATGCAATCATTACTGTCGTGGTGTATGCACTAGTTCCAGGTTCCAGAGATGCTGGTTCAATTGCTGTTAAGCCCGATGTTCGTCACCTGTCCCACAGTAGTCAATCTTATGAAACATTGGGCCTTTTGTTTGCGTGAAGAAGACGACAGCACAACATCACATTGACCTTGGCATCCGTGGGAACCTGAACTCACAAAAAACAAAAGCTGTTGAGCCAAAGTAATCACTACCATCCGGATCGTCTGGAGAAGCCATGTTCAAATCCTTGTGGAACTCCTGTTCTGCACAACCTTTGGCCAGCATGTCACCCAACACAGCTTAGCGTGTTGCCTGCTTCTTTCCGGGGGGGAGGGGGGGGTGCACTCAGGTTCAACTGGTTCTGGCCGCAGATGTTGAAAATGATGGTGGGGGTTGGCTGTACTGGTCCCTCCACACAAATGGGTGGGGGCTGTAGGGCAGCCTTGCATGCATGCATGCCAGGGTAATGTTCCCATTTACCATAAGAATTTTTCTTGTAGGACATGGTCCTTCAAAGCAGCCCCTTTTGAACTCAACCTTGTCGCACAGAGGGTGCAGTAAATATTTCCAGGCCGACCCTCTCCTGAAGCATCAGTCACTGTCAAACGTTCACCAATGCCTTCACCAACAGCCCACTGCAAGCAATCGCTGGTGCTTCTGGTTGTCTCCTTGTTCCGCTTGGTCCCATCTGATTGGGAAAGTGGTATGGTTGGTGTTGATGGTGGTGTCAGCTCAATCATGACAAGACAAATAATAGAGAACTGAGGAGACATAGGTCAGTCAGAATGTCTCCGGTGCAAACAGAACAAACAGAGCAGACAGACAGTTGTGAATCACCATAAAGAAAGCAAAATTCTTGGTGCTGCGGCTGCACATGCTTGCAGACACCCTAGCTCCTGGAGTTGCTCAATATCGGTAAACACGGCAGGACATGCACAGGAAGGCATCAAAATTGGCACATGCAGGCCCATAGGCGCTATGATGTTCGGCATGGCATGCATTGGTGAGTGTCGACGTGTAGGATCTCGCCGACCATGATGTTTGACGCCCTAATGCCCTGGGTCCTCAGGATCTACTACTGTGCTTGACTGGGAACGATTCAGATAGCTTGTATGTTGACCTCTTGGCTGGCAGTACATGACAGCTTGCTGGGCACTATACCTTTACCTTTACCCAGGCTCAGCGTGAGCCCCAGCTGCAGCTGGGGCCTGGACGTTCGACTCATGGACGTGATGGTTTGCACTACACAAGCCCTCCAGCACCACAACTGGTGCCCTACTCCACCCCATAGCCCCCCCCCCCCTCCATCACAATACCTCGTCCTTGGCGGCCGGCATCAGCATGTTGCAGATGGTTGGCTTGCGGAAATACACTTTCTCTACCGTGTCCTCCCTTGCGATCTCAATGGTGCAGAGGACAGACCGGAAATACGCCAGCGCCTGCCTTCCACTTGGCCCCGCTGCGACCGGCAGGCGGCAGAGTCGAAACAGCAGGACGTAGAGGTTGAAGGTCAAGTCGAGGGTCTCCTCTTGGCTGTCTGATAGGGGTACCAGCCCCCCTTCAGTCACGCCATCCCGCACACTTTTCCACATGGCATTCAACGTCCCGTGCATTGCCTCAAAGTCCAGCGTCTTGACCATGACGTCTGTCCCGCTGTTGTCCGTGCTGCCCTCCAGAAGGCTCAGTAGCATCACCACCGCAGCGCTCTGCAGATCGAAGTCCAACTGCCCCACATCATCCGCATTATTCTTCTGCATATGGAACACGATGTTGACCTCATGGCAGACGTTGCACTGCAAGAGGGCCGCCTGGTTCAGTTGACAGGGACCCTGGCAGAACTCTGTCAATGTATTGAAGCCCTGCAGCGCCACATCACACAGCGTGTTGTCCATATCCACTGCCACAATGTCCTTCATGAACGCCTGCACCGAGAGCAACAGGCTAGGGGAGCGGGGTGGGATGGGGGTGTATGCCAGCCAGGTAGGGAGATGGGGGGTATGGCAGAAGAATATGCCAACTCTGCGCCCCAACACCCAATTCCCCTGCACACATTACTAGCGATGGAGAGGAAGGGGGGGAGGATGGATGCAGGCTGATGGTGGGTATTGCAGCAATGTGGGTATGGGTACGCCCTGGCACAGGGCAGGCAAAGCGCAGCCCTGTGCATCAAGCATGGGTGCTGGCAGCTGAACTGCAGCGTTGCACAGTGGAGCGTATGCACCAGCAAGCGAAGTGCCTACCACAGGGCCTGCCCAATCTCCTTCACCCGCAGCCATCTTGGCATTCAAAGACTGGGGCAAATACACAAGGTGCAGACGTAAGCAAGTAGACGCACCTGAACCTCGCTGACCATGTTGCTGCTCTGTGATGTGTGGTCCTGCAGCCGGAGGTAGTTCTGGAAACGGAGGTGGTGCCCTTCGCAGAACAACTGCAGTAGACGCAGCAGATTCGCAACCTGAATCACCTCGGCCTCGCGGTCCAAGAGCGTCTCACACGCACGCTTCTCTTGCGGGTTCGCGAACAGCTGCTCTCGCAAGAACACCTTGCCACGCTGCCGCTCCTTCAGCTTCTGAGACGCGATCTGAACGGAGTGCGAGATCATGGGGAATAGCCCGCCGCGATCGTACAGGTACTGCAGCAGACTGTCCTGAGCCGTCGGGTTGCCCCCGTGCAGAAGCTCAATGCCGAACTGAATCGCCTCGCATCCAACCTCATCCTCACGCTTGCCCAGCGCTGCGATCAGGGTCGTGGCACAGAATTTGGAGGTATCCGACATCTTGTGTTGCATTTCACACAGGCGGCTCTCGTCGTTTGAGTGCTCTTTCTCCTCCTGGCTGAGCTTGATCATGTGCGTCAGCACGCGCAACACGCCAACTTGCACTGATTCGGGCACCGTGGCAGAGGTCTCCAAGTGTGTCACTACCTACAGAGGTGGAGGAAAGGGATGGAGCAGGGTGGGGGGGGGGGGACCCCTCGGTTTTGGACGCCACCTACCCCCCAAACTAACTGTTGGCCCCTTGGGGGGCTAGGAGGAGAGATTCTGGGCGGGCCAGGGGGGGGGGGGCGTCGGGGGGGCTGCTGGGGAGTGCGGTTCACCAAAGGGGGGGGGGGTCAGGCACCTCCGAACAGCTGGGTATGCGGCCCAGGTGTGATCCGACAGTTCGCACCGCCCCTTCCCACAATAGAGGGTAGGGTATCATCGGCTTGGGTATTCCCAGCCACACTGGGAACCTCAAGGGGGTGGGCTCCTGAGGCGGTCATGGGATTAGAGTTACACCATGCCACAAGACATATATACATATGGGGGTTGGAATGCAAGTGCAAAAGTGTGGTCATAGCAATTCGGGGCGGTGGCCTCAGACCACACCGCCATGATTGCACATCACCGCTCCCCGCTTACACCACACTTGCACCAACCTTCGCCCCAAATGTTTCGAAGAATGAAAAAGAAGGGCCTAAGACCAAGACTGACTCCTTGGAACACTTTCTACGGATCAACCTAAGGAGGGAGGGGCCTAAGACCAAGAGTGGCTCCTCGGAACACTTTCTACGTATCGACCTAAGAGGGGAAGTGAGGGGGAGGCCACCAGCAAAGAAGGGCACAGGAAAAAGCCCTTGCTTGAACAACTCACCTTCACTTGATGAGCTATCAGAATAATATGTTGTGGTGGCCGACCTCTTCTTTGGCTGCCAACTAAACAGCTGGCTCCTCTTCCCTACGCTTTGCAACGGACGAGAACGCTCTGCCCCGGAAGATACCTCGGAGGAGAAGGAGGAGGAGGAGGAGGAGGAGGAAGAGGAGGAGGAAGAGGAGGAGGAGGAGGAGGAGGAGGAGGAGGAGGAGGAGGAGGAGCCGGAGGACTTGTGCGTCTTGGGGTGCGGGGCTGGGGATGTGCTGGCATGGGGAGGGCCCTCAGCACATGGATTGTGAGTCCGTATCCCCAACTCAAGGGGCCGCATGCCCAAGTCCGTATCCCCAACTCAAGGGGCCACACGCAGAGCATTACGTGTGGATTGTTGGTCGCTTTTACAGTCCAAGCAAACAGCAACAACAACAAAAACATGTCACAATCCCCAATTGCAAAGGGATTGCATAGAACAACACAACAACGCCATACAATACATACCGTACCTTATGGGAGCCATTCCTCCACAGTTCGGTACGATTGCCATCGTACCCACCGGATCTTCAAAGCGATGTACACCACTGACACAAACGAACACTGGGTCCGACAGTATCGTGGGCCACTGGCTCGTTTCGCCCCACACCGATGGCTACCTCGTTCCGGAGTTGAGCTTCGAGGGCGGGATCTTCAAGGAGCAACAAACGACATTTGTATAGCGCCTCGTCTTGCACGATCTGGCACTCAAAGCATGGACGGTTTGATGGAACAACTTAGTGCAGCAATTCAACTCATGAGTATCATGGACTAGGCTCAAACCCCTAGACGATGGGCCCCAAGGGCAGAAGCTGCAGCTGCTTGGTCAGGCTAGACCGCTAAATCTCCGTGACGCATCAGGTGCTCCTCCCAAGTCAAGCGCTCAAGGTAGTGCTTCTGGTGCTTGTGTACAATTGGGCGCCTTCAGCGCCCATCGGCTCCTTGGGTTCATACCTTTGACAACTAACTGTTGGCGGAGCCTGGGGGGGAGGGGAGTTGGCGTCCTAGGACCCGTGGAGTCGCCCCCCCCCCCCCCCCGGGGGATGGAGACAAGGAGGACGGAGAGAGGGGGGGGGGGATAGTTGGAGTCGGAGCAGAGCACGGTATACGGTGCGGTGTGCAAACCACCTGCCCAGGGACCATGTGCTTGATTGTTGTTTGGACTTCGTAAATACCTCCACCTGTCCGCTTCCTTTTGTTTGCAACCGAAACCTCTCATTGTGTGCTGTCTCACTCCAACTCCTACGACACCCTTCTACCACCTCCCTTATTCACTTGTTCCCTCTCAGCCTTAGCATTGAATGCACATGCAAATGCTGCGCTCCGGCCTCATTGTTTGACGTGCTCTCTCTAAGTCTTGCTGGGGCATCGCCCAAGGTTGGTGTACTGAGCAATTGATGAAAAGGCCTGTTGCTCAGCGGATGCAAAAAGGTTTGCTGTTAATTCGCAGTCAAAGGCTTGTGGTTCAGTAGCAATAAAAAAGGTTGACTGCTCTGTGGAGGGGAATAGGCTTGCCACTGGGTGGCACAGAAACGCCTGCTGCACTGTGGCAGTCACCGAACAGGTGCTCATTGACATCAAAACGGCCTGCTGCCCAGTGAAAGCAGAAAGGTGTACTGCATTGTGGCAGCAAAAGCCTGGAGCGCGGCGGTAGCAACAAAGGATGCTGCACTATGGCGGCAAAAAAGGGCGCTGCACTGTGGCATTGAGACAAGTGGTGGCGGCAAAAGCCTGCTACACTGTCGGACCAGAAGGTTTGCTGCACTGTGGCAGCCAATGGCTTGCTGTGGGAGGCAGGCAGGCAGGGAGGGAGGGAAGGAATCACCTTTCGGATCACTGCAATAGATTCGTCATCCTTCATGAATTCGTACATAAATTCATAAAGCGCGGTCTTGCCGCAAACCAGCGACTGCTCATCCCCATCACGTTCACCATACTGCCGCTGGATGATGGCCTGTGGTGCACAAGTTGATACATTTGGCAGTGAAAGAGAATAGATAAATCAGGTCGTGCTGCATCATGCTGCATCCGGCATACATCCCGTGGTAGAAATAGAGGAGGAAAGGCGAACCCAATCCAAGCCACACAAGCCCACACCACACCACACCACCCCACGCCATGCCACACCACACCACACCACACCACACCACACCACACCACACCACACCACACCACACCACACCACACCACACCACACCACACCACACCACACCACACCACACTACACTACACCACACCACACCACACTACACCACACCACGAGACACGTCCTGCCCGGCCTCCCCCACCCGCTCTGGCATCGGGCTTCCCCATCCGTAGAGCTCTGGGCTGGGCCCTCCGGTCCGAAGACCGTACTAACGCCCCACCTTCGCTAGCTGTAAGATGGGGTTACCCTTCGCCCCTACCCGGCTACGCTAAGCAGAAAGCAGGCGAGGTAAGCAGGCAATACCGGAGACCATAACCCCGGCGTAGCAGTAGCAGGGACTCAACGTGAGTCCTCTTGACCCTAAGTCCTGCCGGGGCTTAACTCCCGAACAATATGGCACTTAGGGCCCCCTTGGGCAGTTTATGCCCGCGCGGATGCGAAGAGGCGTGACTGCCAGCACTTACGTATGGCCTGTCATACCCAGATAACCGGGCTCACCTCAACGCGGCCGGTTGAGTCCGGCTCTGGGGGCGCACTTAACTGGGCCTGGAGGAGGCCCTTAAGCCCTTTAAGCATTAGTTACGGCATTATCTACAATATGGTTGCATTATTTAATATAATGTACATTGTTACCCCGCAGACATGCCCCCCCCGGTGGTGCGCTCACCGTTGGGGCTGCCCTTGGGGGATTGGGGGCTGTTACCGCTCCCGGACGCCCTCCCTACTACGGGCGCCGGGGTGGTGGCCGGGGGGCCTTATACCTTACCCATACTCAAAGGATGTTGTTTACCGTTACCAAGGGTGTCCAGTCAGAAAGGTGCCCACAGGGGCTGGGCATACAGCCTCCTTGCCGCGACCGGAGCAGGTTCTTCTCCCGGCCCCTGGTGGTGTCCCTCCTGTAGATCAAGGGCACAGGGAGAGGGGGAGCACGAGGGGAATGCATCGGGGCAGCGGCGGGAGCGCAGTTACGCGCGGGGGGAGGGGGGAGGGGGGGGGGGGTCGACCCCTCTGTCCCATGACCCCTTCGCCAGCCTGCCGTAACTCCTCACACCACCTCAGGTCTGTCCCCCTTGGTGCCCTCTGCCCCTGCCTCCCTTGCACACACCTGGCCGCGGCGAAGCCCCACTGTTGGGGGGCCTCCACACCGTCGGCCTCACCGCCTATGGGGGCGGGGGTGTATGTGGGTGTGGGAGGCATTCGCCTTTTCAAGTCCTGGACGCTAGTGCGATTGAGGGGATCAGGGGGTTAGCGGGTGAGAGCTCATCTATATACGGCTGTATACAGATATATAAGGCCCTTACCCCCCCCGCCCCCCCAGCGTATCGCGGCGCGACGGAAGGACCCGGGCCTCCGTCCTATGTGGGATCCTCTGAGGAGCGACCCTGCCCAGACCTCGGGCTGTGCGCTCCCCCATCCGCGCCCGCAGGTGCAGGTGCGGCTGTGGGGGGTTGGGCGCCCCCCCCTCCCGATGACTGCACTTGCCGAGTGAAGCCAAGGCTCAAGAGACCCCCCCGCGGGGCGGCAGACGGGCTGCCGCACCCCTGCGCTGCGAGGGGCGCCCCTGACGGTCTGCCCCACGCGCTGCCCTGCCCCCCCGAGTCGCACTGCCGCGCTCCTGCGCCTGTGCCGCCCCCCCACGAAGGGAGGGGGGGGGGCTGCGCCGTGCCGGAGGGGGGGCGGGACCACCCTGTCCCCGACCCTGGCTCTGTCCCTGACACCCCTGACCCAGAGCAGCAGCCTCTGGCTGCCCCTGAGCCTGCACCACAGATTGCCCTGCATCACCCTGCTGCCCCAGACCCTGCCCTGCAGCATCCTGCTGCCCCACACCCTGCCCTGTAGCATTCTGCTGGCCCAGGCCCTGCCCTGCAGCATCCTGCTGCCCCAGACCCTGCCCTGCAGCATCCTGCTGCCCCAGAAGACCCTGCCCTGCAGCACCCTGCTGCCCCAGACCCTGTCCTGCAGCATCCTGCTGCCTCTGATCACTGAGGGGTGGGGAGGCACCTTGACCCTGTCCATCCCGAAGCCACCCTGCAGCTCCTTGCTGCTCGCGATCCCGGGGTGGGGGTGGGCCACCCTGAGCCCCATCCGCCCGCGCCGCATCAATGAGCGCGGCCGAGATGGAGCCAAAAACGTCCGCAAGGCTTGCGCGCCCCTGTCCCTGCTCCCCGCCCCCCCCCCGCGAGACGCGCCCACAGTTGGAGGGGGGGGGGGCAGTGAAGTTGTGGCCGACGACGCAGCCAGCGGGGGTGCCCGCAGCCACCGCCCCCCAGGAGAAATGAGGCCAGAGCCACTGAGGCTGGTCGCCCGTGGCTGGGACTGCGGCTGTGGCTGACCCACCCCCCCGCCGCCCGCCCCCCCCCCCCCCGCATACCCCCGTGGGTGGTGGGGGTTGGAGTCCCGGGAAGAGTGGGTATGTGGGTGTGGGAGGGGGGGGCACAGGGGCGCGCGGGGGGGCGGCGGCGTGGGGAGCAGAAGCAAGCAGCGCCGGGCATTCGCATGCCCAGGCTTTGTGGAGGGCCCTGTGGGTGGGGCGGGGGCGCTGGGGGAGAGGAGGGGGAGGCTGGGTCAGCCGTCCTCGCTAGGGGTCGCTGACCGTTCCCAGGGCCGAGGCGGCCGGTACTAGGGGCCGCATGCTCCCCGGGGATGGTGCTTGGCACTGGGGCGTGCACGTACCCGACACTGTTAGTACACTGCCGCTAGGGCAGTGCCCGGGCCCTATCCTCCGGGGCTTTGCACCCGGCACCCAGCTTGCAAGTTGTAGACGGGCATTTGCAGCTCTCGCCACAACAATGTGCCTCCCCCTCCCCACTTCTTGCGCAGCGCACTCGCCCTGTTTGGGGTCCGCATGTCAATTTGGAGCAGGTGGGGTGTGGAGTTCCAATCCCTTTGCCCAGCCCAGCGCCTCCGCCACTAGCAAGTCCCTTGTGGGTGGCCTTGTCCAAGGTGAGGTGGCACATGGGCAGGCCTTGGTAGTGGGGGAGGGAGTGGGGAGCAGGGTCTGGCACGCTGCCGAGTTGGGAGAGTGAAATTTCGGGGAACAAAGGTCTAGACAATGGACCAAACGATCAAAGAAATGCAGGTTCTAGGTGTGCGTATGCACGCGAAAATCACGGTCATGTGAATGCGAATGCAAATGCGCACATGGTGCGCACAAGGAGGCGAATATTAGCGTGAATTTAGTAATTTTCCCGAATCTACGCCGTGTTTTCCACGACTTGGACTACATTTTGCGTGTTTGCCGCTTTGTGTTTGCCGCTTTTGGCGAACGAAGCAGGACAGGCACAAAGACGAAGAACCATGGGCGGAAGGGGCAAAGGGCGAGCAAAGTGAGCGCATTTATGCAAAAGTACGGTTCACAAAGGTTACATAAAGCTTAGCGTGCCAACTGACAACGAACGCTCCGAGTGGGAGCGGCCTCCTCATCGTGACCAATCACGTCAGTAGGAGGGCGACAACGCAATAACATCACACGGTACATATTATAACTCTCCTAAGCCGCTGGACCAAACCACGTGGGTGACCGCTTTCTAGAATGCATCACCTTAAATGGCCTTAGGAAAACCTTCATAGTAGATCTACCACGTCTATCACAACAAAGTGGCAAATAAAAGCAAAGAAAACCGGCCGGCTGTCCCTAGAACTAGCGTCATCCTAGAAATTTTCCTTGGTTCGGTACGTATGAACAACCGGGAAGGTGACGAACGGCGTTGCATCCATACTGTTGGAACCAAGTTGCACTTGTGCACCAGACAGGCATCAAAGAAAGAGGCCCACAAAGCACATGGACCAAGAAAACAGGAGAATGCCGAGGATAGGTACCTTGCCCATATCTCGAGCCCAACTCATCATCGTAGATGGTGGGCGAAAAGTATAACCAATGTAGCAGTACTGCAACTTGGTGATGAAAGGGGTAGCCAACATAAATGCCGTAGGTCTCGTTTGGCCAAGAAGGAGGCTGTTGTGTGAGCACTATGTGTGGTGTACAAACAGAAACAACCAAAAGAAGAAGAAATGTCATACACAAGGGTGACTTTCGAGGTTCGGCCACAAGAATGGGCCACAATTCATTCTTTTTTTTGTTTCATTGTTCTACAAGGGTCTCATACATGAGGCGAAGGGTATATAGCACTGCTCGCATGTATATAAACACACCACACACAATAAAGTTAATGATAGCCTTACAACAACACATACTACACATGATGTCACAAAACACACTACTCGGCACACAAAGAAATAAGACGGTTCACGGCGTGGATAGGGCTATGACATGCAACGTGCAGAACAAATCCCCCCCCCCCCTAATTCTCATTTTGACACGACAAAATGGATCTCATTGGGTCCGAAATAAGTGGGCATTTGGGACTGCCTAAGTGAAGGGGCCAAAATGAAGCGTGGGAGTGCATAATCGCAACTAAAGGGGGCACACTGAAAAATAGGAGTCCATCACCCCAACTGGAGGGGCCATGTGGAACCACGGGTAACCATAAACCCAACCCAAGGGACCACACTAAGGCATAAGAGTTCATCACACCAACTCGAGTGGCCACATGAAAGTGTGATCCATCTGACCCAACTCGAGGGGCCACACCGAGACGTGGCCGTCCACAACCCCAACTTGAGCACCCCCCCCCCCCAGGGTGGGAGTCCATCACCCAAAATTGAGGGGCCACACCGAAGTGTGGCAGTCCATTACCCCCGCTCGAGGGGCCACACCGAAGCGTGGGAGTCCATAACCCCAACTCGAGGGGCCAAGACGAAGCGTGGAATTCCATAACACCAAGTGGATGGGCCAAGCCTAATAATGGGAGTCCGTCACCCAAACTCGAATGCCCACAACGAAGCGCAGGACTCCATCACCCCAACATGAGGGGCCACGCTAAAGCGTGGGAGTCAAGAACCCAAACTTGAGGGGCCACACCGAAGTGCGTTAGTCCATAACTACAATTCCAAGGGGCACGCGGAACCATGGGAGTCCATAAGCCCAACTTGAGGTACCACACTGAACCATGGGAGTCCATCACTCCAACTGGAAGAACCATGCCGAAGCGTGGGAGCCCTTCAGCCCAACTCGAGGGGCCACACCAAGGCGTGTGACTCCATCATCCCAACTTGAGAGGCCCCACCGAAGTGTGGCAATCCATCACCCCAACTTGAGGGGCCAAGCCAAAGCGTGGGAGTCCATGACCCCAACTCCAGGGGCCACAATTAAGGATGGCAGTCCATCACCCAACTCTCGGGGCCGTTGAAGGTGGAAGTCCATTACCCCAACTCAAGGTGCCACGCCGAATCGTGCGGGTGCATCACCCCAACTTGAGGAGCCACGCGAAGGTGTGTTAGTCCATAACCATGACTCAAGGGGCCAAGCGGAACCGTGCAAGTCCAATGCCCCAACTCGAGGGGCCATCCTAAAGTGTGGGAGTCAATAACCCCGGTTCAAGGGATGCCCAACCTGGAAGTCCGTTACCCCTATTTGAGGGGCCACACCAAAATGTGGAGCCCATCACCTCGACTTCCGGAGCCACATTGAACTATGGGAATCTATGAACCCAATGGGCATTTGGTAAAACCTAGTATGCGTTGTAGTAAAACCTAGTAAAATGTAGTAGAACCTAGTAAAATGTAGTAAAACCTAGTGAAAAAAGATTTTGAAAAATTTTTTCAAAAAGTTTTGGTTTTTGCTAGGTAAAAAAAAGCAAAATTTTGAAAAAAAGTTTCCTTACTAGGTCAATTCCCGGCCACTGTTACCAGTGGCGCCCCACCCAGGCCGAACCATGCATGTTGTGAAGAAGGAGTTCATGTATGTTTCGCAACCCTTTGGAGGAGAGGGGGGGGGGGGGTTGCAAAGGGGGACAAAATCAGAATTGGTTGCCTAACCACTGCCTTCTGGAGGGCCCACAAGTGGGCGGAAATGCTACGTCACCCCTGCATTCTCGATGATCCCCAACAAAGGGGACAAAATCAAAGCACCAAAAAAAAAAAAACGAAAATTTTCCCATGATGTCTATGACTCAGCATAGGGCTTTGCAGACTACCCCCAATGGGCTTTGAACCCATGACCTTCCACTTGCAAAGGCACTGCTTTACCCACCGGGGTATGAGCCATCTCTGATACACCTCTGCACAGGGGTGGTATTGATATTTGGTCCAATTTGGTTTTCATCCATTATTCGGTTCTCCCCAAAAAACTGAGTATTTTGAGTACAGACACATGGGGTGAAAACCCATTTTTTCGCCCTTTACTAGCTCAAGCAAATTCCCAGCCGTGGATTGTGAGTCCCTAACCCCAACCCGAGGGGCCACGCAACAAAGCGTGGGAGTAAAAAAAAAAAGGAAAGAAAGTGGGAGGCAAAATGGCATTCTCGGGGATCCCCAACAAAGGGGAGCAAAAGCAGAAGTGTTCCCCAACAAAGGGGAACAAAATCAGAAGTGGCTGCGTCTTGGGGGCCCAAAAGAGGGTGGAAATGCTATATCACTCCTGCATTCTCGGGGATCCCCAACATAGGGGAACAAAATCAGAAGTGGCTGCCTTACCCCTACCTTCTCGGGGGCCCAAAAGAGGGCGGAAGTGCTACGTCAACCCTGCGTTCTCGGGGGTCCACTACACAAGGGGAGGGAAACAAAAGTGGCACGCGCCGGGGTCCTGGAAAAAATCCCATAGTGGGGGTCCTTAATAGTGGTCCTTAACAAAAAAAATTGGTCCTAAAGGACCACCCTGCCTCACCAGGCCAGTGGAAAAAAGCCCCTCAGAGCGGGTGACAAGATCAGAAGTGGCCAACAAGTGGCCCGAAAGTTCTAAAGCCTAGTTCTTTTGTTTTTTGGAGGTTCTGAAATCTAGTAAGAAAAACATTTTTTGCTAGGTTCTGAAACCTAGTAAACCAAAAAATGTTTTTTTACTAGGTTCTGAAACCTAGTAAAAAAAGTTTTTCTTTTACTAGGTCCCTGATGCCTAGTAAAAAACTAGTGAACCCTGTAAACTGTTACCTCGTTAAAAATTTTTGAAAAACGTTTTTTTACTAGGTTTTACTACAAACCCGGCCCCAATTCGAGGGGCCATGGTAAAGCATGGGAGTCCACAACCCCAACTCCCGTGGCCACACCTAAACGTGTGAGCGAATCACCCCAAATCGAGGGGCCACGGTGAAGCGTGGGCGTCCATAACATCAATGTGAGGGGCCACACTGAAGCACCGGAGTACAACACCTAAACTAGAGGAGCCACACCGAAGTGTGGAAGTCCATCACCCAAAGTTGAGGGGCCACGCCTAAGTGTGGCAAACCATGAAATCAACTCGAGAGCCCTCACCAAAGAGTGGGAGTCCAACATCCCAACTCCGGGGGGCCACACTGAAGCGAGGGATTCTATGACACAAACTCCAAAAACCATGCCAAAGCATGGGAGTCCATCGGCCCATTTCTAGGGGCCACGCCGAAGCCTGTAAGCTCATCATGCCAACTTGAGAGGCCCCACCATAGTGTGGTAGTCCATCACCTCAACTCAAGGGACAATGCCGAAGCGTGGAAATCCATCAACCCAACTTGAGGGGCCCTGCCGAAGTCGGATGTCCATAACGGCAACTTGAGGGGCAACATCAAAGCCGGAAAGTCCAACAACCGAAGTCGAGGGGGCATGCTAAAGCTTGGAAGTCCATCACCGGAACTCTAAGGGGCACACTGCACAACAGGAGTCCATTACCCCAACTCGAGGGGCTACGGTGAAGCGTGGGAGTCCATGAGCCCAACTCGAGGGGTCACACAGAAGCAAGGTAGTTCATTACCCCAACTCGAGCGGCCACGGCTAAGTGTGGCAGTCCATCACCCCAACTCGGGCCCAAGCCTTGGGAGTGCATCACCCCAATTTTAGGGGCCATGCCGAAGCATGGGAGTCCGTCACCCCAACTGGAAGGACCACACAAAAGCGTGGGAATCCCTCACCCCAACTCGAGGTGCCATGCCGAAGCATGGGAGTCCCCACTCGAGGAGCCACACCGAAGCGTGGGGGTCCATCATCCCAACTAAAGGGGCCCCACCAAAGTGTGGGAGCCCATAACCCCAAGTCTAGGGGCCATGCCTGAGCATGGGAGTCCATTACCCCCACTCGAGGGGCTACGGTGAAGCGTGGGAGTCCATGAGCCCAACTCGAGGGGTCACACAGAAGCAAGGTAGTTCATTACCCCAACTCGAGCGGCCACGGCTAAGTGTGGCAGTCCATCACCCCAACTCGGGCCCAAGCCTTGGGAGTGCATCACCCCAATTTGAGGGGCCATGCCGAAGCATGGGAGTCCGTCACCCCAACTGGAAGGACCACACAAAAGCGTGGGAATCCCTCACCCCAACTCGAGGTGCCATGCCGAAGCATGGGAGTCCCCACTCGAGGAGCCACACCGAAGCGTGGGGGTCCATCATCCCAACTAAAGGGGCCCCACCAAAGTGTGGGAGCCCATAACCCCAAGTCTAGGGGCCATGCCTGAGCATGGGAGTCCATTACCCCCACTCGAGGGGCTACGGTGAAGCGTGGGAGTCCATGAGCCCAACTCGAGGGGTCACACAGAAGCAAGGTAGTTCATTACCCCAACTCGAGCGGCCACGGCTAAGTGTGGCAGTCCATCACCCCAACTCGGGCCCAAGCCTTGGGAGTGCATCACCCCAATTTGAGGGGCCATGCCGAAGCATGGGAGTCCGTCACCCCAACTGGAAGGACCACACAAAAGCGTGGGAATCCCTCACCCCTACTCAAGGTGCCATGCCGAAGCATGGGAGTCCCCACTCGAGGAGCCACACCGAAGCGTGGGGGTCCATCATCCCAACTAAAGGAGCCCCACCAAAGTGTGGGAGCCCATAACCCCAAGTCTAGGGGCCATGCCTGAGCATGGGAGTCCATTACCCCCACTCGAGGGGCTACGGTGAAGCGTGGGAGTCCATGAGCCCAACTCGAGGGGTCACACAGAAGCAAGGTAGTTCATTACCCCAACTCGAGCGGCCACGGCTAAGTGTGGCAGTCCATCACCCCAACTCGGGCCCAAGCCTTGGGAGTGCATCACCCCAATTTGAGGGGCCATGCCGAAGCATGGGAGTCCGTCACCCCAACTGGAAGGACCACACAAAAGCGTGGGAATCCCTCACCCCTACTCAAGGTGCCATGCCGAAGCATGGGAGTCCCCACTCGAGGAGCCACACCGAAGCGTGGGGGTCCATCATCCCAACTAAAGGGGCCCCACCAAAGTGTGGGAGCCCATAACCCCAAGTCTAGGGGCCATGCCTGAGCATGGGAGTCCATTACCCCAACTCGAGGGGCTACGGTGAAGCGTGGGAGTCCATGAGCCCAACTCGAGGGGTCACACAGAAGCAAGGTAGTTCGTTACCCCAACTCGAGCGGCCACGGCTAAGTGTGGCAGTCCATCACCCCAACTCGGGCCCAAGCCTTGGGAGTGCATCACCCCAATTTGAGGGGCCATGCCGAAGCATGGGAGTCCGTCACCCCAACTGGAAGGACCACACAAAAGCGTGGGAATCCCTCACCCCAACTCGAGGTGCCATGCCGAAGCATGGGAGTCCCCACTCGAGGAGCCACACCGAAGCGTGGGGGTCCATCATCCCAACTAAAGGGGCCCCACCAAAGTGTGGGAGCCCATAACCCCAAGTCTAGGGGCCATGCCTGAGCATGGGAGTCCATTACCCCCACTCGAGGAGCCACACCAGAGCGTGAGCGTCCATAACCCAAAATCGACGGGCTCCACCGAAGTGTGGGTCCCCATCATCCCAATTTGAGGGGCCGCACCGCAGTGTGGGAGTCCGTAACCCCAACTTGAGGGGGCATGCCGAAGCATGGGAGTCCATAAACCCCACTCGAGGAGCCACGCTGAAGCATGGGGAGTCCATCACCCCGAAAGGAGGAGCAACACCGAAGCGCGGGAGTCCATCATCCCAATTGGAGGGGCGCAATTGAAGTGTCGGAGTCCATAACCCCAACTCGCAGGGCCACGCTGGCATGGGAGTCCATCACGCCAACTTGAGGGGCCACAATGAAGTTCGGGAGTCCATAAACCCAACTCTAGGGGCCACACTGAAGCGTGGGAGTCTTTAACCAAGAAAATGTTGGCGGCGTTCATTTTTGTTTTGGTGTAGGTCACGTGCACTTTTGTTTTTTGGATGTAGGTTGCGTGCACTTTTGTGGGGGGGATGTAGGTCACATAACAAAAAAGTGTAACTCATGAATTTTTTTAAGGCATAGCTTGTGTGCACTTTTGGGGGGGGGGGGGGGTTATAGATTCCATAACAGAAAAAGTGTAAAATCGCCTATTCTTCTTCTTAGGCGTAAATCGCGTAACAAAAAAAGCATAGGTCACATGCCATAGCAGTTTCAATATTGTTTTCCACATGCGACTGATGCCAAAAAAAAAGTGTATGCGACCTACACCAAATGAAAAATAAGCGACTTACGCCTGGCACCCATTTGTGCATGAAAGCAGCGACACGTTTGAAGTGGACACCATGCAGAGTGCTGCAGGTATCATATGCACCCTTGGGCAGTGGCTGTGGGAAAATCAAGTATGGCACAGGTGATACTACCACAGGACACAAGTCAGAACAGTGAACACCCACTATAACATGCTACAAGCCTTACTCCAGAGTGGTTGCGATCGAGTATGAATGTATATCAACGTACATGAATTCAGTTAGTACGGCTGTATGCACATATATGAAAACCAGCCAGCGTGTACCTGCAGCTGCTGGAGGCAGAGGCGGATACGGTCAATATGCGGCTGGTCAGAGGCCTTGAACTCGGTTTCGGCTGCCAGCTGCTGCCCGTGTGTGGGGATGGTGTGCAGCACACTGAGGTGAAGGTTTTGCGCCGTGCGGATGCACCACTGCCGAGCTTCCTCCAAAGAGGGCGGGGGCTGGGATAGGTCTGCAGGGGGCTGAGGGGGCTGCATACGGGCATCCATCATGACGCGAAAGCATCGCTCCAGCCCCTGCAGGTGCACGCTACCCACAAAAAGCACATGCACTTTGTTGAGGGTCAACAAGGCCAGCTCATACGCAATGTACAGCAGCGTCTTGCGAACATTTTTAGGCGGCTTCTTCTTTGCGCTGAAATAAATTGAGAGGAGTGCAGCATGTGAGGCAGTGTGAAGTGGAGTGCTACGGTCTCGTGCAGTCGTGTGCTGTGGCTTGGTGTGCATGTTGATGTGGTGTGGTATGTCGTGGGGTGGTATGATGTAGTGTAGTGTGTTGTGGTGTGGTGTGGTGTTGGAATTGGAGTTGGACAAGCGCCACTTTTGGCGGGTAAAGCTGCCTGCCCCAGTACCTTTGCGTGCACTTGACACATTCGCAAATTGGCCTTGTCCCTCTCTGCTCTGGTCTAGTGCTCTGGGCCTCCCCCTCTTCTGTTGACTGCTGCTCCTGCTACTGCATCTCCCCTTTTGCTTGGCGCCAGCACTCAGCCTTCTCTCTACTTGCCTCATTGGTCATCAAGTTAGTTACCTGGGCGACTTGGTTGAACTTTACCTTGAATGTGGCCCACCCTTGCTCAGTAAGAGAAAGTCGAAGCCTAGAAGGGGCTGACACCGTGATGCACACACAGGACTGTGGGGCCATGATATCAGGCACCCCCCAAAACATGGACAGCACCAACATAAACATGAAGACCCTTTATCGCGGTAGTACTTCTTGGTGAAGCCAAAAAAAGGATGCGTCTACTCGATAGCTTCTCACTAGGGATGAAATCACGCATTCAGCCATCCCTAGCACCTAAAATGTAGACATAGGCAAGGCTGTGTACCTTGTTGACCCCCCCCCCTAATGGAGCGCAAAGGATGGGCAGAGTCACACAAGTACAGGCTTGCCTAGCAATGCCTCCACAAGTAGTTAGAGGCCCATGTGTCGCCTACGGCGGCGCAAGTTTAGTAGCAGCTATGAAACAGAGAAGTACCGGAGCAGTGGCCGTAGCCAAGGCCATGCCGCCCCTGCCCAAGGCGTGCCTGGAGCTACCAAGACCCCACGACATGGGGACGGAATTCGTTAGGCAAGTGCTCAGCGAGTCCTTGAAGGTCATCAACAACAATAACAACAACAACAAGAACAACAATGTTCTTGAAGGTCTTTGAAGTCCTTGAAGGTCTAGAAGCGCACGCCAAGGCATGCTACATCCTCATCAAGGCCCGCTTGGGGCCTCGGGGGACCATGGTGTGGGCCTTGCGAGAACTCCATCTACAGGAGGTGTATGGAAAGAAAAACAAAGTATGATAGGGGTACCAACCTATACAAAAAAAAGGCAACATACATTTTATTTTACGTGACCTACATCAAAAAGAAAAGGTGCACGTAACAGTTAAAAAAGAGTGCACCCAACTTACGATTTTTTTTTGGTGACATACATCCAAAAAGAAAATAGTACACACAATCTACATCCAAAAAAGCAAAGTGCATACGATCTGCAGCAAAATCAGTAATTATGTACCCACTTTGTCTACATGTGGGCCACAATTTGATTTCCTCCTCGATATGGCGACCAGTGAGATGGCAAGGGCTATGCGGGTGTTGTACCCACATGTGCGCCACGTTTTGATTTCCTTCCCAAATGTGGGACCCCAAGATGGCACGGTTTATGTAGCCACTTTGCCCACATGTGGGCCATCAATAAACATTTGGCTGTGCCCCGACGGACCCTGTGCTTCATATGGATACCTACCGGGGACGTGGACTCGCCTCCCACGGATGGCTATGTGCTAAGAGTGTCATCATTTGTGTTGGAATAAGGGCAACTCTGCCTTTGGGCGGGTTGGGTTCAATATTGTCCCTCACCAACCGCCTAGATGGGCTGACCAAAGACATGAACCCGAATTTCCATGAAGCTTGTGCATAGAAAACCAACCTAGATGCAAACCATAAGTTGTCAAACGTGTAGACTCAATTGATTAACAAATATGTATTTGCTGACTTCTTTGCAGCACATTCTCCTCTTCTCTCTTTGTCTTCTCTTCTCTCCTCTCAAGTCACCATTCATGCCATGGCACCATTGCTTTACCAATGCCGGAGGTACCCAAAATGTCCATCCTCCAACACGAATCGTCTTAGACGGTTGGATTCGCACGTGGGGAAAATGGCGATGTTCCCAAATGAGTACCGCTTGAAAACGGGTGCTAAAAAAGCACTTTCAAAAAGCGCACTTTTGTGCTCAGCAACACACACCCCTGAAACAGCATTATTTGTCACATAAAATTGATTGCAGGGCTTACGCATATGCATGGTCAAAGACCCGTAAATCTTGTTCATTTTTTGGAGCTGCAGCTCCCACCCACAGTAAAAAGTAGTATTGCAATGTCCTCATCGGGCTGTGGACCAACCTTCATCGAAAATCCAACGTGAAACATTGAAGCAGGGATGCAGATAGGCAACCACATGCAAAACTCGGGTTTCAATTTTTGCTCGTCAGCCGCTGACTCAGTGAGCGGCAACATACACGAGATGTGATCACATGTTGCTCGGCAACTGTCGCTCAGCAGTCCATGGTTCTTGTTAACTGGAGAAACAATGCAAAAATGAGGGCCAACACCAGCTAGACCACAACTACTGCTGAGAGGTATCGCAACATTCAAACATTCAAACATTTTGGGAGCTGCAACTCCCAAAAATAACAAGAGAGAGAGAGAGAGAGAGAGAGAGAGAGAGAAAGAGAGAAAAAGAGGGAAAAAACACCAGAGCGTGGCACTGTGTGACGTAGTATGCACGACAGTGTTCTATCATGCATGACTCATAGGCAGACATAGAGATAGACGGTCGTGACAGCCCAAACTAGACTGCTTCCTCTTCGGGAGGGGGGGAGGGGGGCTACTTGCCTTGGTTGCCGCCACCTTGCTATGGAATGCAGGATTGTGTATAAAGTCTGATGCCTGATGTCGAACGTGGCATGTTGTGTTTGTAGTGTATACAACAAGATGGGTGATATGTTTGATGTAGGTATGATGCTTGGAGGAAGGCGGGGGGTTGGTGTCAAAATGGGGGTGCAAAAAGTTGATGCCCCCCCCACCCAAGAAAAAAATAATAAAAATCAAGGGGTTGGAAAGATCAAGCCAATATGAAAAAGCTGGAAAAAAAACTAAACAACCAGATTCCGGAAAAAGGCCCCATAGGTCACCATAGGTCCCCATAGGTCCCTGTATGTCCCCAAAGGTCCCCAAAACTCCCCATAGGTCCCGAAAGGTCCCCAAAGGTCTACAAGGGTCCCCATGGGGCCCCAAAGGTCCCATAGGTCCCCATAGGTCCCCATGGGCACTCATAGGGTCCCCATACCTCTCCATAGCCCCCCTAGGTCCGCATAGGTCCCCATAGGCCCCCATAGGTCCCCACAAACGTTA
Organism: Eutreptiella sp. 'Long Island Sound 2002'; assembly: GCA_964036045.1. NCBI lineage: Eukaryota > Euglenozoa > Euglenophyceae > Eutreptiales > Eutreptiaceae > Eutreptiella > Eutreptiella sp. 'Long Island Sound 2002'. The sequence continues at coordinate 66,818,682 of OZ038384.1, forward strand.
TAGGTCACCAAAGGATCCCATAGGACCCCATAGGTCCCCTTAGGCCCCCTTGGTCCCCATGGGTCCCCATAGGCCCCCATAGGACCCCATGGATGCCAACAAGCCCCCATAGGTCCCCACAGGCCCCCATAGGTCCCCATAGGCCCCCATAGGTGCCAATGGGTCCCCACAAGCCCCCATAGGTCCCCATAGGCCCCCATGGGTTCCCATAGGTCCCCATAGGTGCCAATAGGTCCCCATTGGTGCCCAAAGGTCCGCATAGGTGCCAATAGGTTCACATAGGCCCCCATAGGTCCCATAGGTCCCCATGGGTCCCCATAGGTGCCAATATGTCCCCATAGGTCCCCATAGGTCCCCATGGGTCCCCACGGGCCCCATGGGTCCCATGGGTCCCCATGGGTGCCAATAGGCACCCATTGGTACCCAAAGGTCCCCATAGGTGCCAATAGGTTCACATACGTCCCCACAAGTCCCCATTAGTCCCCATAGGTGCCAATGGTTCTCCAAAGATCCCAATACGTGCCAATAGGTCCCCATAGGCCCCCACAGGTGCCCATAGGTTCCCATAGGTGCCAATTGGTGCCCATAGGTGTCAATAGGTCCCCATAGGCCCCAATAGGTCCCCATAGGCCCCCATAGGCCCCCGGAGGTGCCCATAGGTCCCCATAGGCCCCTATAGGTGCCCATAGGTTCCCATAGGTGCCCATAGGTGTCAAAAGGTCCCCATAGGCCCCAATAGGTCCCCATAGGCCTGAACCGTACTCCTGAAGTAAGGGGTGCCCCCCCCACCCCCTAGTGTGGCTAGGGTGGTGAAACACTGCTCGTCCCCCGCGAGCGCCCGCCCATGGGCCACCGCGATATGGGTATCCGCTTATACCAGTATGAATAAGGCATAAGGTTGCGACCACCGACTGGGCGGGACTCCCCGTCCGCCCAGCATGTGGGCTCACGCCATTCGGAGCTGCCATCCCCCACACGTGCTCCTTAGGCCGTGACCACCAATTGTGCAGGATTCCCCGCTCCCCCAGCCTGTGGGCCTATACCGTTTGGGGCTGCCGTCCACCGACTGGGCAGGACTCCTCTTTCCGCCCAGCCCGTGGGCCCGCGCAATTTGGGGCTGCCATGCCCCGCAAGCACTCCGTAGGCTGCAACCACCGACTGGGCACGACTCACCGTCCCCCCAGCCCGTCGGCCCGCACCTTTGGGGGCTGCTACCCCCCGCAAGCGCTCCTTAGGTGTGGTGGGGTGTGGTGGGGTGTCGTGTGGTGTGGTGTGGTGTGCAGAAGGCGCTGTTACCAGGAGGCAGTGGCCGGGATGTCTACCCACGGGTACAGGTAAACGGGCGGGGCTGTGTGTGTTGTGCGCGCGCCGTGTGTATGTGTGTAGGCCTCGGTGGAGAGAGGGGGAGTCGGGAAGACCTGGTCGGCCCGCCCTTGGCGACCGTGCTTATTCCAGGAGCTCCCGCTGCACTCCCTCCCGCTCCGCTTGCTGGTGTAGGCGCAGCTCCTGCAACGCCCACGCCATCGTGCTGCCCGGGCCCAGACGGGCCTTCGGCAGCGTGGCACGCGCCTTGGCGTGGGCGTACCAGACCCGTATAGACTCCTCTATGACGTGGCGGAGGAACTCCGTGCCTAGCGCACGGGGCCCCGTACACTCCAGGTGGGCTAGCTGCATGGAGGGGGTCCGCAAGGCTGCTGCCCACTGCTCCTGCACAGCCGGTTCCCATAGCTGGTGGCGCACTGGGGCCGCCCGTGGCCCCACCTTCTGGTCGAGCCACGCTGCGAGTCGCCGGCGGGCTGGCCCCCATTCATGCGACTGAGCCGAGCAGGCCCACAGGTGGGGCGCCGTCTCGGGCTGTGCCCCGCACAGGAGGCACGTGGTATCCAGCACCGTGTCCCGGTGGGAGGAACGGTGGGCTAGGACGGTAATCGTCGGGATGTTGTCCATGCGGTGCGCCGTGATATGGCGCTGCTGGTCGTGGTCGAACCAGTCTAGGGGGAGGCCCCCCCCCGACATGAAGTTTGCCCCCCAGCGGGCCTCGTAGGTGGCCCGCGCCGGTATGGAGGCCCGATCCTGCAACCAGTCACTCAGCGCCGTCGGGGAGAGCTGACATTGGTCGCGGTAGGGCACTGGGGGGATAAATGAGTAGGGGCGCCTGAGGAGAGACGTGAGATCTACCTCCGGCGGCTCCCGCGTCACCGCGTCCACACGGACGTTGAGGTCCGTGATCCAATGCGACGGTGTGGTCACCACATTGATGGCGGACCTCGGGGAGAGGTGCTGCCCCCCCGGGACAGTGGCGTAGAGGTGGTGGATGCCATCTCCGCAGTGCCGTCCTTCCTGGTACGTGCGGAGGGCTCCCACTGCCGCTTCCGAGTCCGGCACCAGCCAGTACACCCCTGGCTGTGTCGCCAGCCGGCGGGCATATGAGAGGAGGGCCATCGCCTCCCCTTCCTGGGAGGTGCCCACTCCCGAGGCCACCTGGGCCTGGTACGCCTCGGGCCCGCTCTGGACAACCCCGGCCATGGCCATGCCCGCCTGCGTGGTCCCCGCATCCACCGCCACGACGTTGCCGCGGAGGGTCGCCAGCGCAGGCAGGTCATGGAACCAGACGCCCGGGCGAGTCTCGGGGGCCAGCACTTGTGGGGGGCTGGTCGCCCGGCCGTGTGGCGCCAGGAGGGCCATGTCCCCATGATGCTCCCTGAGGTGGGTGCGCAGGGCCTAGTGAAGCTTTGCTGGCACTGCCCCCACCGTATCGAGGGAGTAATAGAGGGGCCCCTTGTGTGGGTGCCCCGGGCATCTGTGCGCCATACACTCCGCCGGGTACTGGAAATGCACCACCACCGCCGGGGCTATGGCTATCCACGGAAACGGCGGCAGCGTCGCGGTGACCGTCACGAGAGGGGCCTGCGACGTTCTGGCCCAGCTCCAGTAGGCGGCAGTCGGGGGGGTAGCCATCCACACGATGGTGGGCGCCCAGACCCCAATGCGCTGGAGCTGGGCCAGGGACTCCTGTCGGTGATCGCCCCACAGCTGGGCGTGCAGTGGCGCATCCACCTGCACCTGGATACCCAGGAGGGCCACCAGGAGGCGGTGGAGCCTTGTGTCGCCGGGCAGGGTGCCCCGGGGCTGCTGACACGCCCGGAGTTTGGGCGCCCAGCCCGCGGTCTCCATGGCGTCCTGCATGGCCGCAGTCACCCGGAGGGGCTGCCCCCTATGGTATATCGTCACCATCCGGGTGGTTTTGGCCGCCCAGCCCCCGATGACGACATCTGCCTGGTAGGTGGGTACGGCACTCGGGATCCAGTCCTTGGGTGCCGCTTGCCACCGCGGTGTGGGCTCCCTCAGGAGGGGGACTAGTACCGCAGCGTGGCGGGCCAGCCACGCACGTAGCACCGGGATACCCTTGCGGGCCGGCGCTCGCCTCTTGAGGGCACGCTCCGGCAGCACCTGGTGATCCCCGGCGTAGAGGTCTCCAAGGTGATGGTAGCCCAGGGCCTGCACCGTTTCGTACACTGTCGGGGGGACGACCACCTGCACGACGGCGCCATACGGAGTTGGGTACACCTCCACCTGGGGGGCAGGGGCCGCCGCCGCCGCCGCACGTGGCCCACCGGGGCCCCGAACCAGGATGGGGGTGGTCCCTGAGCAATGGCCCGGCATCCACATGGGTAGGGCCACCTCGTCCACGACCCGCTGCAGCGTGGCTATGAGGTGGGGGCACTTGGGGTGGTGCGTGTACTGCCCCGGGGTAAGCACCGCCGGGCAACCCCCTCTAAGCGCCTGGTGCGTCTGCAGGGAGTAGGCCTGGGAGTCCCGGAACTCCTGCTTGGCCCAGGCCCCCTGCCGAACCCACTCGCGAACCACCGCTGTCTGCCACGAGTGCTCCGACCAAGTGAGACCCTGGCATCCATGCTCCCATGGTCCCCAGAGCGCGTCGGTGTGAGCGTGGCGGGAGATGCCCGTCATGTGCTTATACGCTCTAACCATGAGAGCATCGTTGGCCGCGTGTACTTTGGCCGTGGGGCGGTACACGCTGGTCAGGGGGAGCAGCTTGCTCGGGAGCTTGGCCATGAGTACCATCATGGCTGCGTCCGGGGAGAGCCGCTGGGGGCGGGGCTGTTTCCAGAGCGCCGCCCTGACCTCTTTACCTCCGGGGGGCGCCAACGGCCCCCCGGAACCTGCCGGTGTGGTGTGGTGTGGTGTGGTGTGCCGAAGGCGCTGTTACCAAAGGGCAAAGACCGGGATGTCTACCCATGGGTACAGGTAAACGGGCTGGGCTGTGTGTGTTGTGTGCGCGCTGTGTGTAAGTGTGTTGTTGCATAGCCGGACCAGTGCACTCTCGCACTTGGCCGACACTGCCTTGCCGACGCCTGTGCGCAGTCTCACAGGGTCTCATTGGTCCACTGCACCCTGCGTGCCGCGCTGCACCATCAGTGCTTTCTGTGTGGTGCCGCACTGCTTGGTGCTGTGCACTACACTGCACTGTGTGTGCCCTGCTGCACTGTTGTTGTGCGCAGAGAGCAGCTAGCAGTGTAACGCACTGCTACGCCGCCTGGGGGCTGTGGGTAGTGGAATTCCCGCTTCGCACTGCCGCATTGCCTGAGGGGAGTGGGGGATGGTACCCCTGCCGTACACTGCCTCTCTGCCTTGGGGCAGTGGGCCGGGCATCTCCTGCAATACACTGCCTCACTGCCTGGGGGCAGTGGGCAGTGGGACTCCTGCAATGCACTACCCCACTGCCTGGGGGCAGGGGGCAGTGGAACTCCTGCAATACACTACCGCACTGCCTGGGGGCAGTAGGCAGTGCAACTCCTGCAATACACTGTCGCATCGCCTAGGGGCAGTGGGCAGTGCAACTCCTGCAATACACTGCCCGACTGCCTGGGGACAGCGGGCACTGGACCTCCTGGAATTCTTTTCCGCACTGCCTGGGGGCAGTGGGCAGTGGACCTCCTGAATTATATTGCCGCAGTGCCTGGGGGCAGTGGGCAGTGGAACTCCTGCAATGCACTACCTCACTGCCTGGGGGCAGTGGGCAGTGGAACTCCTGCAATGCACTGCCTCACTGCCTTCGGGCAGTGGGCAGTGCAACTCCTGCAACGCACTGCCTCACTGCCTGGGGGCAGCGGGCAGTGGAACCCCTGCAATGCACTGCCCCACTGCCTGGGGGCAGTGGGCAGTGGAACTCCTGCAATACACTGCCTCACTGCCTGGGGGCAGTGGGCAGTGCAACTCCTGCAATGCACTGCCTCACTGCCTGGGGACAGTGGGGAGTGGAACTCCTGCAATGCACTACCTCACTGCGTGGGGACAGTGGGGAGTGGAACTCCTGCAATGCACTGCCGCACTGCCCGGTGGCAGTGGGCAGTGCAACTCCTGCAATGCATTGCCTCACTGCTTGGGGGCAGTGGACAGCGCAACTCCTGCAATGCACTGTCTCACTGCCTGGGGGCAGTGGGCAGTGCAACTCCTGCAATGCATTGCCTCGCTGCCTGGGGGCAGTGGACAGTGCAACTCCTGCAATGCACTGCCTCACTGCCTGGGGGCAGTGGGCGGTGGAACTCCTGCAATATACGGCCGCACTGCGTGGGGGCAGTGGGCGGTGCAACTCCTGCAGGACTCTGCCCGACTGCCTGGGGGCAGTGGGCAGTGGACCTCCTGCAACACACTGCCGCACTGCCTGGGGGCAGTGGGCAGTGGAACTCCTGCAATACACTGCCTCACTGCCTGGGGGCAGTGGGCAGTGCAACTCCTGCAATGCACTGCCTCACTGCCTGGGGACAGTGGGGAGTGGAACTCCTGCAATGCACTACCTCACTGCGTGGGGACAGTGGGGAGTGGAACTCCTGCAATGCACTGCCGCACTGCCCGGTGGCAGTGGGCAGTGCAACTCCTGCAATGCATTGCCTCACTGCTTGGGGGCAGTGGACAGCGCAACTCCTGCAATGCACTGTCTCACTGCCTGGGGGCAGTGGGCAGTGCAACTCCTGCAATGCATTGCCTCGCTGCCTGGGGGCAGTGGACAGTGCAACTCCTGCAATGCACTGCCTCACTGCCTGGGGGCAGTGGGCGGTGGAACTCCTGCAATATACGGCCGCACTGCGTGGGGGCAGTGGGCGGTGCAACTCCTGCAGGACTCTGCCCGACTGCCTGGGGGCAGTGGGCAGTGGACCTCCTGCAACACACTGCCGCACTGCCTGGGGGCAGTGGGCAGTGGAACTCCTGCAATGCACTGCTTCACTGCCTGGGGGCAGTGGGCAGTGCAACTCCTGCAACGCACTGCCTCACTGTCTGGGGCAGTGGGCAGTGCAACTCCTGCAATACACTGCCGCACTGCCCTGGGGCAATGGGCAGTGCAACTCCTGCAATGCACTGCCTCGCTGCCCTGGGGCACTAGGCAGTGCAACTCCTGCAATGCACTGCCTCACTGCCTGGGGGCAGTAGGCAGTGCAACTCCTGCAATGCACTGCCTCACTGCCTGGGGGCAGTGGGCAGTGGAACTCCTGCAATGTACTACCCCACTGTCTGGGGGCAGTGAGCAGTGGATCCCCTGCAATGCACTGCCTCACTGCTCTGGGGGCAGCGGGCAGTGCAACTCCTGCAATGCACTGCCTCACTGCCCGGGGGCAGTAGACAGTGCAACTCCTGCAATGCACTGCCGCACTGCCTGGGGGCAGTGGGTAGTGGACCTCTTGCAATGCACTGCCTCACTGCCCGAGGGCAGTGGACAGTGCAACTCCTGCAATGCACCGCCTCACTGCCTGGGGGCAGTGGGCGGTGCAAGTTGTACAATGCACGGCCTCACTGCCCTGGGGCAGTGGGCAGTGGAACTCCTGCAATGCACTGCCTCACTGCCTGCGGGCAGTGGGCAGTGTATCTCCTGCAATGTACTACCCCACTTTCTGGGGGTAGTGAGCAGTGGATCCCCTGCAATGCACTGCCTCACTGCCTGGGGGCAGTGGGCAGTGGAACTCCTGCAACGCACTGCCGCACTGCCTGGGAGCGGCGGGCAGTGCAACTCCTGCAATGCACTGCCTCACTGCCCTAGGGCAGTGGACAGTGCAACTCCTGCAATGCACCGCCTCACTGCCTGGGGGCAGTGGGCGGTGCAACTTCTACAATGCACGGCCTCACTGCCCTGGGGCAGTGGGCAGTGGAACTCCCGCAATGCACTGCCTCACTGCCTGGGGGCAGTGGGCAGTGCAACTCCTGCAATCCACTGCCTCACTGCCCGGGGGCAGTGGGCAGTGCAACTCCTGCAATGCACTGCCTCACTGCCCTGGGGAAGTGGGCAGTGCAACTCCTGCAATGCACCGCCTCACTGCCTGGGGGCAGTGGACGGCGCAACTCCCGCAATGCACTACCGCACTGCCTGGGGGCAGTGGGCAGTGCAACTCCTGCAATGCACCGCCTCACTGCCTGGGGGCAGTGGACAGTGCAACTCCTGCAATGCACTGTCTCACTGCCCTGGGGCAGTGGGCAGTGGAACTCCCGCAATGCACTGCCTCACTGCCTGGGGGCAGTGGGGAGTGGAACTCCTGCAATACACTGCCTCACTGCCCCGGGGCAGTGGGCAGTGCAACTCCTGCAATGCACTACCTCACTGCCTGGGCGCAGTGGGCAGTGGAACTCCTGCAATGCACTGCCCCACTGCCTGGGGGCGGTGGGCAGTGGAACCCCTGCAATGCACGGCCTCACCGCGTTGGGGGCTGTGGGCAGTGCAACTCCTGCAACGCACTGCCTCACTGCCTGGGGGCAGTGGGCAGTGCAACTCCTGCAATGCACTGCCTCACTGCCTGGGGGCAGTGGGCAGTGCAACTCCTGCAATGCATTGCCTCGCTGCCTGGGGGCAGTGGGTAGTGCAACTTCTGCAATGCACTGCCTCACTGCCCTGGGGCAGTGGGCAGTGGAACTCCTGCAATGCACTGCCCAACTGCCTGGAGGCAGTGGGCAGTGCAACTCCTGCAACGCACTGCCTCACTGCCTGTGGGCAGTGGGCAGTGCAACTCCTGCAATGCACTGCCTCACTGCCTGGGGGCAGTGGGCAGTGGACCTCCTGCAATGCACTGCCTTGCTGCCTGGGGGCAGTGGGCAGTGCAACTCCTGCAATACACGGCCGCATTGCCTGGGGGCAGTGGGCAGTGCAACTCCTGCAATGCATTGCCTCACTGCCCTCGGGTAGTAGGCAGTGGAACTCCTGCAATGCACTGCCTCACTGCCTGGGGGCAGTGGGCAGTGCAACTCCTGCAACACACTGCCGCACCGCCTGGGGGCAGTGGGCAGTGGAACTCCTGCAATGCACTGCCTCACTGCCTGGGGGCAGTGGGCAGTGGACCTCCTGCAATGCACTGCCTCACTGTCTGGGGCAGTGGGCAGTGCAACTCCTGCAATACACTGCCGCACTGCCTGGGGGGCGGTGGGCAGTGCAACTCCTGCAATGCACTGCCTAGCTGCCTGGGGGCAGTGGGCAGTGCAACTTCTGCAATGCACTGCCTCACTGCCCTGGGGCAGTGGGCAGCGGAACTCCTGCAATGCACTGCCTCACTGCCTGGGGGCAGTGGGCGGTGCAACTCCTGCACCGCACTGCCTCACTGCCCTGGGGCAGTGGGCAGTGGAACTCCTGCAATGCACTGCCTCACTGCCTGGGGGCAGTGGGCAGTGGAACTCCTGCAATGCACCGCCTCACTGCCCTGGGGCAGTGGGCAGTGGACCTTTTGCAATGCACTGCCTCACTGCCTGGGGGCAGTGGGCAGTGGAACTCCTGCAATGCACTGCCCCACTGCTTGGGGGCAGTGGACAGTGCAACTCCTGCAATGCACTGCCTCACTGCCTGGGGGCAGCGGACAGTGCAACCTCTGCAATGCACTGCCTCACTGCCCTGGGGGCAGTGGGCAGTGCAACTCCAACTCCTACAATGCACTGCCTCGCTGCCTGGGGGCAGTGGGCGGTGCAACTTCTACAATGCACGGCCTCACTGCCTGGGGGCAGTGGGCAGTGCAACTCCTGCAATGCACTGCCTCACTGCCTGGCGTGGGCGTACCTGATCCGTATGGACTCCTCCACGACGTGGCGGAGGAACTCCGTGCCCAGCGAGTGGGGCCCCGTACACTCCAGGTGGGCCAGCTGCATGGAGGGGGTCCGCAGGGCTGCCGCCCACTGCTCCAGCACAGTCGGTTCCCACAGCTGGTGACGCACTGGGGCCGCCTGTGGCCCCACCTTCTGGTCGAGCCACGCTGCGAGGCGCCGGCGGGCTGGCCCCCACTCGTGCGATTGAGCCGAGCAGGCCCACAGGTGGGGCGCCGTCTCGGGCTGTGTCCCGCACAGGAGGCACGTTGTATCCAGCACCGTGCCCCGGTGGGAGGAACGGTGGGCCAGGACGGTCATGGTCGGGACGTTGTCCATGCGATGCGCCGTGATGTGGCGCTGCTGGTCGTGGTCGAACCAGTCCAGGGGGAGCCCCCCCCCTGGCATGAAATTTACCCCCCAGCGGGCCTCGTAGATGGCTTGCGCCGGTATGGAGGCCCGGTCCTGCAACCAGTCACTCAGCGCCGTCGGGGAGAGCTGACATTGGTCGCGGTAGGGCACTGGGGGGATAAATGAGTAGGGGCGCCTGAGGAGCCACGTGAGGTCTACCTCCGGCGGTTCCCGCGTCGCTGCGTCCACACGGACGTTGAGGTCCGTGATCCAGTGCGACGGTGTGGTCACCACATTGATGGCAGACCTCGGGGAGAGGCGCTGCCCCCCCAAGACAGTGGCGTAGAGGTGGTGGATGCCATCTCCGCAGTGCCCTCCTTCCTGGTACGTGCGGAGGGCCCCCACTGCTGCCTCCGAGTCCGGCACCAGCCAGTAAACCCCCTGCTGTGTCGCCAGCCGGCGGGCATACGAGAGGAGGGCCATCGCTTCCCCCTCCTGGGAGGTGCCCACTCCTGAGGCCACCTGGGCCTGATACTCCCCAGGCCCGCTCTGGACGACCCCGGCCATGGCCATACCCGCCTGCGTGGCCCCCGTATCCACCGCCACGACACTGCCCCGGAGGGTCGCCAGCGCAGGCAGGTCATGGAACCAGACGCTTGGGCGAGTCTCAGGGGCCAACACTCGCGGGGGGTCGGTCGCCCGGCCGTGGGGCGCCAGGAGGGCCATGTCCCCATGGTGCTCCCTGAGGTGGGTGCGCAGGGCCTGGTGTAGCTCCGCTGGCACTGTCCCCACCGTATCGAGGGAGTAATAGAGGGGTCCCTTGTGCGGGTGCCCCGGGCATTTGTGCGCCATGCACTCCGCTGGATATTGGAAGCGCGCCACCGCCGCCGGGGGTATGGCGATCCACGGAAACGGCGGCAGCGTCGAGGTGATCGTCACGAGAGGGGCCTGCGATGTGCTGGCCCAGTTCCAGTAGGCGGCAGTCGGGGGGGCTGTCGTCCACACGACGGTGGGCGCCCTGACCCCAGTGCGCTGGAGCTGGGCCAGGGACTCCTGCCGGTGGTCACCCCACAGCTGGGCGTGCAGTGGCGCACCCACCTGCACTTGGATATCCAGGAGGGCCACCAGGAGGCGGTGGAGACTGGTGTCGCTGGGCAGGGTGCCCGGGGGCTGCTGGCACACCCGGGGTTCTGACGCCCAGCCCGCGGTCTCCATGGTGGCCTGCAGGGCCGCGGTCATCCGGAGGGGCTGTCCCCTATGATATATTGTCTCCATTCGGGTGGTTTTGGCCGCCCGGCCCCCCACGACGACTTCCGCCTGATAGGTGGGCACGGCCCTCGGGATCCAGTCCTTGGGCGCCGCCTGCCATCGCGGCGTGGGTTCCTTCAGGAGCGGGACCAGTACCGCAGCGTGGCGGGCCAGCCACGCCCGTAGCCCCGGGATCCCCTTGCGGGCTGGCGCTCGTCTCTTCAGGGCTCGCTCCGGCAGCACCTGGTGATTCTCTGTGTAGAGGTCGCCGAGGTGATGGTAGCCCAGGGCCTGTACCGTTTCGTACACCGTCGGGGGGACGACCACCTGCGCGACGGCGCCATACAGAGTTGTGTACACCTCCACCCGGGGGGCAGGGGCCGCCGCTGCCGCCGATCGCGGCCCACCGGGACCTCGGACCAGGATGGGGGTGGTCCCTGAGCACTGGCCCGGCATCCACATGGGCATGGCCACCTCATCCACGACCCGCTGCAGCGTGGCTATGAGGTGGGGGCACTTGGGGTGATGCGTGTACTGCCCCGGGGTAAGCACCGCCGGGCAGCCCCCCCTGAGCGCCTGGTGCGTTTGCAGGTATTAGGCCTGGGAGTCCCGGAACTCCTGCTTGGCCCAGGCCCCCTGCCGAACCGACTCTCGAACTACCGCCGCCTGCCACGAGTGCTCTGACCGAGTGAGACCCTGGCACCCATGCTCCCAGGGTCCCCAGAGCGCGTCGGTATGAGCGTGGCGGGAGATGCCCGTCACGTGCTTGTATGCTCGCACCATGAGAGCATTGTTTGCCGCGTGTACCTTGGCCGTGGGGCGGTACACGCTGGCCAGGGGTAGCAGCTTGCTCGGGAGCTTGGCCATGAGCACCATCACGGCCGCGTCCGGGGAGAGCCGCTGGGGGCGGAGCTGTGTCCAGAGCTCCGCCCTGACCTCCGGCAGGTTGCGGGGGGCCGTAGGCGCCCCCTGGAGGTAAATGTCGGTTCCCATATATCGGAGGACCCTGGAGGGCTGTATCTCCGGGGCCCCTGCCAGTGCCTCCCGCCGCTGGTCCGGGGTACTCGTCACCCACGCGCGGCCTAGGTGGCGGGCCACGGCTGCTGGCGTAGGCGACCGTAGGGGCCGTGGGTCTGACGTGGAGCCGTGCTGGATCTTGCGGTCAGGGACGTCCACCCCCAGGATTCCCTGGTAGTATACCCGCTGATCCAATAGGACCCCCTGTATGGGGTGGGAATCGCCCCGCTCCAAGAGGACGATCGTGTCGTCCACCCACATGAGTCCCGGGAAGCGGAAGGGCTCTACCGCCGAGGACCGGTATGCGATGTCCATGTATCGCAAGAAGGGGAGCGCCGCCGTCGCCCCCGCATGGACCCCCTGGACGGTACCCTGGGGCGTACCCAGGAGTTGCGTCAGGGTGTGGGACTGCCAGGGGCCCAAGGGCAGGGTGTAGGAGAAACCCTCGGTATGGGTGGCGAGGTGGTCGGCCTCTCCCAGGCCCACCCGGGCTCCCACTATAGGGTGAATGTCCTGCGCGATCACGTCGAAGAATTTTGCGAGATCTGTGATCAGGACGTCCACTATCCGGTTTTGAAGCCTGGCCAGGTCCAGCTTCATGTGCACCGTGCGGACGACCTCCTGGAGGGATATCCCCCGCATGCCTCCCACTAGGCAGGGGCCCCCCAGGGCCCGCTCGTAGACGGCTGTCGCCACGGCATAGAAGGCCGTGGGCTCGAGCTTGGAGACGTGGGAGGAGATGGTTATCCCCCGGAGGTTCGCCTCCTGGACCGGCTGGTCCGGGTTTTTTAGGAGCAGGGTAACCCGCCCCCGCCTGCCCACCGTGCGGCTGACTGGGGGGCTGCGCACCACGGTGCACAGGGTCTTCTGGTCCGCCTCCGTCAGGTGTCGGTACCAGGAGATATCGATGCAGATGTCCGCTTCGGGTAGGCGGAGGTCGGGGCCGCGGGCCTTCCCCGACTGCACCTCCCAGAGGTGGCGGGGCTGGACATAGTCGCCGCGGGCTGGCGGGGCATGCTGCGGCAGCAGCCCCAGGTACCTCTGGAAGTGGGCCCATCGGTCGGGGTCATCTCGGATCCGGTAGCTATGGCCCTGGAGCCGTAGGCGGCTCAACTACAGGGCAGACAACGTCTCCCTGGGGTTGAGGAGCGCCTTGCTGTCCAGGGGGATTTCCGAGACATCGCGCGGGGGGCCCCTGCTACGACGGTGTACCTCCTTCCACTGCTCTGGGGTGTGTTTCAAGTTGAGGGTTTCCTGCTTGCGTCGGAGGGCCCTGCGTTTCACCCCCCGGAGGCTCTGCTGGCGCTGGGCTTCTCCCAAGGCCACGAGGCTCCGCTTGAGGGCGTGCCCTGCCGTCACCGAGGTGCCCAATATGCTCTGGGCCATCACTGTAAAACGCCCCACCGTGGGGAGCGTGCTGCGCGCTGGGAAGGGCTGCTGGGGAGCTCGCGAGGGGGGAGGTCGCTCCGCCGGGCGCGTCTTGAGGCGGTACTGCCGGAAGCGGAGGGCTCGGACCCTGCCCGTGGCGTGGGCCCAATCGTAGATGGCCCTTTGCAGGCCTTTCAGCCACCGAATCGGGGCGAGCTGGGGGTCCAAGGCTCTCCTGCAGAGTATTGAGTTGTGGAAATCGGCCGTGTCGGCCGGGGACAGGGCCACTGGGCCCAGGTGGTACTCCGGGGTGCGGGAGACCGTATGGGGGCAGGGCTTGTCCAGCCGGTTCACCGGGAAGGCGATGGTGAGAAGGAGGGGGACGTGGTGGTCCGAGAGGAGGGTGCTCGCCCAGTAGTGGTACGAGGCGATGGTGAACTGCGCTTCGCTGTGGCAGGCGGTTGTGTCGATGCGGGAGCACGCGGCCCCCTGGAAGCAGGAGTATGTGTCCTGCGGGACCGGGTGAAGGTCCACCAAGTCCCTGAGGTTGAAGGCCCTCAGGAACGTGCGGTAGCCCGTGTCCTCGGGGCGCGGGGTCCCTCTATCCGCCGGTCGGGCCGCCGAGTTGGTGTCCGCGACAACCAGGACGGTCGTCGGGTCGACCAGGCAGGTGACCTCCCTCCAGACGGCGGCCCACCATCTCACGTAGGGCTCCACGCCTATGCTGATCTGGGGGGCATGGGCTGCCAGCACATGATGCCGACCCCACGGGGTGAGGACCTCCATGAGGAGGGCGTTGGCATCCTCCGCGCCCCAGAGGAGGGAAGCCCGGGTGGTTGTCCCGGTGCGGACGTATACTTCCAGGCCCGCCCCTGTCTTGCCGTGGGCGGGGAGCACGACGCGACGGGCGTAGTCCTGGAAGGGGGGGTCCTCGGGGCCTGCCCGGGACTGGGCCTCAGCCAGGACGAGGAGGGTAGGGCGGCGCGCTGCCATGTGTAGGGCTTGCGCCAGGAGGCGTTGCCGGAGGTACCGGCCCCGGACGTTGAGCCACAGGTACCCCACAGCGTGCACGTCCTCCGGGGTGCCCTCAATTCTGGGACTGCGGGGGAGTGGGGTGCTCCGGCTCCGGGTCCGGCTCTGAGGAAGTGGGTCCGCCCTGGGGGTCGGCGTGTGTGGGCGAGCCGCCAGCTGCCTCCTGGGCCGCCCGCAGGTTACGCCCGATGAGGCCAAACACCGTGGTCAGGGAGGGAGTCCCCGCTGGCCGTTCGCCCGTGAGCCTGGGGAGCACCCAGTCTCGCAGGGCCGGGGCCTGCGCCCCCAGGACCGTGAAGCCGACCGGCTTGGCCGGCTGGAGGGCCCGGGCGTAGCTGACCCACGAGGCGCTCCATCCCTTCCAGTCGGCGTCGCGGAGCTGCTGGGCCCCCAGGGCCGAGGGGACGACGACGAGTCCCCCCCGAGCCCTGTCGTAGGTGGCCCTGGCCACCATGGGCGTAGCGATGGCCAGGGGGTTGCCTCCGGGTGGGGTGAGGGTGGCCTTGTGGTCCCCGAGGTCCATGCTCGCCGTGTCGATTGGGGTGTACCGGTCCCCGCGCTTGACGCAGATTTGGACCGGGGGGGGGAGCGGTGGCCGGCGTGCCCCGGGGGACATGTACCGGGCACTGGCATATCAGCACCAGGGCCCTGGTATCCGGGGGGACCGCCCGGGGCGGGGGTGGGGCAGACCAGGCATACGCATATGCCATGGCCTGGAGCCACCACCCTGGGCGCGTGCCGCCCTCGGGGGCGGGGAGGCGGAGCTGCACCCTCCCCTCGATCACGTAATACACCGTGATCCCAAGTCCCGGCGGGTGAGGAGCCGGGATGGCATCTCCCTCCCAGCTGGAGAGGGAGAAGGAGGGGACCCCCAGGGTATAGCCCACGAGCTGGAGCAGCTCGCGGGTCCTCTTTGCATACTGGGCCAGGAGGGGAGGGAGGCCGTCTCCCTCCGGGGAATGGGGGCCGGGGACGGGGGTGGTGTCCTGGCCCGCCGCCCGCATGCGGCGTCCCACCGCCGACAGGCGTTCGCTGTCCAGGAAGACAGCGACGTCCAGGGCCTTGCAGGGGTTCGCCTCCTCCAGGGCAGTATCGGCGATGAGCGCCGCCAGGCGGGACTCGTGCGGGCCCAGCTCGCCCGGCGGGCTGTCGGCGCGGCCGGCTGCCGGCGGTGCAGGGTCGTCATCCAACTCTACCGCCGGCGGTAGGGGCTCCAGCGGGCTGAGGGCGCCCGCTTCATCATCTAGGAGGCCAACCAGCTGGGTGGCCGTGCCCTGGGACGCATCCACATCGATGGGGGGGGGCGGAGGGTCATCCGCCGCGTGCGAAGCGGGAGCTCCGAGAGCGGGCGAGGTCTCACGGGGCCTTAGCTCCCGTTCTCCTTCCGGGGCCTGCTCCGCAGCCTCGTCTTCCTCCTGGGGGGCTCCCTGCAGGGGGCACTGGTCGCATGGGCTGGGGCGCCAGAAGCGACAGACTGTACACCAATCCAGGGCGGGTCCCTCCGGGGGGTGGCCCCCCGTCGGGGGAGCTGAGGCCTCAGCACCGTCGTGGGCCTGGGCGGTCATGGGGTTGCCAGCGGGCGCCTGGGGGCGGGCCGCAGGGGCCCCCGGGGCGCTGGCGAGGGCTTGCTGATGGCCCTCCTCCCGGCAATCCGCGCCCAAGAGGTCCTGGGACACGCTTTCAGCTGCCACATCCGAGGGGCCGGGCCGGGGGGGCCCTGCGCTGGCATGCCCGGCAGCCGGTTGGCCGGGGTCACTAGGCGTCCTGGTAGCCGCCAGGACACGCCGGCTAAGCTGGCTGGTACGGCCTTTGGCTGCGGCTCGCGGCCGCGCAGGCGGGCTCACCCGAGCCGCGGTGGCCTCTGGGCTTCGCTCAGGGGCTGCCCCGTCCCTGGGCAACGCTGGGCCTCTTTCCCGGGAGATGGGCGCCTGTTGCGCCGGAGGGGGGCCTCGGGGTAGGGGGCGGCCGGCGCCACCGACCGCGTCGGCTGTAGGCGCCCGGGCGGGCTCCTGCGGCCGCGGATGTACCACCTGCCGCGTTCCGCCCACGGCATCGGCTATGAGGCGCCGGACGTCATCCTCGGTGAGGGAGGGGCGGTCCATGTGCGGGGGGGCAGCCCCGGCGGACGGCGTGTCGTGCCGCTCCTCGCCCGGGGCGTCTCGTTGTGTGTGCACGGTGAGGTCCCGGATGACACTGCGGTCGACACAGTGGACTGCCGCCGGCAGGCGGCCGGGCGGGGGCGCTAGCGTACCCAGGGCAGCGCTGACTACCGCACACGCCGCCAGCGCCTGCGTGTGGGCGCGGAAGGTCAGGTACCCGTGGTTTTCTCCTCCATAAAATTCCTCCGCCACCCCCTCCGCCCCATCCAGCCACATGAAACGGTCCGCCAGGTGACGGCGGGACCATCCTGTGGGGAGGCGCCGGATGTGCAGGACGGTCGGCGGGTCCGCGGCGCGGGGCTGCTGGGGGGCTTTCATTGCCCCGCTCGGGGAGGCGTAGCCCGGGCCCCGGAGGCCCGGGGTGGTCTGCGTGACACCGGTACGGTGCTTCTGGGGCGTGCGGGGGGCGCCGTCCTGTGGCAGTCGTGCCTGCTGTGCACAGGGGGCCAGGAGGCCCGGCGTCGTTTGGGTCCCCGTCAGAGCGTGCACCGGTAGCCTGTGCGGGGTGCCCGCGGGCGACTGCGCCGCAGGCCGTCCGCCTTCTTTGTTATGGCGCTGCCGCTTGCGCGGGGGCTTGTCCCTCGGGACATGCGGGACATGCGGGGGTTGGGCGTCGGGAGCCGTACGGGGCTCCCACTGCGGCCGGCGCCCCGTATCTGGCGCATCATACCTCAGGCGTCTAGCGGTATCCGGGCTGGGGGAGCGGTACCGGCGCCGGTCGTCGGGGCCTCGTCGCTCCCGGCCCGGCCCGGGGGCCGATCCGGGCGGGCTACGACGGGAGCGGTAATCCCGGCGGTCGGGGGTACGGTCTCCGCCTCTAGCGGCCGGGGCTCGGCGCTTGGAGGGGCGCTCCTCGGACCGGCGCTGGTAGTACCGCTCTGGGGAGCGGTAGGGCCGGCGGTGGGCCGTGCGGCCTCCTCTACCGGGGCTTGTACGGCCGTGGTCTCGGCGATCGTCGCGTAGGTCCCGTCTGGGGGAGCGGGACCTCCGGTAGGTTGCGCCTTGGGGCCGGCGTGGCGGCTCCGTAGGTGCCGGGGGCCGGCGGTTCTGCCTTGGCTCCGTAGGTGCCGGGGGCCGGCGGTCCTGCCTTGGCTCCGTCTCCCTCGCCGGTGCCAGCAGCAGTGCCGGCGTCGCCTCGCCGACCGCGTCGGGGGCAGGGCCCTGCGGCGCCGGGGGCGCCCTCTGCGCCGCCTCCTTAGGGGGCGGATGCCCCTCGGTGCGGCGGTCTAGGCCTGCCACGTGGCCCCGTAGGTAGGCCAACTCCAGGTCACGGTGGTCCGGGGGCGGTACTGTCGGGAGCGGTGAGGGCGGCGGGGGAAGCCCATACCGCGGCTCCCGCAGGTAATAGGCGGGGTACGCTGGCTGGGAGTGAACCTCCACGAGCGGTTGGTGGGGCGCGTATGGGGTGTGGGTATAGCGGGGGAGGGGGGGGGCGGCAAAAGCCGGGGACCCCGCGGGGTGTGTTGCAGGCGGGCCTCCGGGGATAGGAGGGCGCTGCATGTAAGGAGTTGCGGGCGTCGATGGGAACATGCTGTGTCACTGGGCTGCAGAGCAAGAGCAGGGAGTCGCAGGCCGGAAGCCCATGCATGGGCACTGCGCACCCCTTCCTCCGGGCCGCCCAGTGCTCAGGCGCCGGAACCTGCTCTCGCTCGCGCGTTGGTGGCCTACGGCGGCCGGCCTTACGGGCCCGTACATTAGAATCTATCCGGAAACGCGGCCCTGCGCGCTACTCGTTGGCTGCTGCCTCGCACACTGGGGCACCTGGGTCTGGGGGGGGGGAGATCTGTTGCCGGGGGGTTACGCCTCCACGTCCACCGGGCACTCCCGGCCGGGGGGAGCAGGGGGGTGCTCAGCCCAGTGGGGTGGTGGGGGCATCCTGCCAGGCCAATGGGGGGCCATCTTCTTCAGAGAACCGGGCGCACCGGCCCGGGGGGGACGGGGAGCCCTGCCCAGGGGGTGTTCGGAGTCTCCTGCCAGGCCAAGGGGGGGCCATTTTCTTCCGAGAACCGGGCGCACCGGCCCGGGGGGAATGGGGAGTCCTGCCCAGGGGGTGTTCGGAGTCTCCTGCCAGGCCAAGGGGGGGCCACCTTCTTCAGAGAACCGGGCGCACCGGCCCGGGGGGGACGGGGAGTCCTGCCCAGGGGGTGTTCGGAGTCTCCTGCCAGGTTAATGGGGGGCCATCTTCTTCAGAGAACCGGGCGCACCGGCCCGGGGGGGACGGGGAGTCCTGCCCAGGGGGTGTTCGGAGTCTCCTGCCAGGCCAAGGGGGGGCCATCTTCTTCAGAGAACCGGGCGCACCGGCCCGGGGGGGACGGGGAGTCCTGCCCAGGGGGTGTTCGGAGTCTCCTGTCAGGCCAAGGGGGGGCCATCTTTCTCAGAGAACCGGGCGCACCGGCCCGGGGGGGACGGGGAGTCCTGCCCAGGGGGTGTTCGGAGTCTCCTGCCAGGCCAAGGGGGGGCCATATCCTTCAGAGAACCGGGCGCACCGGCCCGGGGGGGACGGGGAGTCCTGCCCAGGGGGTGTTCGGAGTCTCCTGCCAGGCCAATGGGAGGCCATCTTCCTCAGAGGACCGGGCGCACCGGCCTGGGGGGGACGGGGAGTCCTGCCCAGGGGGCGTTCGGAGTCTCCTGCCAGGCCAAAGGGGGGGCCATCTTCTTCAGAGAACCGGGCGCACCGGCCCGGGGGGGACGGGGAGTCCTGCCCAGGGGGTGTTCGGAGTCTCCTGCCAGGCCAAGGGGGGGCCATCTTCTTCAGAGAACCGGGCGCACCGGCCCGGGGGGGACGGGGAGTCCTGCCCAGGGGGTGTTCGGAGTCTCCTGCCAGGCCAATGGGGGGCCATCTTCTTCAGAGAACCGGGCGCACCGGCCCGGGGGGGACGGGGAGTCCTGCCCAGGGGGTGTTCGGAGTCTCCTGCCAGGCCAATGGGGGGCCATCTTCTTCAGAGAACCGGGCGCACCGGCCCGGGGGGGACGGGGAGTCCTGCCCAGGGGGTGTTCGGAGTCTCCTGCCAGGCCAATGGGGGGCCATCTTCTTAAGAGAACCGGGCGCACCGGCCCGGGGGGGACGGGAAGTCCTGCCCAGGGGGTGTTCGGAGTCTCCTGCGAGGCCAAGGGGGGGCCATCTTCGTCAGAGAACCGGGCGCACCGGCCCGGGGGGGACGGGGAGTCCTGCCCAGGGGGTGTTCGGAGTCTCGTGCCAGGCCAATGGGGGGCCATCTTCTTCAGAGAACCGGGCGCACCGGCCCGGGGGGGACGGGGAGTCCTGCCCAGGGGGTGTTCGGAGTCTCCTGCCAGGCCAATGGGGGGCCATCTTCTTCAGAGAACCGGGCGCACCGGCCCGGGAGGGACGGGGAGTCCTGCCCAGGGGGTGTTCGGAGTCTCCTGCCAGGCCAATGGGGGGCCATCTTCTTCAGAGAACCGGGCGCACCGGCCCGGGGGGGACAGGGAGTCCTGCCCAGGGGGTGTTCGGAGTCTCCTGCCAGGCCAAAGGGGGGCCATCTTCTTCAGAGAACCGGGCGCACCGGCCTGGGGGGGACGGGGAGCCTAGCCCAGGGGGTGTTCGGAGTCTCCTGCCACGCCTGTGGGTACTCCCTCCTACCTCTTAGCAGCAGCAGGCAAGTAAGCAGGCAGTACCGGGGGTCATAACCCCGGGGTAACAGTATCTGGGACTCAACGTGAGTCCTCTTAACCAGGAACAACCCCAAACACCGCCGGGGCTTAACTCCCGAACGTAATGGTGTTTGGGGCCCCCGTGGGCCTTATGAGCCCACGGAGTGTACTGAGGCGTGGCTACCAGCTGGACTGTGGCCTGCCATACCCATTTCTGGGCTCGCCTCAGTACGGCCGGTCGAGTCCGGCTCTGGGGGTTGCGCACTAAACTGGCCCCGGGGGGGGGGGGGGGGGGCATTTACCCTGTTAAGCATTAGTTACGGCAGTAGGCACTATTCATTACGTTAGGGAATTACTCAGCGCATTTGTTTACCCCGCAGATATGCCCCTTCCAGTGGTGCGCTCACCTTTGGGGCTGCCTTTGGGGGATCGGGGGCTGTTACCCCTCCCGGACGCCCGCCCTGGTGTTGGCGCCGGGCTGGTGGCCGGGGGGCCTTATACCGTACCTAAAGGATGTTGGATACCGATACCGGGGCGTCCAACCGGACGGGGACAGGGTCTGTTTCTCCTTCATGTTTCTCCATACTCCATACTTCCTCCATATTCCTCCATACTCTCGCACATGTTGCAGGGCGGGGGGTCGTTGTTGGGGCCCCCCGCGCATGTCCGCGCCACTGGCCCTCCTCTCCTCCCAGGCACCGCGCCTCTGCTAGGGCGGGGGCCCTTCACATGCACCCTCCAGGGCCCTTTCCACCTGCACACCTGGACGCTTGCCATGAAAACCCCGCATTGGAGCCTCCTCGGTGGCGCGCCCGGGCCCAGTTGTTCACGCGGCCGGCCGCCGATGCGGGGCCCTGGAGGCGCGCCGCACGGGCGCTGCCAGCCTGTGAGAGGGGCAAGGGCAGGAGAAGGGGGTAGGGGGGGGGGCAGTGGGCAGGGGGGGCGGCACGGAGTGGCTGCGGGAGGTAGTGCATGGGGGGCACCGAGAGCTGCATGGGGGTGTGTGAGACGGAGTTGGGGCAGAGGGCCCTGTGGGCGGGGCAAAGGCGCGGGGGGGGCGCATGTCCGGGCTCCTGCGTGGGCTCGTGCGTGGGCGGGCGCGTAGGGGAAGAGAGGAGGGGGAGGCTTGGTCAGCCGTCCTCTACGGAGGGTCGCTGACCGTTCCCAGGGCCAAGGCGGCCGGTACTAGGGGCCGCGGGGTCCCTGGGGATGGTGCTTGGCACTGGGACGTGCGCGCACCCGACACTGTTAGTACACCGCTTATTGGCAGTGCCCGGGCCCTGTCGTCGGGGGCTTCGCACCCGGCACCCAGCCCGTGAGTAGAGCTGGGGAGTACTCAGGGTGTGGTGTGGTGTGGTGTGGTGTGGTGTGGTGTGGTGTGGTGTGGTGTGGTGTGGTGTGGTGTGGTGTGGTGTGGTGTGGTGTGGTGTGGTGTGGTGTGGTGTGGTGTGGTGTGGTGTGGTGTGGTGTGGTGTGGTGTGGTGTGGTGTGGTGTGGTGTGGCAAGGCAAAGGCCAGAATGTCTACCCAAGGGTATAGGTAAACGGGAGCGTTGTGTGTGTTGTGTGTGGCCGCTGGTCCCCGCTGCTATGCCTTTTTTTGGCAGCTGCGGGTTTCGTGCGGCAGGGGCGCTCATGCGCCTCCCCTGGCTGCGGCGGGTTGGTGGCGCCGCCTTCGCGCTGTGCCCCCTCCTTTGAACTCCGCGCCGCTGCACTCTGGGTCCGACTTGTTGCGCCGTCCACCGCCCGCACAACTCACGGTCCAATAATGGTTGTCACTATAACCGGCGGCGGAAGTGTACCGGACGGTGTGCCCATGAACTAAGCCCACCCAGCGTGGTGACGGCTCGGGCCACTGCACAAGTGTGCAACGCACAACACAAAGCGCACGTCTACACACAGAGCCCTCTCGTTTTGCATGACCCGTATGCAAGGCATCCCGGCCATTGCCATTTGGTAACAGCGCCTTCGGCACACAATACCACAACACACCACACAACACCACACCCCTGGTCCCCTCGTGGGCCAACCTAGCGCGCTCGGCCCACGTTGGGCAGGGCTTGGGGGTTGTTGTTACCCGGGGGACTACCGGCAGCCTGTCCGCGAGTCGCTCCGCGAGGCGGTGGGGCGTCCCTAGGTAGGCCCCTCGCAGGGGCCCTACCGGCTATATGGGGTGTGTGTCGGGCCAAAATGGCCAGAAATTGCACACTAGCTACTCCCCCCCCCTCCGCCCGCCACACCCACCCACCCACACCCACACCCACTCCCACACCCACACCCACACACCCACCCACACCATAACACAGCACCGCATGGCACGGCACAACACAACACCCTCAACCCCTCTTGCCCTACTAGCTCACAACCCAACCCAACTCTCCCAACCTGCACCCCCCCCCCCCCCAAAACCAGCCCACAACCCAATCCAGCACTCCTTCCGTCCGCCCCTCCAGCCCTAAAACCGGCCCGCCACCCTACCCGGCTCTCTCACCTCTCTAGCCCGAACGCCATCCCGCAACCACCCCACAACCAGCCCACACCCTACCCTGAACATAAACAAAACCCACAAAACCCTATCCCACCCCCGAGCAGCGAGGCAAGGCAGAGCCCGGCCCCGGCCCGCCGACAATTTCCCTGACGGCAATAGGGAGCAGCACAACGGGGCAGCAACCCCCTAGAAAAGGGGAGTAAGCACCCGAGCCCGGCCCCTGGGGGACATCAACGCCGCCGATGGGGTAGGGGGCAGGGAGGAAGGGCAGTTGGCCCCCATGGGGGCCGAGCGCCAAGGCCGAGCCCCTCAACAACAAGGAGGACACCAAGAAGAACAAAGGAGTCCGCCGCGTAGCGGCCCCTCGCAGAGAAGAGAGCCAGGCACGTGGAGAAGATCAACACCAATCGTATGTCGCCTTGCCTGGAGTACACCACTAAGGAAAGCAGCAACGAGTCCAGCGACAACCCTAGGAACTCCTTGTGTTTAAGCCTTCTGCAGCTGCTTCACCCGCAAGGCGCATGTCATGGTACCTCGGGGTCCTCCGCGCGCCTTGATGGGGAGGCCTCCCCGGGCCTTGGGGTGTGCGAGCCAGACTCTCCGTGACTCTGACACTATATGCCGGATGTAATCCGTCTTGATATCGTGTGGCCCCGCCACTCCTATATGGGCTGCTCACAGGGTTGGCGTGGCGACCACCGCCGACCATTGTTCGAAAACGGCGGAGTCCCACAGTTGGCCCTGCACCTGTGAGGCCCACGGCCCAACGTAGGTGGGGAGCCACATGTGCAGGCGCTTGCGGGAGGGGCGCCACTTATGGGAAGGCACTGGGCACTCTCATAGGTGGCAGGCCGTTTCGGAGCTGCTGCCGCAAAGCAAGCACTGCGTGCTCAACCATACGATGCGGTGCACCCGGCGTTCCCCCAACACCGTTATGGCGGGCAGGTTGCGCAGGGAGTGGGTCACGAGATGCCCCTGATCGTCACTCGTTAACCAATCTAGGGGTGGAGCGAAGCCTGGCCGGTAATTTGGCCCCCACCGGTGTTCGTAGTGTACTTGAGCGAGGACCGCCGCCTGCTCCTGCGCCATTCGTGCAGGTCCGTAGGGGCTAGTTGGCAATGGTCCTAGAACTTTCCCGGGGGCAACTACGCGTATGGGCAGCACAACATCCACGGGAGGTCCGCTCGCCGCTCCTCTCTGGTCACCGCATCCACCCGTACGTTGACCGCAGTTACCAAGTGGGAGGGAGTGACCAGTATGTTGATCAAAGCCGTGGGGCCCACGCGCTCCGCTCCTAGGGTCCTAGGGCATAGACTTGATGTGTTGCGTCACCGCACTATCCACCCTTGTGGTAAGTTCGCCCTCCGCTGATTCCAAGTCTGGCATCACCCAATAGACGCCCCGTTGCATCGCCAGCTACCTCGCACAGAGCAGGAGGGTCGGGACCTCTCCTTCTCGGAAGGTCCCCACCCCCAAGGTCGCCAAGGTCGAGTACTATGTTGGCACATGCTCATACGTGAGAGCCATCGCCATGCCCGCCGGGGTGGCACCGGCATCGGTTGCTACTATGGCCCCGTGAAGCGTGGCCAACGGGGTTACATCATGGAACCATATACCCGTCTCTGTCTGGGGCTGTAGGTACATGGGAGTCGCTGTCGGGGTCGATGGGGGTGTAGCGTGGCATGTACCCTAATATGTGGAGTGCGGGACCCACCTCCGACGGCAGGGCCTGCGGGGTGTGCACGGCCATGTAGAGAGGGCCCCTGTGGGGGTCCCCCCGGCGCTTGTAGATGAGGCACCGGGTTGGATACTTGAAGTGCGCCAGTGACCACGCTCGCGCAGCTGCAAACCACAGGCACGGAAGGCCCCACTATGGTGTGACACCGCCACCCACCGGACCGCCAATATTGGGAGTGGGCGTCCAAAGCACAGCATGCACTGCTGCCGGTCAGCCGCACCCCGCCGCCGGAGCCATGGGTAGAACTCCATGTGGAGGCGCAGGCACGCATGCAGGGAAGACCTACGGGCACAGGTGCCCCGGGGCTGCACGGCTCACATGGTGCGAGTGGCTCCACCGGCACCACGCGACCCTGCGGCCCCTGATAGGGGCTCCAACCCCTCGCCCCCAAGCCCCCAAGCCCCCAAGCCCCCAAGGATTGGGTGCCGGGCCCGATACAGCCCATCCCCAACACGGCCGTCATAAGAGGCTGGGAGGCAAAAACCACTTGGGAGCGGGCGGTGTACCAGCGTGGCCGGGCGATACCGATAATTTCGGCCATGGAGGACTCCATGGAAGTCATGGGGTGGTTTGCGGTGCTCCCAGTCTGCGAGCAAGGCACACTAGGACCTCCCCAGCGACACTTACCCGCACGGACTGTTGGTGAGCCTCCTGGACATACGGAAATACAGACGCAGGTCGAACCCCCTGGGCACTGCGTAATACCCCGTCCAAGGTGGTGAAGTTCCTAAGGTGGTGGCCGCCGAGTGGACTGCCCGGGGCAGCTGGACGGGGGTTGCGTTACCATACGCAAGATCATAAGTGGTCACCACTGGGGCAATGTGCGGCCAGGCCTGCCCGCACGTCAGGGGGCACAAGGATAGGGGTCGTTCCCGAACAGTGCCCTAGGAGCCACATTGGCAGGCCCACCTGGTCCACGACCAGCTACAGGCCGCACAGCAAATGGGGGCAATGGCGGTGGAGGGTCCATGAATCCGGGGCGAGTACAGCCCATCATTTGCGTGCTGGACGGTAGCCGTAGGGCGGTACACGCTGGCCGCGGTACACGCTGGCCGCGGCATGACTTTGGCCTCTAGCACCATCATGGCCGCGTCGGGGGCCATGTGTTGGGGCTTCATCTGCTGCCATATCTCCGCCTTGATGGCCGAGATGTTCTGGGGCGCCATGGGCTTCCCTTGGAGGAAGATATCGGTGCCCATGTACCGGAGAACCGGGGCTGGTGGGAGTTCCCGCGGGTGTTGCAGGGCCCGTTCCCTGGCCTCCGGGGCATCCGTGACCTGGTATGGTACGGTGTGGTGTGGTGTGGTGTGGTGTGGTGCGATGCCATGCAGGGCGGTATCTTGGGGGGAGGCATGCCGGGTCGGGGCAGGGTGCAGTGCAGGGTACCTGTCACAGGCCTTTACAGACATCGTCACAATTGGGATGATTCCTTCGTAGATGAAGCGCAGGTGGGTCTCCACGGATCCGGTTGTGAAGTCGATCACGTCTTTGTTGAAGGACTCCAGAAACCCGAGGAAGTGATCCAGGACGAACCAGAACGTCTCGTTCTTGAACCAGGCCCCATCGTCTGCGGACGTCTGCGGTGGCCACACTTCGCACATGAACCGCATGTATGGGATCCGATACTCCAGCTGGACAGTCCCTGAGGAGCAGAGCAGGTCCAGCGTCTGAGGCAGGGAGAAGAAGCCCTGTGCCGGGGACTTGGTGGCGCGGTTGAAGCCGACACAGCACTGTGCAATCAGGTCCACGAGGGCAGCCTCCTTCCTCTGCTGGTGCTCAGGTAGGGTGGTAAGATCAGTATGCAGGCCTTCCTGTAGCAGTCTGCTGTCCGTCTGCTGCTCGATGAGATGGTTCATAATCAGCGTCTGGTTGCGGGCCACAGGCAGCCCTATGCACACTGCCACCTGCAGGGACGTAGGAAATGGGCGTATATACCTGCATGCTCTCTCTCTCTCTCTCTCTCTCTCTCTCTCACGATGAGAACCACAACAAACTACAACAAAGCATCAAAACTGTATGGCAAGAAAACTCTTCCAGCTGCAGGGCCCTAGACATCTTTCATTCCGTGTCTGAGAAGGAAACAGGTACCATGTCTGCACCACCAGGAAGGCAGTTCAGCTGGCCGTCTTGGCCATGCAAAGCAAGAAAAGTCTGCTTGCTTCCAAAGGCACGACTCGCCCCCCCCCCCCTTCCCTGCACAAAAGAAGCCATCTACAGGGGCGCGGTGGACCGTCAACCGTAACCTGTGTTGGATGCAACCATCCAACCACACACACGTGCACAAAGAAATGTAGACATGAAGGCTGTGTAAGGGGGTCTGGCAACAGTCAGTCTTATAGGCTGGGAAATACACCAGGGGGCTTGGTATCCCTCAGGTGTGCGTGCACACACACATCGGGAACTGCAAAAAAAAAAGAGCAAAAGCACAAGAAAAGAGGTTGGAGAGAACTCCTCAGGAGCTGCAGAGCAGCCCAGATGTCTTTCGGTCTGTTGGACAGAGTGCAACCAATGGCAGGCACGCAAAATGTGCTGCAATCCGATCCCTCCTTCACCAGACCCGATTAATCCATGAAGGAGCCTGTGTCTTACTTGCCTATTGAGACTGCATGTAGGAAAATCACTGTTGAGCACGAGCGCGCTCACACACCGTGAGGTGATCAAGGGAACCACACACACACGCGCGCGCAGATGACGCAAAGCAACCAAAGCCCAGAACCAGCAAGAACAGGACAGGCACAGGCACTCGGAGAAGCACTGTCTGGACGTCTGCAAGGTCAGCGGCCTCTTAGCATCCTGTGTCCCCATCCCTTCACATCGCTGGTTGTTCTGCACCGGGACTTCTTGCCCTTCCCCCACTCCAAAGCCCAACCAACTTAATCTAATGGCTCAAATCAGCATGGTAATACTCATACCACCCGTCACCGGGAGGATAAACACACACACACACACGTTGGGGTGGGCGTGTGCACAAAGCACAGGCAGCAAGACTAGCTCCAAGCGTGGTTCTTGTGAATGTCAAGCAAAGAAAGACACGTCCATGATACCACTTGGTGCCGAGGTCACGCAGGGAGGTTGATATGGCCATGTCAGTGTTCACTGGATCAGCTTGCGGCTAGGCACCCTGAGCATACCACACGGTGCATGTCCTTGTAATCTTAGTAGGCTCTCTGGGTGTGAGGGACCTCCAAGCCTAAGAGGGTCCAGCTGCTTCCTCAGGGGAGCTGGTAGAACCACCGACAAAGCGGTGGGCATGGCAACCAATGAGACAATCCCCTCAGCAATAGAGGTCCAACCTCTGAGGATCACTCGGAGGGAGGGAGCAGATGAGGTGGGGGCAGAGTGGGACGGGGAGGGGAAGGAAGGGGCAAACGGCCCCCAAAGCCCTGACGGTGGGCCACAGGGGCATCTCATCTGCCCAATGATGGAACATGATATATATATATATATATACATATATATATATATATATATATACATATATGTATATATATATATATATATATCCTCCAATCTACACCCCTCTCCCAACTCTAGGTGGCTCCACCACACGGCTCTAAGGTACGTGCGAAGGGCACAAAGTGGTGCATACGTGTGGTGGAAGGGGCTAAACTCGGTCAAAACGGGCTCAAAACGGGCTAAGAACACCTTTTTGAGCATCCCAAACGGTCCGGGATCACTTTTGGAAAAACGCGTTTTTGACCCATTTTTGACGCATTTTTGGTCCCAAAATGGCGCATTTTCAAGGCATTTTGGGATTTTTCATGGGCCAAAACCCGTCGCCACGGGCTCAAAATGGGCTAAAACCACTGGTTGGAGCATCATAAATGGTCCAGGATCATTTTTGAAAAAACGCGTTTTTGACCCATTTTTGACCCATTGTTGGTCCCAAAACGGCCCATTTTCAAGGCATTTTGGGATTTTCCATGGCCCCAAACGCGCCACCACGGGCTCAAAACGGCCTAAAAACACTTGTTTGAGCATCCCAAGTGGTCTAGGAACAACTTTGGAAAAAATCATTTTTTTCGCCCCGGGGACCCTGGTGGACCCACCGTTGGTCCCCACTGTGCGTGGGCTGGCCGGCCCTCCGGCTGCACCAAGTGACCACTGGTACGGGGGTCTACGTGTCTCGTTGGGCGATTCTGACGCTTGGAAACCACAAAAAGTGGGGGGTTGCGGGTGGACTAGGTGCCCTCGGAATTCGTTTTTGAGCCACGTAGCCCAAGATACGGCCCGTTCTTGGTTTCGGGGTGCTGGTGCACATGGCGCAGATTTTGGGGCTTTTTGGCGCCTTTTTGGGCCGTTTCTCGGACATATCGTGGAGTTGAAGGGCACTAGAGGGCTCTTTGACACGGTAAAGTCAAGCCGCACGTGGAGTGTGGCCAGCGTTTTCCTTCGTTTGGCCGTTTTGACTAGGTTTGGGGGCCGTTTTGGGCGAAAAAAGGCTGTTTTGGGGCACAAAACAGCGCAGATTTGGGAGGGCACCTCCCGACTTGGCGCCACCGCCCCGGGCCGCCACTGGTGAGTTTTTGGCTCAAAACTTGGATTTGGCAAGGCCACCACCTAGGCTCCAAGATGGCTACATGGGCAAATGATCCGAAGCGTTGGGACGGAGCAATGGCCAAAACGGCAAGGAGACGTGTTGTTGTTGCTTGTTGCTTGTTGTTGTTGCTTGTTGTTAGCTAAATTTAAGGGGAGAGGGGTGTAGTAATATATCTATATATGGCATAAGGTGATACGCCCCCCCCCCCCTAGGGAACTATGGGCCGGGGTTCGGTGGGGACCAAAGACCTCCCCCCCCTATTTTTGGGTCGAGAAGTCCAAAAAAAAGGAATTAGAGCGATTGGAGACGGTGGTGGGCCGCTATGACCCTTCAAAGTCGCTAAAAATAGGTATTTCTTACCGAGTAACATCATCCCCAAAAATAGCCTCAAAATCCTAAAAATAGCCTTCTTCACCTCACAAAACCCACAAAACCCCCAGTCTATTGCCGTCAATGCCTTCCATTGGATCCATTTGTCACCCTTTTGCCCCACTGGGGGCAGGGGAAGGGGCACCTACACCCCAGCGCACCAATTTTCGAGCCAACCTTGCATATTTTGCTATTTTTAGTTCACTGGTTAGGACCCTATTTCTGGTGATGTCATACCCTATTTTTAGCCCTACCCAAACCTTTGTGCGCCCAAATGCCGCACTCCAACTATCCAAAATCCTTCTCAAAGGTGTTTATTTGTGTTCCCGACCCTTAAAATAAGGGGTGTGGTCCTTACTTGCCCTCCAATCCTCCCACAGTCACGGGGGTGGGGGGGGGGGCGTATCACCTTATGCCATATATATTACTACACCCCTCTCCCCTTAAATCTAGCTAACAAGCAACAAGCAAGCAAGCAACAACAAGCAACAAGCACTTCTCCTTTCCGTTTTGGCCATTGCTCCACCTCATTGCTCCGGGCTCTACTCTACTCTAGCCATCCTAGAGCCTAGGTGGTGGCCTTGCCAAATCCAACTTTTCAGCCAAAAACTCACCGGTGGCGTCCCGGGGCGAGGGCGCCAAGTCGGGAGGTGCCCTCCCAAAACTACGCATTTTGTGCCCCAAAATAGCCTTTTTTGGCCCAAAGCAGCCCCGAAACCCACTCAAAACGGCCAACTGAAGGCAAACGGTTGCTACACTTCACATGCGCCTCAATTGCCCCGTGCAGAAGAGCCTTTTTTTGCCCTCTAAATCCACGACATGTCCGAGAAACGGTCCTAAAATGGCTAAAAAGGGCCTGAATGTGCGCTTTTTGTGTCAAACAAGCCCAAAACCAAGAACGGGCCGTATCTTGGGCTACGTGGCTCAAATCCGAAGTCCGAGGGCACCTAGTCCACCCGCAACCCCCCACCTTTTGTGGTTTCCAAGCCTCGGAATCGCCCAACGAGACGCGTAGACCCCCGTACCAGTGGTCACTCGTGGAGCCGGAGGGCAGTGCGGCCCGCGCACGGTGGGGGCCAACAGTGGGTCCACCAGGGTCCGCAGGGCGAAGAAAATCATTTTTTTCAAAGTTGTTCTTAGACCATTTGGGATGCTCAAAAAAGTATTTTTAGGCCGCTTTGGGACCAAAAATGGGTCAAAAATGGGTCAAAAACGCATTTTTCCAAAAGTGATCCTGCATCATTTGGGATGCTCAAACAAGTGTTTTTAGCCCATTTTGAGCCCGAGGTGACAGGTTTTGGCCCATGGAAAATCCCAAAACGCCTTGAAAATGGGCCGTTTTGGGACCAAAAATGGGTCAAAAATGGATCAAAAACACGTTTTTCCAAAAGTAATCCTGGACCATTTGGGATGCTCAGAGAAGTGTTTTTAGCCCATTTTGAGCCCATTGGGACGGGTTTTGGCCCATGGAAACTCCCAATATGCCTTGAAAAGGGGCCGTCTTGGGAGCAAAAATGGGTGAAAAAATTGGTCAAAAACGCATTTTCCAAAGGTGACCCTGGACCATTGGGGGTGCACAAACAAGTGTTTTGAGCCCATTTTGAGCCCGTTTTGACCGAGTTTAGCCCCTCCGCCACGTGTATGCACCAAGTTGTACCCTTGGCACGTACCTTAGAGCCGAATGCTGGAGCCACCTAGAGTTGGGGAGAGGGGTGTAGATTAGAGGATATATATATATATATATATCCTATATATATATATATATATATATATATATATATATATATATATATATATATATATATATATATATATATATATATATATATATATATATATATATATATATATATATATATATATATATATGGCACAATAGGACGATGCCCCCCCCCCCACCCGGGCCCCACCCACCGGGGTTTGGTTGGGACCAAGGACCTCCCCCCCCTATTTTGGGGTCGAGAAGTTCAAAATAATAGGAATTAGAGTGATTGGAGACGGTGGTGGGCCGCTATGCCACTTCTTACCGAGTGACATCATCCCCAAAAATAGCCCAAAATCCTAAAAATAGCCCTCTGTGCGTAACAAAAACCACCAACATGCCAAACCATTGCCGTTAATGCCTTCCATGGGATCCATTCATCACCCTTTTGCCTCACTAGGGGCTAGAGAAGGGCCACCTGTACCCTATCATACCATTTTTTGAGCCAACCTTGCATACTTGAGGCTATTTTGGGGGATGATGTCACTCGGTAAGAAATACCTATTTTTTGCAACTTTGAAGGGTCATAGCGACCCACCTCCGTCTCCAATCACCCTAGTTCCTATTTTTTTGAACTTCTCGACCCCAAAATAGGGGGGGGGGGGGTCCTTGGTCCCAACCAAACCCCGGTGGGCGGGGCGCGGGTGGGGGGGGGGGGGGCATCGTACTATTATGCCATATATATTACTACACCCCTCTCCCCTTAAATCTAGCAAGCAACAAGCAACAAGCAAGCAAGCACTTCTCCTTTCCGCTTTGGCCATTGCTTGGCCTCATCGCTCCGGGCTCTACTCTACTCTAGCCATCCTAGAGCCTAGGTGGTGGCCTTGCCAAATCCAAGTTTTGAGCCAAATACTCACCGGTGGCGCCCCGGGGCGGGGGCGCCAAGTCGGGAGGTGCCCTCCCAAAACTCCACATTTTGTGGCCCAAAACAGCCTTTTTTGGCCCAAAGCCGCCCTGAAACTCAGTCAAAACGGGCAAACGACGGCAAACGGTTGCTACACGTCACGTGCGCGTCGATTGCCCCGTGAACAAGAGCCCTTTCTTGCCCTCTAGATCCACGATATGTCAGAGAAACGGCCCAAAAAGCCGCCAAAAAGCCCCAAAATCTGCGCAATGTGCACCAACACTTGTTTGAGCATCCCAAATGGTCCAAGATCACTTTTGGAAAAACGTGTTTTTGACCCATTTTTGACCCATTTTTGGTCCCAAAACGGCCCATTTTCAAGGCATTTTGGGAGTTTCCATGGCCCAAAACGCATCACCACGTGCTCAAAATGGGCAAAAAAAACCTGTTTCAGCATCCCAAACGGTCCAAGATCACTTTTGGAAAAACGCGTTTTTGACCCATTTTGGACGCATTTTTGGTCCCAAAACGGCCCATTTTCAAGGCATTTTGGGATTTTCCATGGCCCAAAACGCGTCACCACAGGCTCAAAACGGCCTAAAATCACTTGTTTGAGCATCCCAAGTGATCTAGGAACAACTTTGGAAAAAATGATTTTCTTCGCCTTGGGGACCCTGGTGGACCCACCGTTGGCCCCCACCGTGCGCGGGCCGGGCTGCCCTCCGGCTCCACCAAGTGACCACTGATACGGGCGTCTAGGTGGCTCGTTGGGCGATTCCGAGGCTTGGAAACCACAAAAAGTGGGGGGTTGCGGGTGTCAACTTTGAAAGAAATGATTTTTTTTCCCCTGGGGACCCTGGTTGACCCACTGTTGGCCCACACCGTGCGCGGGCCGCGCTGCCCTCCGGCTCCACAAGTGACCACTGGTACGGGGGTCTACGCGTCTCGTTGGGCGATTTTGCGGCTCGGAAACCACAAAAGGCGGGGGGTTGCGGGTGGACTAGGTGCCCTCGGACTTCAGATTTGAGCCACGTAGCCCAAGATACGGCCCGTGCTTGGTTTTGGGGTGTTGGTGCACATTGCGCAGATTTTGGGGCTTTTTGCCGCCTTTTTGGGCCGTTTCTCAGACATTTTGGGGAGTTAGAGGGCACCAAAGGGCCCTTGCACACAAGGAAGTCAAGCCGCACGTGGAGTGTAGCCACCGTTTCCCTTCGTTTGGGCGTTTTATTCCGGGTTTGGGGGCTATTTTGGGCTAAAAATGGCTGTTTTGGGGCAAAAAATGCGCAGTTTTGGGAGGGCACCTCCCGACTTGGCGCCCCCGCCCCGGGGCGCCACCGGTGAGTATTTGGCTCAAAACTTGGATTTGGCAAGGCCACCACCTAGGCTCTAGGATGGCTAGAGTAGAGTAGAGCCCGGAGCGATGAGGCCAAGCAATGGCCAAAACGGAAAGGAGAAGTGCTTGCTTGCTTGCTTGTTGCTTGTTGCTTGCTTGTTGCTTGTTAGCTAGATTTAAGGGGAGAGGGGTGTAGTAATATATATTACTACACCCCTCTCCCCTTAAATTTAGCTAACAACAACAACAAGCAACAAAAAGCACGTCTCCGTGGCGTTTTGGCCATTGCTCCGTCCCAACGGTTCGGATCTTTTGCCCATGTAGCCATATTGGAGCCTAGGTGGTGGCCTTGCCAAATCCAAGTTTTGAGCCAGAAAGAAACCGGTGGCAGCCCGGGGCAATGGCGCTAAGTCGCGAGGTGCCCTTCCAAATCTGCGCAGTTTTGGGCCAAAAACAGCCATTTTTCGCCCAAACCAGCCCTAGTAAGGGTTCAAAACAGCCAAACGAAGGCAAACGGCTGCTGCACTCCACGTGCGGCTTGACTTTCTCGTGACCAAGGGACCTTTGGTGCCCTCTAACTCCACGATATGTCCGAGAAACGGCCCAAAAAGGCACCAAAAAGCCCCAAAATCTGCGCAATGTGCACCTGGTGGTGGCCTTGCCAAATCCAAGTTTTGAGCCAGAAAGTCACTGGTGGCGGCCCGGGGCAGTGGCGCTAAGTCGCGAGGTGCCCTCCCAAATCTGCGCAGTTTTGGGCCAAAAACAGCAATTTTCGCCCCAAAAATAGCGCCCAACCCCGGGCAAAACGCCCAAACGAAGGGAAACGGTGGCTACAACCCACGTGCAGCTTGACTTCACCGTGTCAAAGATCCCTCTAGTGCCCTTCGAGTCCACGATATGTCCGAGAAACGGCCCAAAAAGGCACCAAAAAGCCCCAAAATCTGCGGAATGTGCACCAACACCCCGAAACCAAGCACGGGCCGTATCTTGGGCTATGTGTCTCAAATCCGAACTCCGAGGGCACCTAGTCCACCCGCAACCCCCGACTTTTTGTGGTTTCCAAGCCTCAGAATCGCCCCGTACCACTGGTCACTTGGTGGAGGCGGAGGGCAACCCGGCCCGCGGACGGCGGGGGCCAACGGTGGGTCCACCAGGGTCCCCAGGGCGAAGAAAATCGGTTTTTTCAAAGTTGTTCCTAGACCACTTGGGATGCTCAAACAAGTGTTTTTGGCCCGTTTTGAGCCCGTGGTGACGCGTTTTGGGCCATGGAAAATCCCAAAATGCCTTGAAAATGGGCCGCTTTGGGACCAAAAATGGGTCAAAAATGGGTCAAAAACACATTTTTCCAAAAGTGATCCTGGACCATATGCGATGCTCAAACAAGTGTTTTTAGCCCATTTTGAGCCCCAGATCACGTGTTTTGGCCCATGGAAAACACCAAACTGCCTTGAAAATGGGTCATTTTGGGTCCGAAAATGGGTCCAAAATGGGTCAAAAATGTGTTTTTCCAAAAGTGATCCTGCACCATTGGGGGTGTTGAAACAAGTGTTTTTAGCCCCTTTTAAGCCCATGGGGACGGGTTTTGGCCCAGGGGAAATCCCAATATGCCTTGAAAAGGGGCCGTTTTGGGAGCAAAAATGGGTGAAAAATGGGTCAAAAACATGTTTTTCCAAAACTGACCCTAGACCATTGGGGGTGCACAAACAAGTGTTTTGAGCCCATTTTGAGCCTGTTTTGACCGAGTTTAGCCCCTTCCTCCACCACCTGTATGTACCAAGTTGTACCCTTCGCACGTACCATAGCGCCGTATGGTGGAGCCACCTAGAGTTGGGGAGAGGGGTGTAGATTGGAGGATATATTACTACACCCCTCTCCCCTTAAATCTAGCTAACAACAACAACAAGCAACAACAACAACAACAACAACACGTCTTCTTGCCGTTTTGGCCGTTGCTCCGTCCCAACGCTTCGGATCTTTTCCCCATGTAAGCATCTTGGAGCCTAGGTGGTGGCCTTGCCAAATCCAAGTTTTGAACCAAAAACTCACCAGTGGCGACCCGGGGCGGTGGCGCCAAGTCGGGAGGTGCCCTTCCAAATCTGCGCAGCTTTGGGCCAAAAACAGCCATTTTTCGCCCAAATCAGCCCTGGTAAGGGTTCAAAACAGCCAAACGAAGGCAAACGGCTGCTACACTCCACGTGCGGCTTGACTTTCTCGTGACCAAGGGACCTTTGGTGCCCTCTAACTCCACGATATGTCCGAGAAACGGCCCAAAAAGGCACCAAAAAGCCCCAAAATCTGCGCAATGTGCACCAACACCCCGAAACCAAGCACGGGCCGTATTTTGGGCTATGTGTCTCGAATCCGAAGTCCGAGGGCACCTAGTCCACCCGCAACCCCCGACTTTTTGTGGTTTCCAAGCCTCAGAATCGCCCCGTACCACTGGTCACTTGGTGGAGCCGGAGGGCAACCCGGCCCGCGGACGGCGGGGGCCAACGGTGGGTCCACTAGGGTCCCCAGGGCGAAGAAAATTGGTTTTTTCAAAGTTGTTCCTAGACCACTTGGGATGCCGAAACAAGTGTTTTTGGCCCGTTTTGAGCCCGTGGTGACGCGTTTTGGGCCATGGAAAATCCCAAAATGCCTTGAAAATGGGCCGTTTTGGGACCAAAAATGGGTCAAAAATGGGTCAAAAACGCATTTTTCCAAAAGTGATCCTGGACCATATGCGATGCTCAAACAAGTGTTTTTAGCCCATTTTGAGCCCCAGATCACGTGTTTTGGCCCATGGAAAACACCAAACTGCCTTGAAAATGGGTCATTTTGGGTCCGAAAATGGGTCAAAAATGGGTCAAAAACGTGTTTTTCCAAAAGTGATCCTGCACCATTGGGGGTGTTGAAACAAGTGTTTTTAGCCCCTTTTAAGCCCATGGGGACGGGTTTTGGCCCAGGGAAAATCCCAATATGCCTTGAAAAGGGGCCGTTTTGGGAGCAAAAATGGGTGAAAATGGGTCAAAAACATGTTTTTCCAAAACTGACCCTAGACCATTGGAGGTGCACAAACAAGTGTTTTGAGCCCATTTTGAGCCTGTTTTGACCAAGTTTAGCCCCTTCCTCCACCACCTGTATGTACCAAGTTGTACCCTTCGCACATACCACAGCGCCGTATGGTGGAGCCACCTAGAGTTGGGGAGAGGGGTGTAGATTGGAGGATATATTACTACACCCCTCTCCCCTTAAATCTAGCTAACAACAACAACAAGCAACAACAACAACAACAACAACACGTCTCCTTGCCGTGTTGGCCGTTGCTCCGTCCCAACGCTTCGGATCTTTTCCCCATGTAAGCATCTTGGAGCCTAGGTGGTGGCCTTGCCAAATCCAAGTTTTGAACCAAAAACTCACTAGTGGCGGCGGGGCGGTGGCGCCAAGTCGGGAGGTGCCCTTCCAAATCTGCGCAGTTTTGGGCCAAAAACAGCCATTTTTCGCCCAAATCAGCCCTGGTAAGGGTTCAAAACAGCCAAACGAAGGCAAACGGCTGCTACACTCCACGTGCGGCTTGACTTTCTCGTGACCAAGGGACCTTTGGTGCCCTCTAACTCCACGATATGTCCGAGAAACGGCCCAAAAAGGCACCAAAAAGCCCCAAAATCTGCGCCATGTGCACCAACACCCCGAAACCAAGCACGGGCCGTATTTTGGGCTATGTGTCTCAAATCCGAACTCCGAGGGCACCTAGTCCACCCGCAACCCCCGACTTTTTGTGGTTTCCAAGCCTCAGGATCGCCCCGTACCACTGGTCACTTGGTGGAGCCGGAGGGCAACCCGGCCCGCGGACGGCGGGGGCCAACGGTGGGTCCACCAGGGTCCCCGGGGCGAAGAAAATCGGTTTTTTCAAAGTTGTTCCTAGACCACTTGGGATGCTCAAACAAGTGTTTTTGGCCCGTTTTGAGCCCGTGGTGACGCGTTTTGGGCCATGGAAAATCCCAAAATGCCTTGAAAATGGGCCGTTTTGGGACCAAAAATGGGTCAAAAATGGGTCAAAAACGCATTTTTCCGAAAGTGATCCTGGACCATATGCGATGCTCAAACAAGTGTTTTTAGCCCATTTTGAGCCCGAGATACGTGTTTTGGCCCATGGAAAACACCAAACTGCCTTGAAAATGGGTCATTTTGGGTCCGAAAATGGGTCCAAAATGGGTCAAAAACGTGTTTTTCCAAAAGTGATACTGCACCATTGGGGGTGTTGAAACAAGTGTTTTTAGCCCCTTTTAAGCCCATGGGGACGGGTTTTGGCCCAGGGGAAATCCCAATATGCCTTGAAAAGGGGCCGTTTTGGGAGCAAAAATGGGTGAAAAAATTGGTCAAAAACATGTTTTTCCAAAACTGACCCTAGACCATTGGGGGTGCACAAACAAGTGTTTTGAGCCCATTTTGAGCCTGTTTTGACCAAGTTTAGCCCCTTCCTCCACCACCTGTATGTACCAAGTTGTACCCTTCGCACATACCACAGCGCCGTATGGTGGAGCCACCTAGAGTTGGGGAGAGGGGTGTAGATTGGAGGATATATTACTACACCCCTCTCCCCTTAAATCTAGCTAACAACAACAACAAGCAACAACAACAACAACAACAACACGTCTCCTTGCCGTGTTGGCCGTTGCTCCGTCCCAACGCTTCGGATCTTTTCCCCATGTAAGCATCTTGGAGCCTAGGTGGTGGCCTTGCCAAATCCAAGTTTTGAACCAAAAACTCACTAGTGGCGGCGGGGCGGTGGCGCCAAGTCGGGAGGTGCCCTTCCAAATCTGCGCAGTTTTGGGCCAAAAACAGCCATTTTTCGCCCAAATCAGCCCTGGTAAGGGTTCAAAACAGCCAAACGAAGGCAAACGGCTGCTACACTCCACGTGCGGCTTGACTTTCTCGTGACCAAGGGACCTTTGGTGCCCTCTAACTCCACGATATGTCCGAGAAACGGCCCAAAAAGGCACCAAAAAGCCCCAAAATCTGCGCCATGTGCACCAACACCCCGAAACCAAGCACGGGCCGTATTTTGGGCTATGTGTCTCAAATCCGAACTCCGATGGCACCTAGTCCACCCGCAACCCCCGACTTTTTGTGGTTTCCAAGCCTCAGGATCGCCCCGTACCACTGGTCACTTGGTGGAGCCGGAGGGCAACCCGGCCCGCGGACGGCGGGGGCCAACGGTGGGTCCACCAGGGTCCCCAGGGCGAAGAAAATCGGTTTTTTCAAAGTTGTTCCTAGACCACTTGGGATGCTCAAACAAGTGTTTTTGGCCCGTTTTGAGCCCGTGGTGACGCGTTTTGGGCCATGGAAAATCCCAAAATGCCTTGAAAATGGGCCGTTTTGGGACCAAAAATGGGTCAAAAATGGGTCAAAAACGCATTTTTCCGAAAGTGATCCTGGACCATATGCGATGCTCAAACAAGTGTTTTTAGCCCATTTTGAGCCCGAGATACGTGTTTTGGCCCATGGAAAACACCAAACTGCCTTGAAAATGGGTCATTTTGGGTCCGAAAATGGGTCCAAAATGGGTCAAAAACGTGTTTTTCCAAAAGTGATACTGCACCATTGGGGGTGTTGAAACAAGTGTTTTTAGCCCCTTTTAAGCCCATGGGGACGGGTTTTGGCCCAGGGGAAATCCCAATATGCCTTGAAAAGGGGCCGTTTTGGGAGCAAAAATGGGTGAAAAAATTGGTCAAAAACATGTTTTTCCAAAACTGACCCTAGACCATTGGGGGTGCACAAACAAGTGTTTTGAGCCCATTTTGAGCCTGTTTTGACCGAGTTTAGCCCCTTCCTCCACCACCTGTATGTACCAAGTTGTACCCTTCGCACGTACCATAGCGCCGTATGGTGGAGCCACATAGAGTTGGGGAGAGGGGTGTAGATTGGAGGATATATTACTACACCCCTCTCCCCTTAAATCTAGCTAACAACAACAACAAGCAACAACAACAACAACAACAACACGTCTTCTTGCCGTTTTGGCCGTTGCTCCGTCCCAACGCTTCGGATCTTTTCCCCATGTAAGCATCTTGGAGCCTAGGTGGTGGTGGCCTTGCCAAATCCAAGTTTTGAACCAAAAACTCACTAGTGGCGGCCCGGGGCGGTGGCGCCAAGTCGGGAGGTGCCCTTCCAAATCTGCGCAGTTTTGGGCCAAAAGCAGCCATTTTTCGCCCAAATCAGCCCTAGTAAGGGTTCAAAACAGCCAAACGAAGGCAAACGGCTGCTACACTCCACGTGCGGCTTGACTTTCTCGTGACCAAGGGACCTTTGGTGCCCTCTAACTCCACGATATGTCCGAGAAACGGCCCAATGAGGCGCCAAAAAGCCCCAAAAAATACGCAATGTGCACTAGCACCCCGAAACCAAGAACGGGCCGTATCTTGGGCTACGTGGATCAAAAACGAATTCCGAGGGCACCTAGTCCACCCGCAACCCCCCACTTTTTATGGTTTCCAAGCCTCAAAATCGCCCAACGAGACACGCAGACCCCCGTACCAGTGGTCACTTGGTGCAGCCGGAGGGCCGGCCAGCCCACGCACATTGGGGGCCAACAATGGGTCAACCAGGGTCCCCAGGGCGAAAAAAATCATCATCTTTTTCCAAAGTTGTTCCTAGACCACTTTGGATTCTCAAACAAGTGTTTTTAGGCCGTTTTGAGCCCGTGGTTATGCGTTTTGGGCCATGGA
Organism: Eutreptiella sp. 'Long Island Sound 2002'; assembly: GCA_964036045.1. NCBI lineage: Eukaryota > Euglenozoa > Euglenophyceae > Eutreptiales > Eutreptiaceae > Eutreptiella > Eutreptiella sp. 'Long Island Sound 2002'. The sequence continues at coordinate 66,858,314 of OZ038384.1, forward strand.
AAATCCCAAGATGCCTTGAAAATGGGCCGTTTTGGGACCAACAATGGGTCAAAAATGGGTCAAAAACGAGTTTTTTCAAAAATGATCGTGGACCATTTATGATGCTCAAACAAGTGGTTTTAGCCCATTTTGAGCCCGTGGCGACGGGTTTTGGCTCATGGAAAATCCCAAAATGCCTTGAAAATGGGCCATTTTGGGACCAAAAATGGGTCAAAAATGTGTCAAAAACGCGTTTTTCCAAAAGTGATCCCGGACCATATGCGATGCTCAAACAAGTGTTTTTGGCCCGTTTTGAGCCCGTTTTGACCGAGTTTAGCCCCTTCCACCACATGTATGCACCACGTTGTGCCCTTCGCACGTACCTTAGAGCCGTGTGGTAGAGCCACCTAGAGTTGGGAGAGGGGTGTAGATTGGAGGATATATTACTACACCCCTCTCCCCTTAAATTTAGCTAACAAGCAACAAGCAACAACAACAACAACAACAACAACACGTCACCGTTCCGTTCTGGCCATTGCCCCTTCCCATCGACTTCCCATTAACTCTACTTTAGCCCACCCGGAGCCTAGGTGGTGGCCTTGCCAAATCCAAGTTTTGAGGCAGAAACTCACCGGTGGCGGCCCGGGGCCGTGGCGCCAAGTCGGGAGGTGCCCTCCCCAATCTGCGCAGTTTTGGGCCAAAAACAGCCATTTTTCGCCCAAACCAGCCCTAGTAAGGGTTCAAAACAGCCAAACGAAGGCAAACGGCTGCTACACTCCACGTGCGGCTCGACTTTCTCGTGACCAAGGGACCTTTGGTGCCCTCTAACTCCACGATATGTCCGAGAAACGGCCCAAAAAGGCGCCAAAAAGCCCCAAAATCTGCGCCATGTGCACCAGCACCCCGAAACCAAGAACGGGCCGTATCTTGGGCTACGTGGCTCAAAAACGAATTCCGAGGGCACCTAGTCCACCCGCAACCCCCCACTTTTTGTGGTTTCCAAGCGTCAGAATCGCCCAACGAGACACGTAGACCCCCGTACCAGTGGTCACTTGGTGCAGCCGGAGGGCCGGCTAGCCCACGCACAGTGGGGGCCAACGGTGGGTCCACCAGGGTCCCCGGGGCGAAAAAAATGATTTTTTCCAAAGTTGTTCCTAGACCACTTGGGATGCTCAAACAAGTGTTTTTAGGCCGTTTTGAGCCCGTGGTGGCGCGTTATGGGCCATGGAAAATCCCAAAAACTATTTGAAAATGGGCCGTTTCAGGACCAAAAATGGGTCAAAAATGGGTCAAAAACGTGTTTTCACAAAAATGATCCTGGACCATTTATGATGCTCAAACAAGTGGTTTTAGCCCATTTTGAGCCCGTGGCGACGGGTTTTGGCTCATGGAAAATCCCAAGATGCCTTGAAAATGGGCCGTTTTGGGACCAACAATGGGTCAAAAATGGGTCAAAAACGTGTTTTTCCAAAAGTGATCCCGGACCATTTGGGATGCTCAAACAAGTGTTTTTAGCCCGTTTTGAGCCCGTTTTGACCGAGTTTAGCCCCTTCCACCACATGTATGCACCACTTTGTGCCCTTCGCACGTACCTTAGAGCCGTGTGGTGGAGCCACCTAGAGTTGGGAGAGGGGTGTAGATTGGAGGATATATATATATATATATATATACATGTATGTATATATTACTACACCCCTCTCCCCTTACATTTAGCTAACAAGCAAGCAACAAGCAAGCACGTCACCATCCCGTTTTGGCCATCGCCTTGGACTTGACTCTACTTTAGCCATCCTAGAGCCTAGGTGGTGCCCTTGCCAAATCAAAGTTTTGAGCAAACAACTCACCGGTGACGGCCCGGGGCGTGGGCGCCAAGTCGGGAGGTGCCCTCCCAAAGCTGCACAGCTTTGGGCCAAAAACAGCCCCCAAGCCCGGGCGAAACGCCGAAACGAAGGGAAACGGTGGCTACACTCCACGTGCAGCTTGACTTCACCGTGTCACAGAGCCCTCTAGTGCCCTTCAACTCCACGATATGTCAGAGAAACGGCCCAAAAAGGCACTAAAAAGCCCCAAAATTTGCGCAATGTGCACCAACACCCCGAAACTAAGCACGGGCCGTATCTTGGGCTACGTGGCTCAAAAACGAATTCCGAGAGCACCTAGTCCACCCGCGACCCCCCACTTTTTGTCGTTTGTACCCCTCGGAATTGACCCAACGAGCCTCCTAGACCCCCGTACCAGTGGTCACTTGGCGGAGCCGGAGGGCAGCCCGGCCCGCGCACGGTGGGGGCCAACGGTGGGTCCACCAGGGTCCCCGGGGCGAAAAAAAATTTTTTTTCAAAGTTGTTCCTAGACCACTGGGGATGCTCAAACAAGTGTTTTGAGGCGGTTTTGAGCCCGTGGTGACGCGTTTTGGGCCATGGAAAATCCCAAAATGCCTTGAAAATGGGCCGTTTTGGGACCAAAAATGGGTCAAAAATGGGTCAACAACGCATTTTTCCAAAAGTGACCCAGGACCACGTGGGATGCTCAAACAAGTGTTTTTAGCCCATTTTGAGCCCGTGGTGACGCGTTTTGGCCCATGGAAAATCCCAAAATGCCTTGAAAATGGGTCGTTTTGGGACCAAAAATGGGTCAAAAATAGGTGAAAAACGCGTTTTTCCACAAGGGATCCCGGACCATTTGGCATGCCCAAACAAGTGTTTTTAGCCCATTTTGACCCCGTTGACCAAATTTAGCCCCTTCCACCACATGTATGCACCTTGTTGTGCCCTTCGCACGTACCTTACAGCCTTATGGTGGAGCCACCTAGAGTTGGGGAGAGGGGTGCAGATTGGAGGATATATATTACTACACCCCTCTCCCCTTAAATCTAGCTAACAAGCAAGCAACAAGCAAGCAAGCAACAAGCAAGCACTTCTCCTTTCCGTTTTGGCCATTGGTCGGCCTCATCGCTCCGGGCTCTACTCTACTCTAGCCATCCTAGAGCCTAGGTGGTGCCCTTGCCAAATCCAAGTTTTGAGCCAAAAAATCACCGGTGGCGCCCCCGGGGCGGGGGCGCCAAGTCGGGAGGTGCCCTCCCAAATCTGCGCATTTTGTGGGCCAAAGCGGCCTTTTTTGGCCCAAAACCGCCCCGAAACCCCGTTGAAACGGCCAAATGAAGGCAAACGCTTGCTACACTCCACGTGCAGCTTGACTTCACCGTGACCAAGAGCTCTCTGTTGCCCCCTAACTCCACGATAAGTCCATCTATATATATATATATATATATATATATATATATATATATATATATATATATATATATATATATATAGATATATATATATATATATATATATATATATATATATATATACACATATATATATATATATATATATATATATATATATATATTACTACACCCCTCTCCCCTTAAATTTAGCTAACAACAAGCAACAAGCAACAAGCAACAACACGTCTCCTTGCCGTTTTGGCCATTGCTCCGTCCCAACGCTTCGGATCATTTGCCCATGTAGCCATCTTGGAGCCTAGGTGGTGCCCTTGCCAAATCCAAGTTTTGAGCCAAAAACTCACCAGGGGCGGCCCGGGGCGGTGGCGCCAAGTCGGGAGGTGCCCTCCCAAATCTGCGCTGTTTTGTGCCCCAAAACAGCCTTTTTTGGCCCAAAACGGCCCCCAAACCTAGTCAAAACGGCCAAACGAAGGAAAACACTGGCCACACTCCAGGTGCGGCTTGACTTCACCGTGTCAAAGAGCCCTGTAGTGCCCTTCAACTCCACGATATGTCCGAGAAACGGCCCAAAAAGGTGCCAAAAAGCCCCACAAACGGCGCAATATGCACCAACCCCCCGAAACCAAGCACGGGCCGTATCTTGGGCTACGTGGCTCAAAATCCGATTCCGAGGGCACCTAGTCCACCCGCAACCCCCCACTTTTTGTGGTTTCCACCCCTCGGAATGGCCCAACGAGATGCGTAGACCCCCGTACTAGTGGTCACTTGGTGCAGTCGGAGGGCAGCCCGGCCCGCGCACGGCGGGGGCCAACGGTGGGTCCACCAGGGTCCCCGGGGCGAAAAAAATCATTTTTTCCAAAGTTGTTCCCGGACCACTTGGGATGCTCAAACACGTGTTTTTGGCCCGTTTTGAGCCCGTGGTGGCGCGTTTTGGGCCACGGGAAATCCCAAAATGCCTTGAAAATGGGCCGTTTCAAGACCAAAAATGCGTCAAAAATTGGTCAAAAACGTGTTTTTCCAAAAGTGATCCTAGACCATTTTGGATGCTCAAACAAGTGTTTTTCGCCCATTTTGAGCCCGTGGTGATGCATTTTGGCCCATGGAAAATGGCAACCATCAAAAAGTCCGGGCTGATCAAACCGTCCATGCTGTGAGCGCCAAATTCCGCAAGAAGAGGCGCTATACAAAAGTCGTTTGTTGCGTGCTGAACTTGTGCACTAGGTTCTTTCATTGAAAAGTTCAGGGTGATGAAATCCTCCATGCTATGAGCGCCAGATTCCGCAAGACGAGGCGCTATACAAAAGTCGTTTGTTGCGTGCTGAACTTGTGCACTAGGTTCTTTCATCGAAAAGTTCAGGGTGATCAGATCCTCCATGCTATGAGCGCCAGATTCCGCAAGACGGGGCGCTGTACAAAAGTCGTTTGTTGCGTGTTGAACTTGTGCACTAGGTTCTTTCATCAAAAAGTCCGGGGTGATCAAACCGTCCATGCTGTGAGCGCCAGATTCCGCAAGACGAGGCGCTATACAAAAGTCATTTGTTGCGTGTTGAACTTGTGCACTAGGTTCTTTCATCGAAAAGTTCAGGGTGATGAAATCCTCCATGCTATGAGCGCCAGATTCCGCAAGACGAGGCGCTATACAAAAGTCGTTTGTTGCGTGCTGAACTTGTGCACTAGGTTCTTTCATTGAAAAGTTTAGGGTGATCGAATCGTCCATGCTATGAGCGCCAGATTCCGCAAGACGAGGCGCTATACAAAAGTCGTTTGTTGCGTGCTGAACTTGTGCACTAGGTTCATTCATCGAAAAGTTCAAGGTGATCAAATCCTCCATGCTATGAGCGCCAGATTCCGCAAGACGAGGCGCTATACAAAAGTCGTTTGTTGCGTGCTGAACTTGTGCACTAGGTTCTTTCATCGAAAAGTTCAGGGTGATCAAATCCTCCATGCTATGAGCGCCAGATTCCGCAAGACGAGGCGCTTTACAAAAGTCGTTTGTTGCGTGCTGAACTTGTGCACTAGGTTCTTTCATCAAAAAGTCCGGGGTGATCAAACCGTCCATGCTGTGAGCGCCAGATTCCGCAAGACGAGGCGCTATACAAAAGTCGTTTGTTGCGTGTTGAACTTGTGCACTAGGTTCTTTCATCGAAAAGTTCAGGGTGATCAAATCCTCCATGCTATGAGCGCCAGATTCCGCAAGACGAGGCGCTATACAAAAGTCGTTTGTTGCGTGCTGAACTTGTGCACTAGGTTCTTTCATCGAAAAGTTCAGGGTGATCAAATGCTCCATGCTATGAGCGCCAGATTCCGCAAGACGAGGCGCTATACAAAAGTCGTTTGTTGCGTGCTGAACTTGTGCACTAGGTTCTTTCATCAAAAAGTCCGGGGTGATCAAACCGTCCATGCTGTGAGCGCCAGATTCCGCAAGACGAGGCGCTATACAAAAGTCGTTTGTTGCGTGTTGATGGTATGGTATGGTGGCTATCCTAGAGCCTAGTTACTTTTTCCCTCTACCTCTTCTGCTGCGCGACCCTTCTCTTTCATTGTGTGCTCTGTTCTGCGCGGTTGGATTTGGAGTATACGTGTACTCTTAATCGAGTTACGTTCATACCCTCCATGACGAATCCAATTGCTGGTAACAAGGGTTGCAATAATGTTTAGAAGCCGGGACAGGGGACCATAGTAAGTAATGATTGTGGCATCATGTAGGTAATGATTGGTGGATCATGGGATTTTGGGACAAGGGACATGGGACCATGGCGAGCATAATAGGTAATGGGCATGATGTAGGTAATGATTGGTGGATCATGGGATTTTGGGACAAGGGACATGGGACCATGGCGAGCATAATAGGTAATGAGTGTGACACCATGTAGGTCATGATTGTGGCATCATGGCATGGGATAGTGGGAAATGGGACATGGAACATGGGTACTGTGGTGCTGCGTTGTGAGATGTGCATTGTACCAATACATTTGCATTTCCCTCTACTTCTTCTGCTACAGGACCCTTTTCTTTCATTGTGTGCTCTGTTCTTCGCGGTTGGCAGCGAGCAACGGGGTAGTCGCAAACGCCCTCGACCACACCAAGATTCAACGGCACCATCAGGCGAACCCCCCCGGTCACGTCCTCGAGCGGCAGGTACCCCGGTGGATCATTTGGCTTTGACGAAGAGAGAAATCACCGAGTGGTCCACAAGGATCACAGATGAGAACACCAGTCTTCGCCGGCGAAAGGCACATGCCTTGCACTTCTTGGGTGCCCAAGATGCAACCACAGTAAAGGGGCAATACCGCTCTTTATCTCTACTCCTTCATCCGGACAAGAACAGGACCGACCCAATGGCGACCGAGAAATTCAAAGTGTTGGGTGCGGCAAAAGATTTGTTTGACTAGCCCATTGATAGGATGGCAACACTTAATGCGTCACAATGTGCTCTACAAATCGACTTGGAAAATAGGTGTACTCTTAATCGAGTTACCTTCGTTTCTTCTCCAAGTCCAGTTCCTGGTTGGCAAGGTGCCTGTTCGTGTAAGGATTTTTGCCGGTAAATTGCCAATAATTACATCCGTTTAGCACCACCACCGCGAATTGCCGCAATCAAATAAAAGCGCAACCATAATGTCCCATGGTGGTCCCTCACCCCATTATCGCCGGTCGCAAGACCCTCCTAAGGGTCCCAATATCACTATCAACGAATACCCAAGCCGATGACACCCTATCCTATTCCAGGGTAGGGGCGGTGCGAAACGTCGGACTACACCTGGGCCGCATACTCAACAGTTCGGAGGTGCCCGACACCCACATGTGGGTCATTTCTGAACTTGTCCCCGTGCATTGCATTGGGGACCACCAAGACGGCATGCGCTACGGTGCCACAATGCCCACATGTGGGCCAATTCTGATTTTGTCCCCGTGCTGAGCATTGGGGGCCCCTGAGACGGCAGGGGTTAGGTAGCCAGTGTGCCCACATGTGGGCCATTTCTAATTTTGTCCCTGTGCTGAGCATTGGGGACCCCCTAGAAGGCAGGGGTTATGTAGCCACTCCGCCCACAAATGGGCACTTTTGATTTCCCTCCCCGCTCTGAAGAGTTGGGGACCCCCGAGACGGCAGGGGTTATGTAGCCACTCCGCCCACAAATGGGCACTCCTGGTTTCCTTCCCCGATGTGAAGAGTTGAGGGCCCCCTAGACGGCGGGGGTTAGGCAGACACTCCATCCACCAATTGGCACTTCTGATGTCCCTCCCTAATCCGAAGAGTTGAGGACCGGTGCGAAACTTCGGACTACACCTGGGCCGCATACTCAACAGTTCGGAGGTGCCCGACACCCACATGTGGGTCATTTCTGAACTTGTCCCCGTGCATTGCATTGGGGACCACCAAGACGGCATGCGCTACGGTGCCACAATGCCCACATGTGGGCCAATTCTGATTTTGTCCCTGTGCTGAGCATTGGGGGCCCCCGAGACGGCAAGGGGTTAGGTAGCCAGTGTGCCCACATGTGGGCCATTTCTAATTTGATCCCCTTGCTGAGCATTGGGGACCCCCTAGAAGGCAGGGGTTATGTAGCCACTCCGCCCACAAATGGGCACTTTTGATTTCCCTCCCCGCTCTGAAGAGTTGGGGACCCCCGAGACGGCAAGGGTTATGTAGCCACTCCGCCCACAAATGGGCACTCCTGGTTTCCTTCCCCGATGTGAAGAGTTGAGGGCCCCATGGACGGCAGGGGTTAGGCAGACACTCCGTCCACCAATTGGCACTTCTGATGTCCCTCCCTAATCTGACGAGTTGAGGACCCCAAGATGGTAGGGGTTATGTAGGCACTCCGTCCACCAATAAGCACTCCTTTTTTCCCTCCCCACCTTGAAGAGTTGGGGAGCCCTCAAATGGTAGCGGGTATGTAGGCACTCAGCCCACCAATGGGCCCTTCTAATTTCCCCCCCCGCTCTGAGGCGTTGGGGACCCCCTAGACGGCAGGGGTTATGTAGCCACTCCGCCCACCAATGGGCAACCGCACATTTTCATCCCTGCTCTAAAGAGTTGGGGATCCCCGAGACGGCAGGGGTTATGTAGCCACTCCGCCCACCCGTGGGCCACCACACATTGTCCTCCCCGCTCTAAAGAGGTGGGGACCCCCTAGACGGCAGGGGTTATGTAGCCAATCCGCCCACGAATGGGCCACCACAGATTTTACTCCCCGCTCTGCAGAGTTGGGGACCCCCAAGACGGCAGGGGTTATGTAGCCATTCCGCCCACCAACGGGCACGTGTGATTGCCCTCCCCACTTTGAGGAGTCCGGGACCTCGTGGACGGCAAGGGTTATGTAGCCACCCAGCCCACGTCATATGTTCCACCCCGCTGTGAAGAGCTGGGGATCCCCAAGACGGCACGGGTTATGTAGCCACTCCACCCAGCAATGGGCAGTTCCGATTTCCATCCACCCTTTTAAGAGTTGGGGACCCCCAGGACAGCAGGGGTTATGTAGCCACTCCACTCACCAATGGGGCACCTCAAATAATCCTCCCCGCCCTGAAGAGGTGGGGACCACCAAGACGGCAGGAGTTACGTAGGCACTGGGCCCCCAAGTGGGCAACGTCAAATTTTCCTTTCCGCTGTGATGAGTTGGGGACCCCCATACGGTAGGAGTAGTCTCGCCACTTCGCCCACCATTGGGCCACTATCGATATTCCTCCCCGCTCTAAACAATGCGGAACCCCCAAGACTGCAGGGGTTATGTAACCACTCGGCCCACCAGTAGGTCACTTCGGATTTTCCTCCCCGCGCTAAAGAGTTGGGTACCCTCCAGACAGCAAAGGTAATGTGCCTACTCTGCCCACCAATGGGCGTTTGTGATTTCCCTGCCCCCTCCGAAGAGTTGGGGACCCCCCGGGTGGCAAAACTTGCGTAGCCAGTTACCCCACCAATGGGGCACTGCAGAATTTTCTCCCCGTTCTAAAGAGTTGGGTACCCCCAAGACACCCCCGCTGCCCACCCGTGGGCACTTCTGATTTTCTTCCGCGATTTGGAGAGGTGGTGATCCCCGGGAAAGGCAGGGGTGATATAGCCACTTTGCCCACGTGGGCCATTTCTGATTTTGTCCCCGTGCTGAGCATTGGGGACAAGACAACAAGGGTTATGTAGCCACTCAGCCCACCAGTGGGCCATATCTGTTCCTCTTCCCCACTCTAAAAATGTCCCAATCCCCACGACAGCCGCGGTTAAGTAGCCAGTCCGCCCTTCGGGCCCCTCGGGACACTTCTTATTGCCCACCCCTCTCTAAAAAGTGTTTGGTGCCCCCAATAATGTCCACATTGAATACACAAAGATCTTTCTTTCCATGTCCGACCAGTTTGTTGTGGTGCATTGCATACACCTTGCCGTCTCGTGGTGCATCATACATGGTGGACCGCTGTACATGTAAAGGAATGCTGCCCCACCAATGCGCCGAATTTTCCGTGCCACCAAAGACGTGGACCCCATCCAAAGGAACGTGTCAAGCAGCAACCACACAACAACTAACCAACCCTCAATCATTCCCACAATAGGCCTATAAGGAAATCACCTCCCATGCCATCAAAAATACATCCCACAAGGTCCTGGTGTGATGCGGCCAGCACATATTAAAGGGTAAGCATGCAAGAGGTGACGCGGTGGGTGGGGGTTCTTATTCCGTGCCTTGCCGTGCCCGTTTCTTTGTTAGGCTGCATTGTAAACTCGTTGCAATTGCTTTGTGCATTACGCATGGTAAAGAAAGAAGTCGGAAAAAGGGCAGTCCACAATCACAACATTGGTCCAACGCCATCAAACGTGAGCCAAACAGTGTGTTCCACAAGTAATCCGTGCCAAAACCGGCTTCAACGAAATGACGCTTCCATTGCTGCAACACATATGCACCTCCCCCGTAAGGGTCACACCACGTCATTGCATGTCACAACGTCACACGCCGTTGGAACCCATAGGAGGACAAGATAGTGAATATGGATCCAATGCAAAAGCACTTTTAGGTAGCATGACCACCTTCATTTCCACTATCTACAGCTTTTTTGCCTAGCCTCGTTGAGTATTGCATATACAGGTGTACTCTTAACCGAGTTACCTTCGTTTCATTCAATACTCATCAAGGCTCAAACGATCTCCATCGCAACGCGTCCTACAAGCACTGCTACAATGTCGGACCCTCCAACATGCCCCGTTTGCCACACACCACTACAAGAGAAAGTCAGCGGAACATCCAACCAGAACTACGAACGAAAATTCCTATGCTGTCCCGAGAGCAAGCCCGGAGATCGTCACCAAGGCAGTTTCCAATGGACAGAACCCCCGAAGCACGTACCACACGACTGGCCCGATTGCTCTTGTGGGGTACCCTGTCAACTCAAAGACTGGGATGGCCGGTACACCTTCAAGTGTTGGAATGAGTATGGTGGGGGGGTGCAATTTTATTCGCGGCGCAACGCAAAAACCAGAAACACAACACCGAGACTGCAAGATGTGTGGATTCAAGCTTGAGCGACAACATTCGGAGGTGACGGAAAATACACCCCTGAGCCAAACTACACCAGCGGCATCGCCATCACAATCGCCACGGCAAGAGGTACCACAATCTCCGGAACCCAAAATCCGTCGTACAAGCCTCTTTATGACCTCCCCCAACAAACAACCATCGCTGCCAAGCTCAATGGCTATGGAAATCAAACAAGCTATCCCAATCAGAATGTATGAAACCACCGCATCAATAGTCATCATTGTGCACAACGGGGTGACGGGTTCCGCAGATGCAAATTCGGTCACACTCAAATATGAAGCCCCCCCCCCTCCTTCCAATAGGCTCAATCCTCCATACCAATGAAATGATGCTCAATCACAATCCAGCCAACACCTCCACCGATGAGGAACCCAAACGAACCGAAAGCAAGCACTATGTGAGGATCGTGCGCGTTCCCAAAGCTATTGATCCCACGCCCACCAAAACGGAACATGGCTCATATGTGATTCTGGATTTCAAAAAGGCTACCAATACAGTCAACTTTTAGTTGTGCCGGTCCGACAAACACCAAATGGTCGTGATGTTGCGGCCCATTTGTTCATGCTCTCATTCATAGGTGATTATTGTGGAACCCAACTGAGTGCTGCACCTACAGGTGTACTCTTAACCGAGTTACCTTCGTTCTTTTGCACACTCTTTGGGTTAAACACAATGGCCACCACTCCAAAGTTCAGCCTACCATCCATTATTCGCTTACAGCACGCATCAATGGATGCCACAAGCCACCTTGCTGCCACAACCAAATCCCAACAAGTGTTGAAATTTTCCTCCTCGATGGAGGGATGCACGACATGGATCGAGAAATGGGGAAGACAGGAATTTCTTGAAGATGACGGGTTCCGCATCACAAGTGGCAGCAATGTGTGGGAGGGGGCAGCAATCACCGTTAACGAGGATGTTGTGAGACTGCAATTTGACGATGACAACATCCCCAACGGTGAATACGACATCACGTACATCCCCAATATGCTACCGGATGAGTGGATACTAGAAGCCCTCAACGAAAAGCGCGCCCCGTTGCACTTTTTGGACATAATGGCGACCGGCTTTGGGAACATCGCACAGAGCCCTGTACCACCGGACATCTTGCCGCTTGTGGCATCAAGGCTCCATCTGGAGCCATCCCAGGCAGCGGCCTTCAACACAAGCATGTCCGTAAGGTTTAGCTCAATAACCGGGGCGGCAGGCTGCGGTAAATCACATGTGGCAATGGCCATCATGGAGGCTCGCTTTCTAGCAGGCCACTGCACCCTAGTCACGGGTCCCACAAATGCGTTTGTGGATGCCTTGTGTACCAGTTGCGCTGAAAAGAGCAGTCTCACTGCCCCGGCAGTGGTGCGCCTCTACTCCAAAGTGCAACGGGCCACGGGAAACATCAATCACAAACTATGCGCACATGCACTCGCAAAGACACTGCGATGCACAGTGCAAGATGTCCTTTCCGACGCCATGTTCGTTTTCACCACCAATGCCCTTTCCTTAAGTCCAAAGTTACAAGCCCTGTTCTTCCACCACCACATCGTGGATGAGGCAAGCCGCACCAACCTCCCACAATCCGTGGCACTAACAACATGTGCCCAGAATACCACTTTTTGGGGGGATCCGTTGCAATTGCCGCCACACACACATTTGCGCTCAGATATGGCACTACCCCTCCGCATAAGCAAGGACGACATCGCCCAACTGGTTGACCTTGCGCAGGTTAGTGGCCTTGATGTTTGTAGAGCCGGCATCATTCCCCACACGATCATCACGGAGCAGCATCGGATGACACATTGCCAACACATGGCTATGGGCGCTTCACTCATGACATTTTTGTACGGCCTCGTCCCCCACACTGCAACATGCAACACCTTCACGCACCAACATGGAACACAAATCACCCCCACATTGTGCACGTGGTGCCATGCACATTCATCTATCACTACATCCATCGAACAAAATCTCGTAAACTACAACTCCCACTCACACTCGCAATACATCCCACTCCTCAACTCATTCACCATGGACATCACACCGGACACTATTTTCAATGAACCGGTCAAAGTTGCAACCGGAAATGGCTTGGCATGGCACGACCTAGCAACCCGCTACACACCGCCAACAAAGTGGCAAATGAACGCATCGCAAAAAATTTTCAAGGGAGGGGGGGACACACTGCCGCTCCACGCAGGCATAGCCGATATGTTCACTGCCCTCCATCTCCATGATGGCAATGCAATTTGGCGGAATGTTTTCAACAACTACAATGCAGCAGCAGGACGCCACATAGATGACTGCCGTTTCAAACGGAGTGCCACGTACATCTTTCATTTTGGGCCACCATGCATAATGCAATGGGACCGGAAGGAGTATGAACTACTCCACAACACACTGTATGGATTTGATGGAAGCATGCCACATGAGCTTCCATGTTGTGGTCGATACAGCTTGTCCTTGAGGGCATGCATGTAGGGGCTGAGACCCACAAGTTTCCCGAATGGCGAATGCATTCTATTTCCAAATCGCTCCCGACCCCATAACACAACCAACCAAAAAAACCCTCATCCTCAAACCACACACTACTTGCGTTGTCTAACAGTAACGTGCTAACCCCCCCTACCTCAGCCCATCCCGTCTCTTCCGCTCCGATGGTAGCTCTTTTCTTTGCAAGGGGAGAAGGGGTGTGAAAGCATGGAGGGAGGGGGAATAGTGATCTACCTTCGTGTCCGTGTGGTCCAAAGCCACCATACGTCCATACTTGCCTTGAAACGCCCCACCTCGTTATGTGTGTCTATACTAACCCCTTGCCCGCCTCATCAGCATACCCCTCTAAGGCTCCGCCCACCCTCTAAAGCCACGTGCCATACACTACTTTTGTTTCCTAAGAGTACCATGCTGAGCCCCCCCATTTGCCTGCAACCATTTTTTTGGCAACTGCTTAGGTAGTGTCCCAAGGAACCAAGTCATCTTTTGTTTGGGGGGGAAGAAGGGCTGTGCAAATGGGGTGTGAGCAGGGAGGGGTGATGTACCTTCATGGCGGTGTGGTCCAAAGCCACCGCCCCGAGTCGCTATGGCCACACGTCTGCACTAGCCCATTTGCCTACAACCATTTTTATTGGCAACTGCTTACAAAGTGTCCCAAGGAACCAAATCATCTTTTGTTTGAGGGAGAAGAAGGGTTGTGCAAATGCTGTGTAAGCAGGGAGGGGTGATGTACCTTTATGGCGGTGTGGTCCGAAGCCACCGCCCCGAGTTGCTATGGCCACACGTCCGCAGTGCCCCATTTGCCTGCAACCATTTTTATTGGCAACTGCTTAGAAAGTGTCCCAAGGGACCAAATCATCTTCTGTTTGAGGGGGAAGAAGGGTTGTGCAAATGGGGTGTAAGCGGGGAGGTGTGATGTACCTTGATGGCGGTGGGGTCCAAAGCCACCGACCCGAGTTTCAATGGCCACACGTCCGCACTAACCTTTCAACTCCCCCCCTACATATGTGTGTCTGTTGTAAATCTAACCCCTTGCCCGCCTCAAGAGCCCACGCCCCTGAGGTTCGCAGTGCGGCTGCGAATACCCAAGCCGATGCTACCCTCCCCCGCATTGGGGTGAGGGGCGGTGCGAACCGTCGGATCACACCTGGGCCGCATAGCCAACCGTTCGGAGGTGCCCGACAAAGGTGGCAGATTGGGTCCGCCTCTCCCCTTATCCACAACACTCACATGAGTAACACCCCTACTTTCCTTGTGAGGCATCTAAGACGAATAGCAACGTCGGCATGGGAGAGGGGTGTAGATTAGAGGATATATATATATATATATATATATATATATATATATATATATATATAGATATATATATATATAGATATATATAGATATATATATATATATATATATAGATATATATATATATATATATATATATATATATATGTATATATATATATATATATATATATATATATATATATATATATATATAATATATATATATACATATATATATATATATATATATATATATATATATATATATATATATATATATATATATATATATATATATATATATATATATATATTCATGTCATGTCCGTCACGCCTAGGACAGGAAGCAGGAAGCGACACGGGGGGACGGGCACCTGCGGCGCCATCCGTAGGGCCTCCCGTGCAGTGACCCCACCAGTGGCGCAGAGGGGACGCGCGCCAGTGGCGCCATCCACTGGACCCCCTGCGCCTGTTGCAGAGCGTGTGACGCAGAGGGGACGGGCACCAGCGGCGCCAACCGGTGGGCCCCCTGCGGCGTAAATTGAACTGTACTGATTAACTAGGTGGCCAGGGGATGCCACAAATGAATCCCCCATCCGCCTCCCCGCGTCTCTGCCATAGGACCTCAGGGGCCTCCATCGCGCTCGGGGGTGGCAGAGGCCCGGGGGACGAGAGCGCCCGGCCGCTTTGTAGCCGCCACTTCCAGCGGACTGATACCACGGCACCGGTATCAGGACGCTCGGAAGTGGATACACAGGCACCAGGGAGAGGAGGGGAGGTCGGCCCCCCCCGGGCTGTTGGGTGCCGAAACAGGGGCCCTCCCCTCGTCCAGGGCAGCGGATGGCGCAAGAAGCCTTCGAGGCGTACGGTAAGTCCTCCCCGCTGCCCGCACTTCATCATCTTCGGAATCCACCTGGGTACGTACTTCCTCCAGTAAGTATGGGCACAGGAGGGAGCAGGCACGGGACACTGAGCACCATGCGGAGACGTGGCGACTACCGCCGAGGGGGCAACAGCGGCTGGTGATCCTGGAGTGCGGGGCCTTTACCATGGAGCAGGGCGGGAAGGCCCAAAGGGAAACCTCCCCCCCCCCCCCCGCGGCAGCCAAATGCCTCGCCCCGTGGTTGTGCTGTGCCTACGACATGCCTGCGACGTGCGTGCAACGGAGGGGAGGCGAAAAGGGCGCCCCACCCCCCCCCACCACCACCACCCCCCCGAGGGCGAATGCGGGAAGGGAGGGGGCGAAAAGCGCCCCCCCCCCCCCCCCCCCGAGGACAACGCGGCAGGGTGGGGAGGCAGAGGAAGGAGAGTGCGAGACGAGCCACACGACCGTGCCCGTAGAGGGCGCGCTCCGTGCAAGCCCCGGCGGGGGGACCACCGGGGGTGCGGGCGTAGGATAGAAGGGGCGACGGAGGGAGCCGCGAGGCTAACCCCCCCCCCCCCCTGCAGAGGGACGAAAGCCACGCCTCGTGCCTACGACGCGAGGGCAACGGCAGGAAAACGACAAGGCCCCCCCCCCCACAAGCCTCCGCCCCCCCAAGGGTGGGGGTTGCGGGAAGGGAAGGGCGGGCAGCGGCCCCCCCTCTCCAGCGGGGGGGGCACCGGGGGAGAGCACGCAGCGTGGATAGGGCAAAGGCAAGGGCCACGCGGCGTGCCTCACACCCCAGCAGGAGGACAAGTGCCGTGCCGCGTGCCAGTGCCGTGCCTGCGACGTGCTTACGCCGGAGGAAGGGCAACGAGGGCGCACCCCCCCCCCCCTCGCCCCCACCTCCCGCACCCACCAAGGACAGAGGCGAGGGCAACGGGGAGATGGCGAGGGGGCAAGAGGGATGACGGTAGCGGGCGGCGGACCCCCCCCCGGGGACGCCGCGGCGGGGTGGAGAGACAGAGGGGCGAGACGACCGTGCCCAAGGGGGGCACGCGCCGTGCAAGCCCCCACGGGGGGACCGCCGGGGGTGCAACCGCAGGAAGGGTAGGGTGACGACGGGGGCCACACGGCAACCCCCCCCCCCCCCCCAGCGGAGGGACAAGTGCCGAGCCTCGTGCCTGCGCCGTGCATCCGACGTGCTTGCGCAAAAGGGAGGACAGCGAGAACCCCCCCCCCCCCCCGCCCCCTTCTCCGACGCCCACCCGCAGAAAGGGCGAGGGCGGCGAGGAGACAGTGGAAAAAAAAAAAAAAAAAAAAAAACACAAAGCGAGCAACCAAGGACACCAACACGCCGGAGCAGGGACAGGCAGCAGGGGCAGACGGGACATGGCGGGAGCCAGGGGGCACAGCAAGGGGCCAGGGTCAGCGCCCCTGGGGATGAAAGAAGGGGAGCAGGGACCAACGGGGGGGGGCGGGGTGACAAGAGCCCGCGAACAACGCTGGTGAGGTACCCGACCTCTGGGGTTTGGGGGCCCCCCCGGTGTCCGTATCGGCCCCATCTGAGCGCGAGCAATAAGGTGGGTTACGCCCGGGACCGATGGCCAGCGGCCCGAGGTGGCACCGGCCTGGGGGGGTGGCCAATGGGCCTGACCAAGAGCACTCCCCACGGCACGTACTGCGGTTCGTGTCCTGTGAGGGGCTGCGGGTAGGGCACACCGTCCATCGGGGTAAGCAAGAGACGTGCCTAACCCGCAAGGACTCCCCAGAGACCCACAGTGTACCCGACCCCGGTGTGGGGAAGGGCCGACGTACCTGGTTACGACGCAGGTCCATTTGTACTGAGCGGGTACAAATGGACGGCCCGTACAACAGAGTTACACCCTGACGGGGAGTGCATGCATCGGCCCCCCCGTGGGGAAACTCCCGGGGGGAGGGACCAGAGCCAGCGTCGGGCGCCCCCCCCCCCCCCCCAACCCATGGGCCAAGGGGCACACCAAGCGAGCACAGACGGGGGCACAGGAACACGGAGGGGAGAAGGGGCGAGCAAGAGGGGTGCGCAGCTGTGTCGTGCGAAGTGTCGTGCAACCATACGCCAACGGCAAGCGGGACGGGCCATGGAGTCCACCCGTTCTCCCGTGTCCTTAGCTCACACAGCCTTCGTTAGCTAAATGTCGCTATCTGTCCCCACCAATCCCGCGGAGTTGCCAGCCTTCCGGCGACGTGCCCGGCGCCTGGTAGACACAGTGTCTGATCTCGTCAGACACGGGCCGCACACGTACGCGGCGTTCCAGGCGCGCGTGGACGCGGACCGTCCGGCCAGGGACAACGGGTGGGACCACTTCGTCGACGTCTGCTTGCGGCAGATGTTGGCCCGCGATCCCCACCCGTACAACGCGCCCGACGTTCAGGCGCGGTTCGCGGCGGGCACGGTGCCGTTCGGGGTGCACCTGCTCAACCGACTACTCCGATGTCTACAAGATCTCGGGCAGCTCGAGGACGCGCAGCGCGGACGGCCCCCAGTGGGGTCGGCGGGGCAGCCGGGGTATGCGGCGCCGGGTGCGTTTCCGATGCCGCCGCCCCCTGGCCTCGGGCCCATGTCCATCCCGCCCTTTGGGACTCACCACCACCACCAACTTCATCTCCATCACCTACTTCATCACCCCGTCGGGTTCCCCATGATGCAGGATCACCTCCCACACCAACACGTACACCCGGCAGCTGTGCCACAGCCCCCCGTCCATCTTCACCTTCACCACCAACTGGCGGCTGTGCCACAGCACCCTGTCCACCTACACCATCACCATCATCATCACCATCCGCACCGGCATGTGGAGTACCCGCATCCCCTGCCCCAGCAGCACCCAAGACCGCCTCAGCACACGGTGCCGGTGCCGGAACCGGTGCCGGTGCCTGGGCCGGGGCGGAGTGCCCAGCAGCAGGGGGTGTCGCAAGGGGCTGTGCCACAGCACCTCGTCCACTTTCACCATCACCGTCACCATCACCATCCGCACCAGCAAGTGGAGTACCCACATTCCCTGCCCCAGCAGCAATCACTGCCGCCTCAGCACACGATGCCGGTGCCGGAACCGGTTCCGGTGCCTGAGCCGGGGTGGGACGCCCAGCAGCAGGGGGTGTCGCAAGGAGCTGGGCCACAGCACCCAGTCCGCCTTCACCATCACCATCACCAACATCGTCCACACCAGCATGTGGAGTACCCACATCCCCTACCCCAGCAGCACCCACGGCGGCCTCAGCACACAATGCCGGTGCTAGAGCCGGTACCGGTGCCTGGGCCGGGGCGGAGCGCCCAACAACAGGGGGTGTCGCAAGGGGCTGTGCCACGGCACCCCGTCCACCCTCACCGTCACCATCACCATCACCGTCCGCACCTGCATGTGGAATGCCCTCGCCCCCCGCCCCAGCAGCACTCACGGCCGATGCCTCAGCACACCGTGTCGGTGCCGGTACCGGTGCCGGCTCCTGGGCCGGGGCGGGGCGCCCAGCAGCAGGGGGTGTCGCAAGGGGAGGCACATGGTGTGCCCCCGGGCGAGGCGAAGAGTATGGGGGCACCTGCGCCACCCCTGGCAGAGCCTCAGCCGGAGGTTCCCGCGGCGGGGTCGCCACCGCGGACGGTCCAGATGCCGGACCCAGCCGTGCCGCGCGAGGCCCCGCCCGTGGTGCCGACGGGTCCGGAGCCAGTGGTGCCGGGTGGGATGCAGGGCGCGGCCCCCGTGGGGAGGACTACTACGGGGGTACAAGCGGGGGAGGATGCGGCGCAGGAGGCGGCAGTGGCTGGCCCGCGAGGCATCAGCGAGCTGCTCGCGCAGGCCCTGGAGGAGTACCGGCGGACGGCCGTGAGGAGTGGGGGAGCCGCGCCGGAAGGGGCTGACGCCGGCGAGCTGATAGCGCAGGCGCTCGCGGCTGTCGCCCCGAGGACGGACGGGGCCAAGGGGACGTCGACGGAGGCGGTTTCTTCGGGGGGACAGGACGCGGGGCGGGGTGTGCCGAAGGCGCAAACGCCAGCGGGGGGCGGCGGGGTTGTGGAGCCCAGTGGGGGACGTGCCAAGGGGGAAGGAGTGGAGGAGTGGATGTGGGAGTGGCGGGAGTGGCGCCAGGTGGCACCCGGTGAGCCGTGTCCGGCGGGGCTGGCGTACAGCATGGACCTCCATGCGGGCACCAGCTGGGCCCGGCTGCCCGACAACTTGCGGGCGCGGCTGGACGCGGCGGAGGCGGCAAGGGGCGGAGGCGCTGACGAGCGGCCTCTGGCGCCCTTCCCGCCGCGGCCGGACACGCCGCCGGCGGTGGTCGCAGCCGGGGACGGGGCGGAGGGGGGGCAGGAAGCGGAGGAAGTGGAGGACGAGGAGGCATACGGGCCAGGCGAGTCGGCGCTGGCCCTCATGTTTGAGGACGACGCCGGGCCCGACGTCTACGCCGGCATGGACGAGGACCCGGCCAACGAGCCGCTGCGGCCCATGCCCACTGCGGTGCCGCCCCCTCCCCTGGGGAGCTGTGAGCGGCGGCACTGCAGGTACCATGCGGCCGAGGGCGCCCACAGGCACCGCCTCACGGGCACGGGGCAGCGGGGGGCAGGGATGCTGGCGAGCGCCCTGGAGCGCTATGAGCTCCAGCGCCCAGGGCAGGTCGCCCGGGAGATGGCCCTGGCGGCGGCGTCCCCGGGCGACGGCCAGGTCCGCTGTGTCCAACTGGGGGATGCGGCGGTCCTGGGTCATCACCCCGGTGATGTCCGGGCGGCCGAGCCCCAGGAAAGCCTCCCCCTGTCGGTGCGCCTGTCCGTGGTGCGCCTGATGGGCGAGGCAGGGCTGGAGGACGTGCGGCGGGACGAAGGCCTGTACGTGGCCTTGTGGCGGGGTGGGGCTGACGCTTGGCGTCGCGAGCAGGCTGGGCGGCCCCTCACACCCCAGGCGCTGGGGTCCCATGCGCTCCTGGTGGCGTTGCACCCCGAGGGTGCAGAGGTCGTGTTCGGCGCGGACCGCCTGCTGCTGACCGGGGATGGGGCGGTCCTCGTCCCCACCTCCAGCAGCTACCGCCTTGAGAGCCGCGGCGGTGACCTCAAGCTGCTGGTGGTGGTGGGCACGCGCCTCGACGGGAGCGCCGCCCCCCAGGGGTCCGAACGCGCGATCCCGGTGGGGGGAGACGGGGAAGCAGGCCGTGGCGGTGACGAGGTGGGGCAAGAGCAGCCCACGGGGGAGGGGCAGCATCAGGATCAGCCGGAGGTGGCCAGGGAGGAGGTGGACGTGCAGGCCATTGTGGCGGCGGCCCTGGCGAGGATCTCGGATGCTGCGGGCCCGCCGCCGACGACGGAGGAACTGGAGGAGGAGGACCAGCGCAGGGGGAGTGAGGATGCGCAGGTCGCCATGGAGCAGGACGAGGAGCCGGAGTTCAAGGGTGAGGAGGCGCAGGGTGCCGGGGAGCAGGACGAGGAGCTGGTGATCGTGGGGGCGAAGGAAGCGCGTGAGGTGAGTCCCAGGGAGCCGGGGGTGGCGGATAAGGCTGGGCCGAAGACGGGGGAGGAGGAAACCTGCAGGCACTGGGCCAAGGGGTGGTGCATGCGGGCAGATGCCTGCCGGTACGCCCACCCCCAGCCACCGGTGCCGCGGGGAGTACCCCAGGAGTTGCTCCTGATCCTCCAGGCCATGGCCCGTGTGGGGGCTCTCAGCCTGGACCGCAGCCGGGACCACGGCAGGGGCCACGGGACGTTGCTGCAGGATGCGGTGGTAAAGGCGCAAGGGGGAGGACTCCCGGCGGTGGTGTATGCGGTGGAGAGTGGGGGCCTGACCGAGTGGGCGGTGGCGTTGCCGTGTGGCATGGCGGCCCTGCTCACTCCGTTCCCGGTGGTCCCGTGGAGGGACATGGTCACCGTCCAGGAGGCCAACCTGGGATGGGTGTGCACGTGGCACACACACCCCGCCGGCATGGACCCTCGCGAGTGGCAGGCTAAGGCGGTCGTGACGTACCTGTCCTGGTCGTTGCCGGCAGCGCCGGGTGCGTGGGCGCAGTGGTGGGACAGGGCGCTCAGCTGGGCGAGGGATGGCAGTGCTGTGGCGGCCTGCCCTGATCTCCCTCGCGAGCCCGTCTCAGTCCAGCCGTGGATTGTCTCCCTGCATCTCCCCACGGTGGCGGCTCGTCTTGCGACCACGGACCCGGAGGTCTCGCTGCTGGGAGACCGAGAGGGGCCAGGGCTTCGCCTGAGTCAGGGGCTGGAAGTTCGCACCGCCCGCCTCCCCAGCCCTGTGGACGGGGACATCCTGGGGGGACTTCAGTTCACGCGGGCTGGCGGGGCTGACGTGTGGACCGCTGTCCATCGCCAGCTCCCAGACGCGTGGCCCCAGGTGTACCGGCCCCCTGGTCACGAGCGTCTTGTGGGAGTGGAATGGCGCGTGTGGGCCGCCAACGGCCCGTGCCCACCGGTGGTGGTCCTGCCCAGGAGAACCAACCACCCCAGCTGGGAGACCGTGGCGGTCTTGTGGGGATGGGTGGCGGTCCGTGGGGCCGATGGCCACGTCTTCACTGCCCCAAGGGGCACGGTGATCGAGACCGACGGGGAAAGGCGTTGCAGCTCACGGCGGAGCCCCTGACCACGCATGCTGTAGTGGCCGTCCTCCAGTGGGGTGCCAACAAGCCGCAGCCCTGGCGCGATCAGGTCGCAGTGGCTGTCTGGCGGGACCTGCCGGTCTTTAGGGCCGCCGTCTGGTCAGGAGGAGCGGGGCGGCACCTCCCGGGCGCACTCCCCTGGCTGCGGGGCTGCGGAGACGCCTCTCCCCCGCCAGCTGAGTTGCGGGGCGCCCTGGAGCGAGTGTACTCCAAGCCCAGGCACCAATTCCTGGTGGCCGCGGACCATGGGGTGGAGCTCAGCGACGACGTGGTCGCGCTGGCAGCCGACGTGGTGCAGTGCCTGGCCCCCCACGCCATGATGCTCCCGAGGGAGGGGTGGGAAGGCCAGCGGCACGACCAAACCCCGGCTGCCCTCCTCATTGCGAGGTACGTCGAGCTGGGGGGCTCAGAGGCGGTGTACCTCGACCGGTTGGAGACGCCGGACATGCGGCACTGGACGGCCCACCACCTCGTGGCCCCTGACACGCGGTTGGCAGTGGACCCGCTGGGCCGGCCTGTGGTGTCGGGGGCCCCGCCCCAATGGCCGCACACGTGGGACATGGCGGTCCGGACGATGCGCATGGCACCCAGGGGCCAGAGGGCGGGATGGCCGGGTGCGGAGCGTCTGCTGGCGGAGGCCCGGGCGGCACAGGTGCAGCAGCCGGCCGGCAACACCAAGGACTGTGGCGTGTGCGCCCTCATGTCCGCCGTCGGTACCCTCCTCAGGGTGCCGAGGCCGGGCAACCTCCTGTCCGCGCTGGACAGGCGGTGGGTGGCGGCGGTGGTCCTCAACAGGGACATGGGGCCCATCGCGCGTCTGCCGTCCCTGGGGGAGCTGCCTGCAGCGGTGTTGGAGGCCCTGCCGGCGCCCCGCACGCCCTTGGACCTGGCAAACGTCCCGCACAACGTGGGGCTGCCCGGGGCGCGCATGCAACATGCCCTACTGTGTATGGCAGCGGCGTCGGACGGGGGGATGTCCATGCTGGCGACAGTGTCCCTGCAGCACGTGCAGGACGCGATGCAGCAGCAGCGGATGCATGCCCCCCAGCCGTGGGAAGAGAGCGCCAAGCGGTGGCTGAGGGTGGAGAGCGTGTCCTCCACCCATACGGTGGGCATGGCGGATATGGGGCGGCTGGTGGTGTTGGAGGGGGCGGAGTATTGGGCCTGTGTTCGGGTGGAAACGGGGGGACTGGAGTGGGTCGTAGTCACCGCGTGCCGGCTCAGGAGGCAGCAGTCCAGGGGCCCGGCCTGCTACCGGGTGTTCCAGGAGTGCCTCAGTGGGCTGGGGCCGGTGCGCAGGGCGCACAGGTGCACGGCCGAGGACATCCCGCCAGCGCCGGCGGTCTTCGTGGAGGTCACGCGGCCGCCAGTGGTCCAGGGGCAGGACGTCTGGCCTGTAGCCCCGAGCAACATGTGGCAGGCTGAGCATGCAGCTGGCATATGCAGGGCGCTGCAGGGTCACGCGGCGGCCCTCCCCAGGGCCCCGGCGGCGCAGTCATCCAGCAACAGGCCGGCAGCCTCGCTGGCACTGCTGCATAGCGCGTCGCGGGCGTGGTACTGGGTTGTGGCGGCGTTGGAGCCCCACTCCTCGGCGCTGCGCCTGTACGATCGCGGGCAGGGCACGGTGCTCACGGTCCGCCCCGCCGACCTGGAGGCCCTGCACCTTAGTGCACTGAGTGGCGACGGGGGCGACGCGCTGTACCTCCAGGGGACCGTGACAGGCGCGGCCGCGACACGCTTCCGCCGGCAGAGCGGAGGAGATGCCCTCCGCCTGGTTATGGCGGAGAACATGGGGCCGTGGCTCCGAGCGTTCTCCACTTCCAGGTGGAGGGTCGAGGGCGACCGGGAGAAGTTCGCCGACGCGTGGCGCCGCTGGGTGGATGAGCAGTTTCCCGTGGGGGGAATGCTGCACCTGCCGCAACCACCAAGTGTGCCACCAGTGCGGCCTGCGGCGCCCCCGGCTGCGGCGGCGAAGCAGGCCCCGAAAGCGGCGCCCCAGCCGCCTCCCAAGAGGAGCCCCCCGCCTCAGTATGGCGCCTATGTCAACATTCGGTACGTGCTGCGGCACTTCGGCGGTGACTTGGCCACGGATCAGCGTGGGACAAAGACGATCAACGTCTGCCCCTGGTCTCGGCTGGATGGGGCTGGTCACTGCACATGGAAAGCTGGCACGCACTGCCGGCCTACCCACCTCCACCCCAAGGACCTGCTAGACCACATCCAGCGGGACCATGTGACTGATCCGGCACAACGGGACCAGGCGCTGGCCATGCTGGCTGGCGTTATGCCGGGGGGCCAGGCGGGGCCTTTCGCGTCGGCCCAGGCGGGGTCCAGAGCGCTCACGCTGCCCACGGGTGCCCGTCCTGCAGCGGGGCGCGGTGCGTCGCCGTCGGCAGCACGGTCTCGAGCGATTGGGTCTGCAGCGCGGCGTGGGGCAGTGACTGCTACGGGGAGTACGGCGGCAAGTACGTCCGGCGGGCAGGCTGAGGGGGAGCCCGCCGCATCTGCCGGGTCTCAGCAGGCGACGACATCCTCGGGCGGAGGCCCACGGGGTCAGGGGCCACCTCGCGGGCCACCCGCGCCGGATGCAGGTGGTCCCCCAGAGCCTGCTGGTGGCCCCTCTCCGTCCAGTGATCCGGATCCGGCGGGGGGCCCCGATCCACACGTGCAGCCATGAAGGGGCCCCGCCTCCGACACCAGAGCGGCGGTGTCCTGGAACGTCCAGGGCTCGATGCGGGGGGACGGTGTACCAGTGACCCCAGGTATGCTCGACGGTGAAGCGGTGGCGGCGGGTATCATGAAGGCCGAGGGTGCCATCCTGGGCCTATTCCAGGAGACTGGCCTGCAGGACCCTCAAGGTGTGGTGCACTCCGAGAACCAGTGGCGTCACCATGGGTATCATACATACCCAGGGGTGGATGCCCAGGCGGCGTCGGCGGCGGCGGTGCGCGGCGGGCTCTTGATTGCCCTTCGGGCGGACGTGTTCGCCGCGGAGGAGGTTCGAGACATCGTGGACATCGTGCCGGGCAAGGCCATGGCCCTGGATGTGGTGACCGCAGGTGGCACCCTCACGGTCATCAACGTCCACGGCCCGGGTAGCGGCGGCGACTCCTGGGCGTCTAAGGCGTCCTTCTGGGCTGACGTGGCCATGTACGCGGCGGCCAAGAGCGCGGGTGGCACCAGGGCCGTGCTCCTCGGAGGGGACTTCAACGTGTGGCTGGAGTCCCCGTGGCACCCTACCACGAGGAGGTTCCAAGCCCTGTGGGAACAGTGTGGCTTCCACAGGGCAGGCCCGGAACGGGAGGAGGACAGGAGGCCCACGAGGGCGGGGCACCGACTGGACTCCTTCCTTCTGAACTCGCCTCTGGTCCCGTGGGCGGCGCGTGAGCGCCCTCACTTGGCGCCGGGGCGGTCTCCAGCGTCGCTGGGGTCGGATCATGGCCCTGTGGTCCTGGACATCCCGCTGGCGGTGGCCGGCAAAGGGAGGGTCACCAGGATGGCCTACTCGCACGCCCAGGGCAGGCTGCACGCCATACGCCCGGACTCCCCGGGGGTTCGTGAGGCGGTAGCGGCAGTACTGCAGAAGGCCTGCGGGGATCAGCGGCTACAAGCGTGGCTCTCATCGGACCAGGACACTGCCACCATGGGCACGTCGGAGGTGCAAGCGGTCTTTGACCTGCTCTACGCCTTCCGTGATGACGTGTCCAGGGTCACGGGAGTGCGCATGCCTTCCGGCGTGGACCCGCAGTACCCATACGGGCAGGCGGAAACGGAGGCGTCGCTGGACCAGGTCCTCTCGGATCAGCAGGCCCTGGCCTGGCGTGCCCATCAGCTGTGGCAACGGGACGCGGCGGCGGCCGGACTCCACTCCCAGGAAGCGACTGCCCTGCTACAGCACCTCCGGCGAGTGGACCCCGACCTGTCCCCCGCCTCGGTAGAGGACCTGCGTGCCGCATTGGACCAACAGCTCCGCCAGCTGGAGACACGCGTGGAGGAGCTGCGGGATGTCCTCAGGAGCAACAGGCGCCGGTCCATCAAGGACTACTGGCGGGGCAGGGTACCGGACCTGCAGCTCCGATGGACGGCGATACGGGGGGCCATCAACGTGGTGAACTATGCCCCGTCAGGCCTATGGTCCGTACGCGTCCGCGAGTCGGAGAAGGTGCTCTTGGAGGCCTCGGACGTCATTGGCGAGGTCCAGAGGTATTGGGAGGCGCTGTACGCCAAGCGGCCAGTGAACCTGCCGGCCTTCGAGCGGCTGGTCCGGGCCCACATTCCCAAAGGGGTGCCGGAGGAATGGAGGTCGGTACAGGACTACACCATGCAGGACCTTAAAGACGCCGTGAGGCAGGCCGTGGCGGACGACAAAGCTCCGGGGTCCAACCGGGTCACGGCTGCCCTCATAGCAGAGCTGCCTGATCCGGTGCAGGGGCTCCTGGTGCATGCGTACAGGGCAATCCTGCGGGGTGCGGATGTCCCGGAGTCCTGGCACGAGGCCATTATCTGGCTGATGCCCCAGGGCACAGCCACGGGCAACCTGGACGAGTACAGGCCGATAGCGCTGGGGCAGCAAGACATGCGAATGCTCATGACCCCCCTCATGCGGAGGTTCACAGCTGTTCTGGCACGCAAGGGACTGGCCGCGGACTGGCAGTTCGGAGCCATGCCGGGCTCCACGGCGGCTGCCCCGGTGTTCCTGGCCCAGCGCAGGCTGCAGCGTGGGCTGGAGGAAAACCACGTCCTGGCCTTCGATGTGTCGAAAGCTTTTGACACAGCGCCGCACGGAGCACTGGCGCTCCTCCTACGCCACATGGGTGTCCCGGAGGAGCTCATCAGGCTCTTCCACACCCTCAGCTGCGGGTCCCTGGTGCGCATCGTCACTGCGCACGGCCCGACGCCGAGCATACGGCTCCACAGGGGCCCGCGGCAGGGCAGTGCGGAGAGCGCTGTGCTCTACCTCCTCCTATTGGAGCCTCTCCTGCGGAGCCTTGCCTGTAAGGCGCGGGGAGATGCTCGCCACGCGGTGCCACCCCTGGTACAGGCGTACTGTGATGACCTCCTGCGGATAGCGCACTCCCTGCCGCAATTCCTGGAGTATGCGGCGATGATAGCGCGGTATCTCACTGACATGGGCATGTCCCTCAACGTGAGCAAATGCGCCTATGCCAGTACTGCTCGCATCCACTCGATTATGGTATACCTGAACCCGGGGGACACAGCGGCCCCATGGGTATGCTTACGTGCCAAGGGCACGGTACCATACTTGGGCCTGCGCCTCGATCCCAGGGGGATGGCGACCATGAAGGAGAAACATGTACTCCGGTGTGAAGCCCTGCTGGGCTGGTGCAAGAACACGCTGGGGCCGGCGTCGGTGCCTCATGAGGTGATGGCGGCCGTGGTTGGAGGCATCGTGCGGTACGCGGCGCCCTACCTGTCCGACACGGCGGAGGCGGTGATCAAGCTGAATACTGCCATCAAGGCTGCGGCCCTGCAGTTCGAGAAGCTGCCCAAGGACCTGTCCAACGTGGCGGTGCGGTCAGGTCATGGGCTACGGTTGGCAGATGTCCAGGTTATATGCCGCGACTCCGTCGTGGCGACCGTGGCTCAGCTCACCCACCACAGGTCGATGACGGTCCGTGATGAGCTGCGGGCCATGCTCCGAGACATGCACGTGCAGTACGGAGTGTGCGGGCAGTTCATGGTGCCCTCTGCGTCATTCGCCACACACGCTGGCAATACGTGGGTGGACAGGGTGCTCAGGGCGATGGGGACGTTGCGCGTGGGGCTTCTCATGCCATCGTCGGTGTACTCGTGTGTACACGCCCATTTGCCGCAAGTGCAGTGGGCGGGGCGGAAGTGGGTATCCCAATCCTACGCCTTCAAGGGTAGGGACATCTGCATTCTCTCGGGGCCCCGCACAGATGCGGCGGTGCAGTCCCTGACTGATCCTGCAAATGACCTCCTGCATGCGCGGCTCCCCTGCCCTGCGCCTGGGCACTGGGCGGTCCAGCTACAGGAGTGCCACGAGGACCACCTGCACCTTCCGCACGCGGGAGTAGGGCCCCACCAGCTGGACCACGTGTGGCTCACGGGGCTTCGCGACGTCTTCCGGCCGCAGCTGCCCGGTCCGTTGACTCACCGTCTCATTCACCCAGTGCGCCGAAAGAAGGCCAGCAAACGCAATAGACAGTCCGCTGCGGGGGACGTGTATGTGGTGGGCGGATACAGGGAGGAAGGATGGGACCCGGCCAACCCGGGGCTGTCCATGCCGTTCGTCCCGCTGGCCGCCCTCCTGTTTCTGTTGGGGGACGTCTTTGAGGGCTACCAACAGCAAGACGATCCGGCGTCCGTCCCCCTACTCACTCCTCACGCCGGGGGCGGCATAAGTCCGCCACCACTGTGGGTTGTGCACGGACAGCCAGCGTTTTCCAGGGCGTGCGCGGCGGTGCACAAGTGCAGCGAATGGGCAATTGTTCTTCTGCTACCGGCAGGCCCAATCCCGGATCCGGATGAGCACTCGGTCCCGGAAGTGGTCCGAATGTCCAACGTGCCGCATGATCCGCATGTCGCCGTCACGTCGTTGCGTGGTGGTGGCGCAGTGGAGCAGGGGTCTGTCGTGGTATACCAGCCTTCCTGCTCCGCAACGGTTTGGGGGGCGGAATACACCACCGCCCTGGACGCCATAAAGTCAGTCTGCGGATGTGACCTGGCCTGGAGACCACATGCGGTGTATCGACCGAGGGTGGTCCTGTCCCCGGAGCTCACGGCCTCCAGCGCGGCGTCCCTGGGAAAGGTGGTGCAGAGCCCCCACTCCGACGTGGCGTGGCTAGAGCCCCACCGGTACTGCTGGGTGCCGGTGGCGACTAAAGTCACATCGTCTGACGCGTCGCCCCAGGGAGACGACGCCACAAATGTGGCGGTGGCCAGCCACGGAATCCCCACGTGGACGGGTGCCATCTACGGCACGGTCCCGGAGGCAGAGATCATTGGCGCGGCGGCGTACTTGTTGCACACGCCCCCGTCAGCGTGCACGGTACACGTGGTGGATGCGTCCGTCATAGGAGCGCATCTCCGCAGGGCGCAGGAGGCCCTGTACCGTGGCATCAAGGGGCCGACGTCACATCTGGTCAATCAACATGCACTGAGCTGGATAGTGGAGGGGCTGCGGCGGCTGCCGCGCCGAGTTGGGGGGCCGCACCACTGGGTGGTGAGGCAGAGCTCGCACTTGGCGGCGGTCCCGCTTGAGGCACCGGACTCTGCCGCGGCCCGTGCGATGGCCCCGCCAGTCCATCTTGTCCTGCCGAAGGAGCACGCCATCCTCTTGGTACCGGGGGATAATGGTGAGCTCGAGCCGCGTGTACCATCCATGCAAGCCCTTCAGCAGGTCCGGGAGATAGAGTGGCGTTCGCTAGCGGCACGCACCAGGGCGCACACGCCACTAGCTGGCGCCTGGGAGGCGATGTCCCTGGGAGCTGTGCACCACGGCCCAACGCACAGGAATATGCTGCGGGCACGTGACGGTCGCTTGTCCACCATGCAGGTCATGCGACGGTGGAGACAGAAGCTCACGCGTGTGGCAATACCAGCCCACCCCTGTATCTTCTGTGGGGGGCCGGAGGAGGACATCGGCCACATGCGCCTACAGTGTGCGCGGGACGAGGAGGTGGCTGGGCTCCTGTGCAGGCGTGTGGAGGAGTTCACGGCGGAGCTACCCCTAACGGACAGGGCGGTGGAGTTCGTGGCGTGGAGGGAGCACGGCTGCAGGTGGGCAGAATCCCTGATGGCAGGTGTCGTCCCCGGGGACCTGAAGCGGCTGTTCGCTGCGGTGCGAGCGGCGTCGTCCCGGGGCCCTGCCAAGGCCAGGCTCTTTGTGGAGGACATGGTCCAGATTGGGGAAGATGTGTATGCCCGCAGGAACCATCGGCTCACCCAGATCATGCAGCTGCCGATGCAAGATCGAAGGAGGGCGGTATACGCGTTCCTGCGCGGTGACACACCCTTCTGCCCGCCGGCAGGGAGGATCCTGCAGCGTCCGCCGTGGAACCCGTTTGCCGGCCTCCCCGGCGACCTGCGGGCAACCTTTCTGAGGGCACCGCTGCACGCACTGCTGGTGTCGCGGTCGTGCATCGAGCGTGAGGAGGCCCTGTCCTTGTTCCCTCACTGGATGGCGGCGGTGGCGCAGGCCTTCGACCGGTGGGTCGGTTCCTGGGTGGCGCGGGACATCACGGCATTCAGGGAGTGGTCCCGCGTGGTGTCGGCGCAGTCCTGGGCCCAGGTGCGGGGTACCAAGGTGAGGAACCCTGACGGCCAGAGTGATCCCTGGCTCCAGGTGTACGCCAACCATCCAGCTGTGGGGAACGTCATGGGCTGGCCTCGCGAGGTGCTGCCAGTCCTTCAGCAACCTCTGTGCGGTCTCCCAGTCCTGGCGGTGGCTGTCGTACTTGACGTGGGTACGTTGTGGCTATATGACCGGCAGCTGCGACGAGCCGTACCGGCGGTCGCGGAGCAGCGGTCCATGGCAGTGTTAGTGGGCTCCAAGCAGCTGGCGCGGGTACAGGGCGACGACGCGCAAGGCCAAGTCACGGAGGCCATGTTCTCTCTGCCAGAGGGAGACGACCACGTGGCTGCCGATGCCCGTCACACCCTTGACACCCTGGGTCTCAGGGCGGTCATTGAGGCTCGGGCGGGAGGGCAACGCTTGGTTCTGGCTTCCGCCAGGGGCCCGGAGCAGGGCGGGGTTGTTGTCATCGGGGAGGTCTTGCGGGACTACGGTTGGGAGCTCCTGGCGCATGGCACGCGCGGCCCCAAGGTGGCGCGGTGGCCCCGGCTGCTTGAGAGCCTGCCGGAGATGCCCGACGGACGACCGATACTCCGCCCGGTGTCCACGTGGGAGGAGGCGAGGCGCAGCCTCCTCAGTAGTGCCACAGCACGCACGCTGACAGGGGCTTTGCTCGGGCTCCAGGACGCGTGCTGCGATGTATGGCAGGACCTGTGGTCGCAGTGCTGTGATGGTAGCTGCGTTCCATCGCGGTCTGTGCTTCCGCAGCGATGCCACGGGTGCGGGGAGACGGTGTCCGTTTGGGTTCATCAGTGTGCCTCCGCCCCGCTGTGCGGGACATGTCAGGAGCATGCCGACAGGGGGTGGCCTAAGGCGAGGTGGGCACTGCGGCACTCTGGACGGATGTCCTCAAGTGCCTGGACGACTATCCAGGGTGGCCTGAAGAGCGTCCGAGTGGAAGGGGTACGGTGCCCTGGAGCGCCGTCTGCGGCCCTGCCCCTGATGCTGTGGTGGGCGGCTCTGGAGGGCGACTCACGGATACTCTGGTTGTGGCATCACGGAGGAAATGGTGACGGAGTGGTGGGTGCCGGGGGTGCAGGTTGATGGGGATGGGAATTGTGGGTGCACCAGCTACCATCCCTACGCTGGACGCAGCGGAGGGAGTGGCGCCTGAGAAGCAGTGCCTACGCGGCCTGATTGTGCGGTACTGGCAGGCGGCGTATGACGGCCAACGCGATGTGACAGGTCGTGCCGGCCTGATGGTGAGCCGTACTGCCCCCGTGCATGAGGGTCGGACAGGGATGCTTCACCCGCCTGCCCCGGGTCGCCGCATACAACAGTGAGGTGTCATGGGTCGTCCCGACCAGGGTAATAAGGCCCAAACCCCTGTAGGGTATTCCCATGGCACCGGGGTCTCTACTGGCGGCCCGGCTACGGCAGTCTTGGGAGTGGTTGCTCGGGATACACCGGGGGTGCACGGAGTTGTTTGGGGGTTACAGCGCTGCGGCGCCCCCTGGGAGTGTTACACGGGGTTGCGGGGTCAGCCTGCAGGCCCCAGGAGCGGCGACGGGGCGAAGATGTGTGCGTGGAAGGTTATGACGGTGGGGTCATCAGGGGGACAGTATGGCGGGCGTCGTGGACACGGCATGGCAGCCTGGAGGGAGCGCTCACAGGGGGCACGTGGAGTTCCAGGTGGCGGAGTACTGGAGTCTTGGGGGTCAACGCGGCGGTACTGGGATCCGTACGGTGGGGGTACGCGGCGGTACTGGGGAGCCGTACAGTGGGGGAGCAGCGGGGAAGTTCCAGATGACGGTGTACTGACATCGTGGGGGTGTACGCGGCGGTACAGGGGACCGTATGGTGGGGGTACGCGGCGGTACTGGGGTCCGTACGGTGGGGGAACGCGGCGGTACTGGGGAACCGTACAGTGGGGGAGCACGGGGATGCATGGCGGTACTGGGGTGTCCCCCTGACCCCTCTAACAACTCAGGGGGAGCGCGGGGGCATCCCCTGGCCCCGTTAACAAACTAGAGGGACCGTGCCTGCGGGCATGTACATAGTCTAACCTCTGACCATGGCCTTGTGGTTGCAGTGGTGAGTGTCGTGGCGGCTAGCAGGTGGCGTCGGCGTGGCAACGGCGGGACTGCGCGGCGTCGTAGTGAAGAGTATGCAGTCGCCTCACCACTGTAACGGCTTACCCCTGGGGGGCGCAAGTCCGGTCGGCTAGAGGCGAGGAGGGCAGGGGAGCGGCATGCTGAGTGGTCCGGGGGGTGACGCGCGGGCCAATGCTATAAGTAGGCTCGCCACGTCGTCGGTGGGGGCCGAACCTGCGGCCTGGCCGCTGCTGTGGCGGAAGAGGCGCAACCACGGAAGCTGGCCAATCAGTGCAGGTAAGGGTCAAGGGTAGGCGCCAGGGCATTGTATGTGGGCCAGATGAGGTGCACCTGGTAACCACGGCCCGGGGCGAGCCTCTGGTGGGTACCCCTACAGGGGGTCGATAACCAAGCTACGGCACCCACCAGCCCGAATCCCAGCCAGCGATATTCACGGGTTGCGCCACTTCCGTCGCAAAGCGGCCGGCGTCCCCCCCTGTAGACCCTCAAGATATATTATATGTGGGCAAGTGAATGCCTCGAAGCAGATTGGGCGCTGGCCCCTGACATGGAGTGCCGGCATGGTATATATCTGGGGTGTGGGGGCAGCACGGGGCCACGGGGACGTGGAGTTGGTAACGTGTTTCTGTACTATACTAGGGGACTGGTGCAGTGGGAAGATGGCGTACACTGTGGAGACATGGGGGCGATGAAAGCTGAGGGCCAGGCTAGGCTGGAGCCTCCCAGAAATCCTGGCTATGCACATACGGGCTAGTGCGTGCTGGCAGAGGGATACGTGGAGTCAGGGGTGGTGGGCAGTTTCGAGGACGCGGACGACAATGGATTACGTGGGGTCATGGGTGTTGGGTGTCTCCACAGTGGCGGGGCAACGTGAACGATGGAGGGTCAGCTCTCGCTTCGCCGCATGCGTGCTGCTTTGTTCCTTGGTTGCTGCTTTGCGACGGACAGAGGTGCCCTTGCTTTCTGCTTGTTGCGATGCTGCTGCGCTGCTTTGCCTTGCCCCCTTACCCCCGGCGAACAAACGGGCCAGCGTCCGTCGCCGTTGCTAATGCTAACGCTTTGCAGTTGCCACTGCCCCCAAAGCCTGGTTGCCCGGTATCCCCGGTCCTCTGGGTCCTCCGTCATGCTGTGGGCCACCTCAGGCAGCCCTGGGACCCACGGGATCGAGCGAGGCAGGAACCACCTGTCGGCGCGAGATGCCCGGTAACTCCAGTAGACGGCATGATAAGTGGTTATGACTATGACTATGACTATATATATATATATATATCCTCTAATCTACACCCCTCTCCCATGCCGACGTTGCTATTCGTCTCAGATGCCTCACAAGGAAAGTAGGGGTGTTGCTCATGTGTGGGTTGTGGATAAGTGGAGAGGTTGACCCAAATCTTCCACCTTTGTCGGGCACCTCCGAACTGTTGGCTATGCGGCCCAGGTGTGATCCGACCGTTCGCACCGCCCCTCACCCCAATGTGTGGGAGGGTAGCATCGGCTTGGGTATTGGCAGCCCTACTGCGAACCTCAGGGGGCTGGGCTCCTGAGGCGGGCAAGGGGTTAGATTCACAACAGACACACATAAAGGGGGGGGTTGAAAGGCTAGTGCGGATGTGTGGCCATAGCAACTCGGGTCGGTGGCTTTGGACCACATCGCCATGAAGGTACATCACACCTCCCCGCTTACACCCCATTTGTGTTGGCAAAAATCCTTACACGGAAAAATACCTTGCCAACCAGGAATCGGACTTGGAGAACAAACGAAGGTAACTCGATTAAGAGTACACCTGTTTTCCAAGTCCATTCGTAGAGCACCTTGTGACGCATTAAGTGTTGCCATCCGATTAATGGGCTAGTCAAACAAATCTTTTGCCGCACCCAACACTTTGAATTTCTCGGTCGCCATTGGGTCGGTCCTGTTCTTGTCCGGATGAAGGAGTAGAGATAAAGAGCGGTATTGCCCCTTTACTGCGGTTGCATCTTGGGCACCCAAGAAGTGCAAGGCATGTGCCTTTCGCCGGCGAAGACTGGTGTTCTCATCTGTGATCCTTGTGGACCACTCGGTGATTTCTCTCTTCGTTAAAGCCAAATGATCCACCGGGCTACCGGTCGCTCGAGGACGTGACCAGGGGGGTTCGCTTGATGGTGCCGTTGGATCTTGGTGTGGTCGAGGGCGTTTGCGACTACCCCGTTGCTCGCTGCCCGTTGCACGTTGTCTCTTGGAATGTGGCCCGTTGCTTTGTTGGGATGTCCTTTTTCTTGAGGAGTGGTTGTCCTCCGAGTTGGTTGACTTTTTGCGGAATCTGGCGCTCATAGCATGGAAGATTTGATCACCTTGAACTTTTCGATGAAAGAACCTAGTGCACAAGTTCAGCACGCAACAAACGACTTTTGTATAGCGCCTCGTCTTGCGGAATCTGGCGCTCACAGCATGGATGGACTTTTCGATGAAAGAACCTAGTGCACAAATTCAGCACGCAACAACCGACTTTTGTATAGCGCCTCGTCTTGCGGAATCTGGCGCTCATAGCATGGAGGATTTGATCACCCTGAACTTTTCGATGAAAGAACCTAGTGCACAAATTCAGCACGCAACAAACGACTTTTGTATAGCGCCTCGTCTTGCGGAATCTGGCGCTCATAGCATGGAGGATTTGATCACCTTGAACTTTTCGATGAATGAACCTAGTGCACAAGTTCAGCACGCAACAAACGACTTTTGTATAGCGCCTCGTCTTGCGGAATCTGGCGCTCATAGCATGGAGGATTTGATCACCTTGAACTTTTCGATGAAAGAACCTAGTGCACAAGTTCAGCACGCAACAAACGACTTTTGTATAGCGCCTCGTCTTGCGGAATCTGGCGCTCACAACATGGATGGACTTTTCGATGAAAGAACCTAGTGCACAAGTTCAGCACGCAACAAACGACTTTTGTATAGCGCCTCGTCTTGCGGAATCTGGCGCTCACAGCATGGACGGTTTGATCACCCCAGACTTTTTGATGGTTGCCATTTTCCATGGGCCAAAATGCATCACCACGGGCTCAAAATGGGCTAAAAACACTTGTTTGAGCATCCGAAATGGTCTAGGATCACTTTTGGAAAAACGCGTTTTTGACCCATTTTTGACCCATTTTTGGTCTCAAAACCGCCCATTTTCAAGGCATTTTCAGATTTTCCGTGGCCCAAAACACGGCACCACGGGCACAAAACGGGCTAAAAACACTTGTTTGAGCATCATAAATGGTCCACGAGCATTTTTGGAAAAATGCGTTTTTGACCCATTTTGGACCCATTGTTGGTCTCAAAACGGCCCATTTTCAAGGCATTTTGGGATTTTCCATGGCCCAAAACGCGCCACCACAGGCTCAAAACGGCCTAAAAACACTTGTTTGAGCATCCCAAGTGGTCTAGGAACAACTTTGGAAAAAATGATTTTTTTCGCCCTGGGGACCCTGGTGGACCCACCGTTGGCCCCCACTGTGACTGGGCTGGCCGGCCCTCCAGCTGCACCAAGTGACCAGTGGTACGGGGGTCTACGTGTCTCGTTGGGCCATTCTTAGGCTTGGAAACCATAAAAAGTGGGGGGTTGCGGGTGGACTAGGTGCCCTCGGAATTCGTTTTTGAGCCACATAGCCCAAGATACGGCCCGTTCTTGGTTTCGGGGTGCTGGTGCACATTGCGCAGTTTTTGGGGCTTTTTGGTGCCTTTTTGGGCCGTTTCTCGGACATATCGTGGAGTTAGAGGGCACCAAAGGTCCCTTGGTCACGAGAAAGTCAAGCCGCACGTGGAGTGTAGCAGCCGTTTGCCTTCGTTTGGTTGTTTTGAAGCCTTACTAGGGCTGTTTTGGGCGAAAAATGGCTGTTTTTGGCCCAAAACTGCGCAGATTTGGGAGGGCACCTCCGGACTTGGCGCCACCGCCCCGGGCCGCCACCGGTGAGTTTTTGGCTCAAAACTTGGATTTGGCAAGGCCACCACCTAGGCTCCAAGATGGCTACATGGGCAAATGATCCGAAGCGTTGGAACGGAGCAATGGCCAAAACGGCAAGGAGACGTGTTGTTGTTGTTGTTGCTTGCTTGCTTGCTTGTTAGCTAGATTTAAGGGGAGAGGGGTGTAGTAATATATATATATATATATGTATATATATATATATATATATATATATATATATATATATATATATATATATATATATATATATATATATATATATATATATATATATATATATATATATATATATATATATATATATATATATATATATATATATATATATATATATATATATATATATATATATATATATATATATATATATATATATATATATATATATATATATATATATATATATATATATATATATATATATATATATATATATACATATATATTCATGTCATGTCCTAGAGTTGGGAGAGGGGTGTAGATTAGAGGATATATATATATATATATATATATATATATATATATATATATATATATATATATATATATATATATATATATATATATATATATATATATATATATATATATATATATATATATATATATATCCTCTAATCTACACCCCTCTCCCAACTCTAGGTGGCTCCACCACACGGCTCTAAGGTACGTGCGAAGGGCACAAAGTGGTGCATACATGTGGCGGAACGGGCTAAACTCGGTCAAAATGGGCTCAAAACGGGCTAAAAACACTTGTTTGAGCATCCCAAATGGTCCGGGATCACTTTTGGAAAAACGCGTTTTTGACCCATTTTTGACCCATTTTTGGTCCCAAAACGGCCCCATTTCAAGGCATTTTGGGATGTTCCACGAGCCAAAACGCGTCGCCACAGGCTCAAAATGGGCTAAAACCACTTGTTTGAGCATCATAAATGGTCCAGTATCATTTTTGGAAAAACGCGTTTTTGACCCATTTTTGACCCATTGTTGGTCCCAAAACGGCCCATTTTCAAGGAATTTTGGGATTTTTCATGGCCCAAAACGCGCCACCACGGGCTCAAAACGGCCTAAAAACACTTGTTTGAGCATCCCAAGTGGTCTAGCAACAACTTTGGAAAAAATGATTTTTTTCGCCCTGGGGACCCTGGTGGACCCATCGTTGGCCCCCAACTGTGCGTGGGCTGGCCGGCCCTCCGGCTGCACCAAGTGACCACTGGTACGGGGGTCTGTGTGTCTCGTTGGGCGATTCTGAGGCTTGGAAACCATAAAAAGTGGGGGGTTGCGGGTGGACTAGGTGCCCCCGGAATTGGTTTTTGAGCCACGTAGCCCAAGATACGGCCCGTTCTTGGTTTTGGGGTGTTGGTGCACATTGCGCAGATTTTGGGGCTTTTTGGCGCCTTTTTGGGCCGTTTCTCGGACATATCGTGGAGTTAGAGGGCACCAAAGGTCCCTTGGTCACGAGAAAGTCAAGCCGCACGTGGAGTGTAGCAGCCGTTTGCCTTCGTTTGGCTGTTTTGAACCCTTACTATGGCTATTTTGGGCGAAAAATGGCTGTTTTTGGCCCAAAACTGCGCAGATTTGGGAGGGCACCTCCCGACTTGGCGCCACTGCCCCGGGCCGCCACCGGTGAGTATTTGGCTCAAAACTTGGATTTGGCAAGGCCACCACCTCGGCTCCAAGATGGCTAGAGTAGAGTAGAACCCGGAGCGATGAGGCGCAGCAATGGCCAAAACGGTGAGGAGAAGTGCTTGTTGCTTGCTTGTTGTTGCTTGCTTGTTGTTGCTTGTTAGCTAGATTTAAGGGGAGAGGGGTGTAGTAATATATATATATATATATATATATATATATACATATATATATATATATATATATATATATAGCCCACGCACAGTGGGGGCCAACGGTGGGTCCACCAGGGTCCCCGGGGCGAAAAAAAATCATTTTTTCCAAAGTTGTTGCTAGACCACTTGGGATGCTCAAACAAGTGCTTTTAGGCCGTTTTGAGCCCGTGGTGGCGCGATTTGGGCCATGGAAAATCCCAAAATGCCTTGAAAATGGGCCGTTTCAAGACCAACAATGGGTCTAAAATGGGTCAAAAACGCGTTTTTCCAAAAGTGATCTTGGACCATTTATGATGCTCAAACAACTAGTTTTAGCCCATTTTGAGCCCGTGGCGACTAGTTTTGGCTCATGGAAATTCCCAAAATGCCTTAAAAATGGGCCATTTTGGGACCGAAAATGGGTCAAAAACGTGTTTTTCCAAAAGTGATCCCGGACCATTTGGGATGCTCAAACAAGTGTTTTTAGCCCGTTTTGAGCCCGTTTTGACCGAGTTTAGCCCCTTCCACCACATGTATGCACCACTTTGTGCCCTTCGCACGCACCTTAGAGCCGTGTGGTGGAGCCACCTAGAGTTGGGAGAGGGGTGTAGATTGGAGGATATATATATATTACTACACCCCTCTCCCCTTAAATCTAGCTAACAAGCAACAAGCAACAACAACAACAACACGTCACCATTCCGTTTTGGCCACTGCACCTTCCCATCGCCTCGAGCTTGACTCTACTTTAGCCATCCTAGAGCCTAGGTGGTGGCCTTGCCAAATCCAAGTTTTGAGCCAAAAACTCACCGGTGGCGGCCCGGGGCGGGGGCGCCAAGTCGGTAGGTGCCCTCCCAAATCTGCGCAGTTTTGGGCCAAAAACATCCATTTTTCGCCCAAAACGGCCCTAGTAAGGGCTCAAAACAGCCAAACGAAGGCAAACGGCTGCTACACTCCACGTGCGGCGTGCCTTTCTCGTGACCAAGGGACCTTTGGTGCCCTCTAACTCCACGATATTTCCAAGAAATGGCCCAAAAAGGCGCCAAAAAGCCCCAAAATGTGCGCCATATGCACCAGCACCCCGAAACCAAGAACGGGCTGTATCTTGGGCTACGTGGCTCAAAAACCAATTCCGGGGGCACCTAGTCCACCCGCAACCCCCCACTTTTTATGGTTTCCAAGCCTCGGAATTGCCCAACGAGACACGTAGACCCCGGTACCAGTGGTTACTTGTTGCAGCTGGAGGGCCGGCCAGCCCACGCACAGTGGGGGCCAACGGTGGGTCCACCAGGGTCCCCAGGGCGAAAAAAATCATTTTTTCCAAAGTTGTTCGTAGACCACTTGGGATGCTCAAACAAGTGTTTTTAGGCCGTTTTGAGCCTGTGGTGGCGCGTTTTGGGCCTTGGAAAATCCCAAAATGCCTTGGAAATGGGCCGTTTTGGGACCAACAATACATCAAAAATGGGTCAAAAATGCGTTTTTTCAAAAATGATCCTGGACCATTTATGATGCTCAAACAAGTGGTTTTAGCCCATTTTGAGCCCGTGGCGACGGGTTTTGGCTCATGGAAGATCCCAAAATGCCTTAAAAATGGGCCATTTTGGGACCAAAAATGGGTCAAAAATGGGTCAAAAAGGTGTTTTTTCAAAAGTGATCGTAGACCATTTGGGATGCTCCAACAAGTGTTTTTAGCCCGTTTTGAGCCCGTTTTGACCGAGTTTAGCCCCTTCCACCACATGTATGCACCACTTTGTGCCCTTCGCACGTACCTTAGAGCCGTGTGGTGGAGCCACCTAGAGTTGAGAGAGGGATGTAGATTGGAGGATGTATATATGCGAAGGGCACAAAGTGGTGCATACATGTGGTGGAAGGGGCTAAACTCGGTCAAAACGGGCTCAAAACGGGCTAAAAACACTTGTTTCAGCATCCCAAATGGTCCGGGATCACTTTTGGAAAAACGCGTTTTAGACCCATTTTTGACCCATTGTTGGTCCCAAAGTGGCCCGTTTTCAAGGCATTTTGGGATTTTCCATGAGCCAAAACCCGTCGCCACGGGCTCAAAATGGGCTAAAACCACTGGTTGGAGCATCATAAATGGTCCAAGATCATTTTTGGAAAACCGCGTTTTTGACCCATTTTTGACCCATTGTTGGTCCCAAAACGGCCCATTTTCAAGGCATTTTGGGATTTTCCATGACCCAAAACGCGCCACCACAGGCTCAAAACGGCCTAAAAACACTTTTTTGAGCATCCCAAGTGGTCTAGGAACAACTTTGGAAAAAATCACTTTTTTCGCCCTGGGACCCTGGTGGACCCACCGTTGGCCCCCACTGTGCGTGGGCTGGCCGGCCCTCCGGCTGCACCAAGTGACCACTGGTACGGGGGTCTACGTGTCTCGTTGGGCGATTCTGAGGCTTGGAAACCATAAAAAGTGGGGGGTTGCGGGTGGACTAGGTGCCCTCGGAATTCGTTTTTGTGCCACGTAGCCCAAGATACGGCCCGTTCTTGGTTCCGGGGTGTTGGTGCACATTGCGCAGATTTTGGGGCTTTTTGGTGCCTTTTTGGGCCGTTTCTCGGACATATCGTGGAGTTAGAGGGCACCAAAGGTCCCTTGGTCACGAGAAAGTCAAGCCGCACGTGGAGTGTAGCAGCCGTTTGCCTTCGTTTGGTTGTTTTGAAGCCTTACTAGGGCTGTTTTGGGCGAAAATTGGCTGCTTTTGGCCTTGGGAAGGTGCAATGGCCAAAACGGCACGGAGACCTGCTTGTTGTTGCTTGTTGTTGCTTGTTGCTTGTTGCTTGTTAGCTAAATTTGAGGGGAGAGGGGTGTAGTAATATATATATTACTATTACTACACCCCTCTCCCCTTAAATCTAGCTAACAAGCAAGCAAGCAACAACAAGCAAGCAAACAAGCACGCCACCGTTTTGGCCATTGCTCCTTCCAATCGCCTCGCGCTTGACTCTACTTTAGCCATCCTAGAGCCTAGGTGGTGGCCTTGCCAAATCCAAGTTTTGAGCCAAAAACTCACCGCTGGCGGCCCGGGGCGCCAAGTTGGGAGGTACCCTCCCAAATCTGCGCAGTTTTGGGCCAAAAACAGCAATTTTCCCCCCAAAATAGCCCCCAACCCCGGGCAAAACGCCCAAACGAAGAGAAACGGTGGCTACATCATACGCGCGGGGTGATTTCACCGTGTCAAACCTCCCTCTAGTGCCCTTCAACTCCACCAAATGTCCGAGAAAGGGCCCAAAAAGGCACCAAAAAGCCCCAAAATCTGCGCAATGTGCACCAACACCCCGAAATCAAGCACGGGCCGTATCTTGGGCTACGTGGCTCAAATCCAAAGTCCGAGGGCACATAGTCCACCCGCAACCCCCCACTTTTTGTCGTTTGTACCCGCCTCAGAATCGCCCAACGAGCCACCTAGACCTTCGTACCAGTGGTCACTTCGTGGAGCCGGAGGGCAGCCCGGCCCGCGCACGGTTGGGGCCAATGGTGGGTCCACCGTGGTCCCCGGGGCGAAAAAAATCATTTTTTCCAAAGTTGTTGCTAGACCACTTGGGATGCTCAAACAAGTGATTTTAGGCCGTTTTGAGCCTGTGGTGGCGCGTTTTGAGCCATGAAAAATCCCAAAATGCCTTGAAAATGGGCCGCTTCGGGACCAAAAAAGGGTCAAAAATGGGTCAAAAACGCATTTTTCCAAAAGTGATCTTGGACCATTTGGGGTGCTCAAACAAGTGATTTTAGGCCGTTTTGAGCCCGTGGTTATGCGTTTTGGCCCATGGAAAATCCCAAAATGCCTTGAAAATGGGCTGTTTCAAGATCAAAATGGGTCAAAAATGGGTCAAAACCGCATTTTTCCAAAAGTGATCCTGGACCATATGCGATGCTCAAACAAATGTTGTTGGCCCGTTTTGAGCCCGTGGTCCTGCGTTTTGGCTCATGGAAATTCCCAAAATGCCTTGAAAATGGGCCGTTTTTGGACCAAAAATGGGTCAAAAATGCGTCAAAACCGCGTTTTTCCAAAAGTGATCATGGACCATTTGGGATGCTCCAACAAATGTTTTGAGCCCATTTTGAGCCCAATTTAACCCAGTTTAGCCCCTTCCGCCACATGTATGCACCAAGTTGTACCCTTGGCGCGTACCTTAGAGCCGTATGGTGGAGCCACCTAGAGTTGGGGAGAGGGGTGTAGATAAGAGGATATGTGTGTGTGTGTGTGTGTGCGTGCGTGCGTGCGTGCGTGTGTGTATGGCGCACACACCGTCTGTGTACCACCCCCCTATTTTTGACCAATGGAAGTACCAAAGCCCCGTGAGACAGGATTTTGGCTAGTCTCACCCGGTGGTCCTAGGATTTTGCCAGTCTACCTAGACTAGGATTCTTCTTGAATCCCTGTATAGGGAACTGAGATTTGGCCGGTCTACCCGGGTAGACTGGGATTTTTCGTGGTTCCCTATGTAGGAAATTGGGGTTTGGCCAGTCTATCCGGCTAGACTGGGATTTTTCGTGGTTCCCTACATAGGAAACTGGGATTGGGACGGTCCAATAGGGTAGACTGGGGTTTTTTGTCCTTCCTTGTATAGGGAACTTGTATTTGGCCAGTCTACCCGGGTAGACTGGGATTTTTCTTGGTTCCCTATATAGGGAACGGGGATGTGGCGAGTCTACCCGGGTAGAGTGGAGTTTTTAGTGGTTCCCTATATAGGAAACTGGGGCCGCTTTTTTCAATGCTTGC
Organism: Eutreptiella sp. 'Long Island Sound 2002'; assembly: GCA_964036045.1. NCBI lineage: Eukaryota > Euglenozoa > Euglenophyceae > Eutreptiales > Eutreptiaceae > Eutreptiella > Eutreptiella sp. 'Long Island Sound 2002'. The sequence continues at coordinate 66,901,188 of OZ038384.1, forward strand.
AACAGCTTGGGCCCCCCAACACCCAACCCTGGCATCCCAGGACTGCACGCTCCATGCATGGCAGGGGAGGCCCAGCACTGTGGCTAGTGCCCACCTGGCCTTCAAAAGAGATGCCGCCCGACGTCCTGCAAGGGGACGAGTTTCCCCGATGGCAACGGCGAGTACCTTGTAGGCATCGCAGCACTCCTGGAACTTGCGCAGATCCTCCTGCAGCTAGCCTAGCACCCCCTGGGCGACATACCCGCTATCGTTGGTCTCATCGAGGCGGCGGGACAACACACGGGGCCCTTGCTTGTAATTGCGGCTCCGTGTCATTTGGCTGAATGGCGGTGTTCATCTGGCTGTTTAGCCTAGCAGCATGCTTCGCGGATAGCAAATTGGGGCACGGCAGACAAGGGGCGTAGCGGCCAGCTATGTCGTCCCAATGGCCATCCGTACGGCAATCTAGGACGAATAGCTCTCGGTCGTCACGGAACTCTTAGGGCGGCTTCTCGTAGTTGCCGCACATGACGGGGTACATCCGCCTAGCTGCTGCAAGGTAGGGGCTTGCCAATGAAGCACCCGAGGACACTTGTGCTCGCTAAGAGAAATTGGAATGTCAAGGTCCATCTCCAATGTAGCATCTATGAAGCCCTCATCGAGGGCTGCCACCGGGAGAGTAGGGGCGAGGTTTGCTACAACAGCCGTGGCAGCTACAACCAATGTAGATGCGAGCCGGCTAGTCCCTAGGAGCTCCAGATGCTTGTCTACGTGGATGAGCATGTTCAGTAGGGAAGTATCTGAACTGACACTACCCTGAAAAAACTCCAACGCGACTTTGCCGTACCGCACCCAATCGGTATGCTGGGCACCCAAGTAGTGGATGCCAAACACCCTGCTGTCCTGGCCCTATGGACCTTGCCACATGGGCACTGCCACTTCTAACTTGCGATGTGGCGGTTCCGCCACACAGCCGTGACGTTCATGGGAGGCAAGCAAGGGGGCAGATGTGCGCATGTCAAACATTCGTGAGAATTGGAAGGATTTGTGAGATCCGCAACCAGAGTGGGGAAGAGGGGGGTAACAGGAATGCTGCATAGTCCGAGAGGTTGTCACACGGCCATGTGTGTAACCACACGGCCCAGATCCCACTCCCGAAAAGAACAAGCATTTTGCATAGGCAAACAACGTATGAGCATGACACACAGTGCGGACGGCGCCCCCGGGGGCCCCAAACTGGGCAATACGCTCTAGGGGAAAAAAAGAGCGTAATGCCCAAATAGGGGGACCTCTAGACTACGGCACAGCTGCAGTGGCAGCTCTAAGCTTCCAAGCTCAAGGAGAGTTACCTTGTCTAATGAACCGTCCACCAAGACCTCCAATGCCGCAGTCACTTGGGGGCGAATAACTCGGTGCTCCGTGCCACTACACTACCATGCATTTTTTCAACGCCAACAGCGCTCCTGGACATACCCCCAAAACCGGGCACTTTTTCAACTTTGGCTGTTTTTTTTTTCAACCACGACACTTGCCCCCCCCCCCCCCCATAGTAGGTTGAAATTTCCCCCGCCGGGGTGAACCCCTCCCCCGAGTCATCCTCTTACTTCTTTTCTTTCCACCATCTACTTTCTTTGGCGCTCTCTTGGCTCAATGTTTCTCCTTCTTCTTCTTCTTGGCATTTCACTACCGACACTGTCTCTCCTCTTTGGCCTTCAGTTTCAACCATGACTTTGCAGCCTCGTCGATGTTCAAAATAATATACCACACCTCCAATGCAAAAGGGGGTATTGCACTCGTCCTCGGGGTGTGCTTCCCATTCCGCTAGCCTTGAGAGTAGCACTTTGCAGAGCTCATGGACCCACTTTGGAGCTGCAAGTCGGCTACACGGCCTCTTGACATTACCGGCAGTCAATTCCAGCATGGGGGGTGTAAGCCTACCTCTACCATCAATCTCCGTTGCCCACGGAACTCCATCGCCAACATCTTGTTGCATCTTACCCTCAGGAGGGCCGAGACCTTTTCCCATGTGGGAAATCTTGTTCACACCTCTTGTTACTTCCCTCTCAATCTCGACAGGTTGTTCTTCATCCACTTACGCACGGCTAGCCCCAATGCACCCTAGTAGAACTCTCTTGTCTACACAGTTAAGACCGAATCCGAAAATATTCCAAATGAAGATACTAGGAGGTACACTTGGTCCAATGAGCAACCCAGACACAATGTGGTTAGCTCTTGTGGCAATTTCTAAGCCCGTCTCACTTCTCCACACCTCTTGACCAGCCGGTCGGCTGCAAAATTGATAATCTCGCACGGGACCATGTATAGATTCCGTTAGCATGATGTGTTGCCCGGAAGAGGACAATGCGGAAGAGGGGGAGCTTCTATGGCCTCCGTGTTGGTTGTGTGCCCCATTCCAAAATGGACACATGGGGGGGAGGGGGGTTGCTGGCCTGTTTCTCGTGTCATTTAAAGACAAACTTTGAGGCAATAAAATTCCATACAATTAGGACCATTGGCATACAAGTGTAATCACACAAAATAGAAACAAGGCATCTAGCAATGTACCTGTAGATCATGTACGAATCAACGAACTTACGTACGTGCATGATCTACGTGCTTTCACTCGAACCTTGGTTCCCGAAGCACAGACAACATTGCCTCAACCTCTGACAAGGATGGGTGAAACGAGCCATGGCAACCACCAAGTGCTTTGCACACATCAGCCATGATTTGTTCTGCACTAGGACACCCTCAACAAGATGTTGGGTGACTATCACTACAATGGGACACCAAAGTGTGGGAGTCCTTAACCCCAGCTCAAGGGGCCAATTTTTTTACCAAGCAAAAAAATGTTTTTTCTACTAAATTTGTCATCGAGCAAAAAAAAAAAACTTTACGACTAAGTTTTTCACTGAGTAGAAGAACAACTTTTTTCTACTCAGTTTTGGAAGTTAGTTTCCAGAGAGAGAAAACTTAGTAACAAAAAATTTTGCGAAATTCTAGTAAAGACTTTTTTTAAAATGCCTTTTTGCTAAATTTTACCATAGACCCACACCCCACACCCAATGCTGTGTCTTCGTCCATGATGTGTACGAAAAACAACAAAGGGGAAAGAAAAACTTATGTCGCATGAAGTAAGATAAAAAAAAACACCCACTGAGTTGATGACGCCAACGATCATTCCTCTCTAACTTTCTGATTGACAACAAACGGCATCCCTTGGCAATTTTCGTGGAACCTATTTGTGAAATGTGCTGAAAAGATGATTGCTACTGGGGGTTTGTGTGTCTGCACCGGGAATATTGTGCGCCTTTACTGAAAAAATGCAGGGGAAATTCCGCACTAATTTGAAGTATGGAATTTTCTCCGCAGAAAAATCCCCTTGTGGAATTTTCCCACCCTTGGATAACAGCAAGGGGGGGGAGGTGAGCCCCCACCCACCCGACCAAGACAAAAGACAATGTTGGACCCAAAACCTGGTGTAAGAAAAATCAAATGTGAACAAGGGGCCTCTTGTGAGACCCACCCTGAGCCCCCTCCCCAATTAAATTCCCTAGAAACAAAGGTGCAGGAGAAGGGGCCATCCTCCTCCTCCCATCCAGTCCAACAATCCCCGGCCACCTGCTTGAGAAAGTTGAAGTGTGTCACGTTGGCCTTGGCCCGCAGGCCCACCGTGAGGAAGGCATCAATGACAGTGTCGTCCATGTTGGAGGTGAGTTGGTAGTTGTTTTCATACAGCTTCATGAGGAACAGGTCCGCCCCCAAGTTGTACTCCAGGTGCCCCAGGGCAGTTGGAATGCTGTCTACATGCTCTGCGACCGCCGTCTGGTTTGCGACGCTTGGAAAGCGAGCGAGGGAGGGTGGCAGGGAGGAAGGGAGGGAGGGTGGCAGGGAGGGAGGGAGGGAGGGTGGGAGGGAGGGGTTACCCCTACATTAAATTGAGAAGAAGGTGGAGAAACGATCGCCAAACAGGTGCAGAAATCAAATACAAAGGCAAGACACCCCACAATCTCATGCCAATGCATCTTTGTTCTCGATTTCAGATCTGGTTGAAACTCAGAAATCGATAAGACAAATGCGACAACTGAATAATACCCGAAACATCCATGTGAAATATCAATTGAAATGTCTCATGAGAGGTCACACAACGGCTGGCTCATTTGTCAAGTTTTCCTGCGCGGCTTTGCAGGACAGGACGTGGAGCCCCCCTTGACAATCGGTCCAAAATGTAGCACCTCCATGTGAGGTCAGCACAGAAACAAATTCAATGGAAACAGATGGTGCAGGGACTTGGGGAACCAAAAAGGTGGGTGGGGAGGGGCAAAGGTGCTGACAATACTACAGAGTGAAGCCTAGGCTGGTTCAACGACAATAATGGGAGAACGAGGGAAGGCGGGTCGGAGCGAGCGGGGGAGGAGGAGGGCACGGGCCGGAAACAAATAGGAAGGTAGAGGCGGGCGGATGGGGAGCAGGAGTAGGCAGCAAACAGTCACCAAGTGGGGGCCAGCGCACCTGCGGTCGCAGAAGAGCTGCAAGAATTTGTAGCAGGAGCAGAACAGCGTGCCCCTCGCGCCTTCGTGTGGCAGGTTGGAGAAGGGCTGCTGCAGCACCTGGATAATCAGCTCATGGATGCGCAGGTGCCGTAGGATGTCTTTGTTGACAGTGATGTACGGGTCCAGGTCCTTTCTCCCGGACAAGTTGCGCCGGTGCAAATACCTCACAATATCCCTCACTCTCGACCACTTCGAGGGAGGCGGCGGCGGAACCTCCTCCTCCTCCTCCTCCTCCTCGTCTTCTTCCTCAGCCTTCAAATTCTCGATTTCAGTTAGGGCCGCTTCGGCTGCCGCTTTTTCAGCAGCCTCCTTCTCCTTCAGCTTTTCGAGCTCCTTGCGCTCTAGGCTCTGGACGGAGCGCAGGTCCGTCAATTGCATCGATACGTTGTTCTCATCAAACGACTCCTCGTCCGTCAATTCGGAGGTGACGGTTTGCACGCGGGGGCTACCGGCGCTGCTCGGGAGTTCCGGTTTGCCGCCGCTGGTGTGCGCAGCTCCCTTCGTGCTGCTGTTGGAGCCCGTCCGCTTCACGCCCTTGGTGCTGCTGTTGGAGCCCTTCCGGTTCACGCCCTTGGTGCTGCTTTCGGAGCCCTTCCGGTTCACGGTGCCTTTGCGGGGACTGAGGTCCTTGAGGGTGCGACCACTGCTGAGGTCGGTCAGAGTCGACGGTTCACTCTGAATGGTCGACTCGCCACTGGAGCTGGAGTCATCGTTCACCTCCCCCTCCTTATCGCCCTCCCATTCATCTGCAAATGCGTCTGGCGGCGGGGCTATCAACTTCACGAACTGACACACGCACTCCGTGCTCCGGTCATGTTTGTCCTCCGTAAGGGCCACCAGCAAGTCGTTCGCATCCCTGGCAGCCTCGAGCCAGGTCTGTTCGCTGCTCTCAGAGTACAGGAGGCACTGCTCCACCAGCAACGCACTGGCCTGGTTCTGCAGGCTGGACATCTTCAACACAAGAAGGAGCGCCATGTTGACAAGCGGCTCGTACTCAAACATCGTGAGCCCCAATAGTACCTGGGGAAAATTCTTCTGCTGGAAAGTGGCCTGCAAGAAGGAGAAGGGGCTGTCTTTGGAGTGCGGCCGGACGCCACTGGGCTCCAGGGACGCCATGATGGGTTCCGCGACCTCGTTGGCAAACATCTCCATATGGCTGGCCGCATCGAAATTCTCGTTGCCCTCTACCGCTGCGCACGCGGCCAACGCTTGCACGACGTGCCGGAACTGCTGCAAGATATGCATGACCGTTTGGTCAATGTGTTGATCCAGGAGCTCGTTCATGATATTGAGGCAAGCCTCCATGCACTGCAGCACCACAATGTCAGCTTCATAGGCCGAGTATGAATCATCAAACATGAGCCCGTGGCTCGTGACTGGCGTCGACACTGCTGCTACAGGTTCGTCAAACAGCGCGGGAGCAACGCTTTTCCTGCGGTCCTCCTTGTGGCGGCCCTCAGTGCAAAGAATTTGGACCACACACTCCACCAGGCTCTTCACCTCCAGCCTATCGTACATGCGGTAGCGGATGATATGCTTCCACATCCCAAGGATGCTGTGCACAAGGCACGTGCGGGCGGGCGTCAGGGCACGCAGGCTGGTGTTGCACCGCAGAGTCTGCAATGAGGCCTCCTTGAGGTCTGCAAAGCAGGGGTGGACGGCCTCCGCACTGGCGTCCGATTCCTGGTGGTCCGCGCCCAATCGGGACCAGACCTTCAGGGTCTTGTGGATGAGCCGAATGCAAAAGGACTGCGCAGTGCGTTGCGTGTCGATGTACGCGTGGGTCAGGATGTCATAGAACTTGCATCGGATGCGGTCCGGGAGGTTCAGCACATCCGATCCGGGCCCCAGAACCGCCACGATCATCTCCGGACCGACCCAATCGCTGACAATAGGGGTCGTGAAGGAGTTCTGGTTCATGCAGATTCGCGGGAGCACGCCCAAAACGACATCCATCGTATCCACGATGTCTTTGCCGCCGCTCGCGCAGAGCTCGGAGATATGGACCCAGTGGTCGTACATGTCCTCCCTCCGCAGGAATGTGTCGATGCCATCCGTCAACTCCCGTCCGAAGGACGTGTGGTCGGTCGTCTCCTGGCGCGGAGCCCAGATGTTCCTCAGCTGCACGCCCTGCATGACCTTATTCAGACCGCGGTCCCGGGCCGAGGAGATCTCTCCGGCGGCGCGTCGTATTGTGTTCACCAGGCTCTCCACGGCTGTACTTCCTTTCTGGAGGGATTCTGCAATTACAGCCACATCGGGAGGCATGGGTGGGGCTGCTGTGTAGACTTCGACCTGACCCATCATCAGCCTCATGTCCAGAAACCCCCGGAGCCTCGAAGTCGGTCCAGAGGACAGCAGCAGGTTTTCACAGATGAAGTTCTGGGTCTGGGCGATGCCATCCCCAGAGCAGCAGCACAGCTCCGAGAGTAGCCTCAGATATCCATCGCGATGCCCATACTGCGCGTCCAGTAATCTGATGATTACCTGGAGCACGTCGTCATTCATGCGGTACAGCAGAGCCTCATTATTCCGAAATATCTGAATCATGGTCCCAGTGATGTCAAACCCGTGAGAGAGTTGGGTTTGCATGAAGGGCAGGTATGGGTAGAGCTGCATGGAAAAGCGGTTGCTCCCCCTGATCATCATCGTCAGCAAGCGGTACGCCAATTTCACAATGTACTGAATCTTCTTGTACTTGACCTCCTGGCACTCAGCATACTTGATGCATGGCTTGAAATCTGGCAAGCCCTTGGCTGGGGCTTCGAAGGGGCATTTCACGACATCCATGACGACATGGTGCACACTTTGGTCAAAGAGCAGCTGTTGGTTCTGTGGGATTGGGGGCCCAGATCGATTGAGAGGGTTGGGTTCGTCGCTGACGCTGCACATGGCTACCAGCTGCCCGATCGCATCCCTGCAAACGCCGATCGAGTGCTGGACTTTCGAATCCGAGTATCGACATCTCGGCCTCCTAAATGCGTCGATATAAAGCTTCATCATGTCCACACTATGGACGACTTCGTTCAAATCCATCAACTGCTTGGCGTTCAGGTCTATGTTGCAAGAAAAAACGTCTTCATACAGCAGTTGCCTAGACAGCCCGATTCGAATGACAGGGCGGTTCCTGGCAGATCCAACGGGGGTTGGGGAGTCCCGGCTGGCATGAGGCATGAAATGCATGAAAAGCTGGGACTTCACGTGCTGAATCACGAAGAATGACTGGGCAGGGTGCACGCATGGCTGCGTTTGCTGATCTATGGGAAGGAAGACGAAGATGTCACTGGGTGTCCTTTTGGTCTGGTCCCCATGATTGGGATCCCCTTCCTCCCGTTGGAAGCTCATCTTCCATTCATACTTCCGACCCCTTCCCTCCAAACGATTAATTCCGAGATACTGCCCTGTCACTACATGTTTAAGACGGTACGGTTTCGAGAACTCCACAGGACCCCCCACATTTGGCTCCAGATTCTCGATTACCCAAATGGCGTTGGACGTGGGACTCTTGCTGTGATCACCGCCCGTCTGGTCAACGGGAGGAGATAGATAGACCACGTCCGTTGGCGCATCCATCGGGTATACTGCCTGGAGTTCCTGCACGAAGTCTCGGAAAGCATCGAGCTGCACGTCCGCACGAGTGCGTAGTTTATTTCCGTGGAACGACGGCTTCGACGAGAAAGACTTGCTTTTGGGTAGGGCTTTGCTCTGCTTCAACATCCGGTCTTGGCCCTCCCTACGGGTGTTCACAATTACGCGACTGGGCTCCAAAGTCATAAGTGGAGCGGGCGATGTATATTGCTTGAGCCCTTTGCTCTCCTGCCGAGCAACACAATCGTCTGAAGTGAGAAATGCTTCCGTCTCGGCGTGGAACAACGATATCGGAACCCCGAGACGAATGGCTTGGGGGTCTTTTGCGCAGTCGTCGTACAGCATCATGGTCCAAGAGGAAGAATTGGCCACACAATTCGACATGAAAGCGCAGTTTAGCTCCCTGTTGCCATCGCCATTGGGAACCGCCGAAGCATGTAGGCACCGTGAGTCGTCAGTGTCCGGCACCAAAATGACTTCATCATTGATGCGGACATTCTCCCCTTCCGTTCGTACTTTGAATTTAGGAAGAATCTTGAACCGAAAAACATGGTCATTAGAACTGTCCTCAACGTCCTTAGAATTGAGCAACGTCAGCCGCAGACTACTCTTTTCTGTGTGCGATTGCACCTTTGCGAGCACACACATCCATCGTTGTGTGTACGCATGGCAAAGCTCAACTGTATCACCGTATCGAACCACTGTTTTGCTTCGGCCCACCGTATTTGATGGCCCTTGACTGCTCGGTTGCCATCGATCTACGGCATAAATGGAAAAGACGCACCGTTCGAATCGTGCTGGCGGATCGGACGGTGATGCAGCTACGATTGTTGATGATAGAGTGGATGAAACTGTTGATGTTGGGGTTACTGGTTGCGCACTTCGTTCCACATGCAAATCAACTCCGGTCAGTGATGTGGCGGCGACGTATCCTCCATTTTCGAGATACAAACAAATTTTTGAACTACTTGTCAAAGGTCCCGTGTGTTGGACCATGGGTCCTGGTACCACCTTTTGGTTACAAGGTGTCACAGGCCCAGCCGGTTGGGCCATTGAGCCCGAGACAAATCGAAAATCACCCTCTCAAATGGCGGCGCGAAGACACAACCCTGTGTGTGATAAATATCATCGTCGATGTGACAAACCCACAACTCAAAAGAAGTCTAGGACGTTAGACACGTTGTTCCGTTCCGTTCGGTTCCGCAAGAAATTCCGCACTGCCCCCAACCCCGAACGTGGATGGAAAGGGTTCGCGAGCATTCGTGGCGACAGGCCAATAGGCGTCGCCACCTGTAGACAGCAATACGACCAGGCTCATGCCAACCCCCCCCCAACGAGGGGCAGAAGCAGCACTTATGAGTAGCGCGACGGCTGTCCCACTCACACCTCTTAAAAAATTTTCCCCCGGTTGGTGGGGGTAGTTGAGTAGGCTGCTCACCTCTCGCATTTTTTGGGAACCGCCCTCTTCACCTCCAACCCAATGGGTGGGCAAGCCCACCGACCCATCCATGGGCGGAGGATTCCCTCCTCAAAAAGCACACACGTATGGCCACCCCCCCCCCCCCCGGTGGCGCGGAGCATCTTGGCATATCCTCCCCTCCCTTCCGCTCCCCCTCCTCTCCAACCTTGCTCACGTATGGCAACCCCCTCCCCACTGTTCTGCACAGCTGGGGAGTGGTTTGTGACCACTAGGGCCATCGCCTTGGATGTGTCAAACCAAGCCATATCCCCCTAAACTAGCGAACCACAAACAGCCCAAATAGCTACAAATGGCCGATAGATACCTGTGTTGGTGCTGCCCAACTGAGCCTCAATTTGCAATGTGTCTTGTTGTATCTTCCCCTCCCCCCATCCCCCCCAAACTTCTCAGCCCCTCAACTACACCATTTTTGTGGCTGCCTGTGCTCTGCGAGCCAAGGGAAATGCATTGCTCATGTTGGCCATGCACCAATGTTGTCTGGTGCTCAATCAAACTTTTTGATATGTGCGCTCCAACACACATGTGAGAAGCGTGTGCTCACCTTTAAGTAAGAGGCACCACAGAGTGCACCGTTGCACCATTCATTTCGTGAACATTTGATGTGCATGCCACGTACCACTTTGAGTTGGTTCCTCTATCCGGTTCTTGTTATGTCATGCATCTGGTTCTGTTACTCACTAGGCATCAGCTCCTCTGTCAACAATGTGGAACAGGTATGGCAAGTGCACTTCTAGTGGAGTCTTGGTGAGCATGGTCGTGTGACTCGCAACCATGGTCGAAAAGCATTGAAATGCAGCTCCACGCACATGCACTTCTTAGAAGAATTTGGAGGCACAAGTGTGTGACATGCAACGAAAAGTAGATGCAACAACCTATGAATCATGACACTTCTTAAACAAAAAAAGAAAGGTACAAGTAGTGGCATGCAAACCAACCAAAGATGGGCAATCCCCCACCCCAAAATTTTCAAATCATGAATTCTTGCCATTAATGTGACAACAATATACTTTTGTACTTCAACTAGCCAAAAAGGGGGTTGGAACAGGCGGCACAGCATTTGCACCCCCCTTTGGATATGAGTGGCACGCGCCACAACTTGTTTATGCCCTCCCCCACCGACCCCTATGCGCACTGCACAAGGGCACACACAACTTGCATGTGAAGCACCGCCGCCCAACACCACTACCCAACACCACCTCTGAACACCACCGCCCAACACCACTTACTTCCTCAACAACCAAGCCCTCCACAATGCACTCAAATTCCGACAAAAACCCTTGACCACCACACTCACCAAAATCAAACAATGGCTCCTCGACAACCCCATCCCGGATATAGACAACCTCCACCCCTCCTCCGCCATAAACCCATGGGAGCAGCTATTCTCCATTCACAGGACGTCAGCCCATCAACCTGCCCCACTCTACTACCCCCCGCCAAGCAACAAACCCCCCCCCCAACAAAAAACCCCACACCAACCACCCCGCCACAAGACGTAAGCCGCCAACCAAACCATCCGCCATCAAGCTTTATCCACCTCCTCAAGCCAACAATCACTCTCCTTCACCATCAATCCACTCCCACATCATCAATCACGTTCCCTCACCACTGTAACTTGCACCTATACCCTTTATGACACCGCAACAATTGTCTTACAATCAAGCCCACCACCACCAAACTCCGCAACATTGCACGCACTCGCACCCGCGCAGCACATACACTGCACCACTGCGCACACCTCACAAAAGGGTCATCAGTTTTACCTAACGTTGACCCCCCCCCCTTTATGGCCCCTTCAACTCACCCCGAGCTCCCATTTGTTTCCCCCCATTTTCGTGCAGCTTCATGTGTACACAATGCACAGCAAAAAGCAGGGCTCAATCCCCCCCCCCGGCAATCACCTGCACGTTCCACTCGCCCCACTTTACTCCCTCTCATTCAAATCAAGTGCTCCAACTATTCCAATTTCAACTCTCGCGACCTCCTAACCCAAATAGGTGACTCCCTTCCCTGTCTATCTTGTTTTTTGTTGCTCGTTGCATCCAAACTGACATCGGTCTGACGTACCGCAGCACTAGTCAATCTCTCACACTCCCGCTCATATTCTGTGTGACTCCTTTTGATCCCAGCCAGACCTCCGCTCAGTCTCACATTGTAATGATAGGATCCATTTTGGGGCCCTCTAGTGTGATCTTTTGCATTCTCCAGACTGACTTCAGGACAACACACTCCCAATTCTACTTTGATTGAGCCGTCCATCGACCACTGCACGTCGTCAACCATGCTCACTCAAGTTTTGACACTTTGTCCCTTTTCACAAATGTGGAGACCAGAATGAGAAGTAATCATCTCAAATGTAAGGCCTCTCGGCATTGGTAAATAATTGAGGGTTCTGACAACCCAGAGGGTTCACCAATGGAATCGCAACTACCTTTTTCTTTTGCTGCTTGCCTGCCTGTTTGAGATGTCTTCCATTTTGAACTCTCTTCCTGGTTGTACATTGCAGTGAGGTTGGATTGTCGCCTTTCTGGTGGTTTGGTTATACTTTTTTTTTTGCCTGTTCGAGCAATCGATTTTTGATCTCTGTGCACAAGGTTCCACAGGCACAGGTGTCTACAACCCTATTTCAGGCCTTTGGTGCTTCTCTTGCATGGATATTCACCCTTTATTCACCCTAGTTAGTCAAACCACGGCTAATGTATCCATTAAGTGATAGCGATATATGTAAACGGTGACTAGTTGCTGATTTGCTATTGCACCGAGTCTCACCTATATGCTGTGTATGCGGAAAGCGATCACATGCAACCTGTTTCCTTTTGCTCTGCGATCGCTTGCAAGGAGAACAAGCCGAACCCTAAGACACACACTCAAACAACAACAACAAGATAAATTTCACATGCAAGTTCTTTTTAGGCATGGCGGTCCTCCACAATGCACCAAAGCGGCCCGACCATAGGCTCACAAGCGAGCCAAAGTTCACCGACGGACAACTATAGTTGTCAAGGGAATTGGATGGCACAACAAGCTCTATCACATAAACATGATGGTTAGACTTTGAACAATTTAAAGAACATAGACTTCATGGTCTGACCTAACGCGACCATGGGGGGTGGGGGTGCGGGGGGGCTCCTCCTCTTGGTGATGGTTCCGAAGCCTATGCTTTCTCATAAGGATGCATGTGTGAATTGCTGTTTGTTGCTTTGCCTTGTGTTTGCATGTAACACTACAACACCGGTTGTACTTTCAACACTTTTTGGTTTGATGATGAAGCATGTGTGTATTGTTGTTTTGCTTTGTGCTTGCATCTCACACCACAAGTGGCTAGCGTTGACCTTTTTTGTTTCAACATGCAAGTGTGGATTGTTTTTTTCTTTTGTGTTTGCATATCACAATTAATACAACCCGACCAAAACCCCATTCAATTCATTTCCACATCTCCTCATTAGTCATGCCAGTGCCCACTTCAAAATGGGAGGCCAAACTCCAGGGTACTTGGATACAAGGTTGTGGTGGCTACTCCCAGGTGGTCAAACTCACGGGGTTGCACATTTGGATGTTGGAACTCTTGTATGAGAAATACTGTGAGATTGGTGTCTTTGCTGCACGCCGGCATGTGAAACGGATTTTACGACATATGAGTACCGTTATGTGTGCTATTGTGAAGGGCGCGAGCCGCGCTTTGCTGTTGCAATTAAGGCGCGCGCACGCGAATAGGTCCTCACGGTCCACAAGTTGCGCCAACAACCACAGGCCCACCAAGCTCCTCCATGGGTTGCATTGGAATGGGACGGTACGCCGGAGTTGATCCATTACAACCGGGTGTTTGCGGAACAAGTGTCACATGAATCCAGGCCTGATGATTACAATTATGTCCATAATAAATTGTATGAGTAGATGCTTTCCCATGAGGCTAACCTTGAGTTGGAGATGAGTGATAGTGGCGGGCAAGGGGAAGGAGATGAGTAACTCTCTAACGCCAACTTAATGGATACTTGGTTGTACTTGACTCGCTTTTTTGGCCGGTGAACGAGAATGCCTGACCCCTCCCCCTCTTCACCAATCTTCATTTGTTTTAGGTAAGAACCACAATGCCTCTGAGCTGACCCCTCCCCCTCCCGAGCAATTATCATTTGCTTTAGGCAAGTCTCAACCAAATGTTTCATCGTACACGAACCGTGTACAGAACCTCCATGCAAGTAGCATATGCGCGTGTTTCTACCCTGCAATGCACTTCTACCATGCAATGCACAATCAGTTACAATTCATTTGTGCCAGCCAACCGCCTCGTACACTTACCTTTCGTTGGTGTTGACATTGTTCCTGGACAGTTTGTCATGTGTCAAGAAGTGGTCCAACAAATACTGCCTTGCATGTGTCCCATGTCTTCGTTTTGTGAATAAGCAAAACAATGCAATCCACCACTATTCCCCTCCTAATGTGCATGCATGTCCATTGCAATTGTGTTTCATGAAGTAGACATGCATACTACCTGTATGGTGACACGTTCTCACCGTTTGGGGTTTATGAAAAATGGCTTCGAGCGGCGGCCAGCCCGGTCAGGGGGGTTGGGGGGGGATGGGGGGTCCACCCCACCTCCATCCACCAGCCGCTCCAGCCACGGCTAGGTTAGGTTGCTTTGGGCAATGGTTTCAAGTGACATCCTCTCTTGGCATTCATTGGCATTCCGTTTCATGCTTAATTTCTTATGCGGTGCACAGCTTGTAAAAGATCTTGGCGAGCACATTGCTACCAAGTAGGGGGAGTGCTGGTCTAAAGTTGACGGCCATAGCGCGAGTCACCCTGAAATCTCCTTCCGACCCAAGCACTAAAGATTTGTGTGAAACCTTGTGGAGTAGGTTGCCCAAAAACTAAATTGAGGCAAGTACCACTGTTCGGGGGGCACAATGCCTCCTCAAAAATATCACAAACGAGCATATTTGTACACAATGCAAAGCAAGAAAAGCAAAGGAGCTGCGCCTAGCGGCTGGGTGGCTAGGAGGCTTTGGAAACTCCCCCCCTCCCCCCCCCTTTGGCTGGCTGGCTGGCGCGCCCCCGGAAAACAGCCAAAATACATAGTGCACCATTGTACCACCTCTTCTCACGCGTGGTATGGGTATGGGGATGGGTTTGCAAGGGTGGGGGGGCTGGCCACCTTTCAAGAACACCCTTACCTCATACTCCAAGTTGCCTTGCCTTCGGAACCTCCCATAAAGACCAAGAACACAAAACATAGAATCACCGCATCAGACCATCCTTTTTGAATAATGGGTTAGCAGCAAGGACGGGAAAGGTTGCGGGTGTCATAGGACATCGCACATTTTTTCCTATTTAAAAAATGCATGCACTGGGGCATCTCCATGCATGCTTGCCGACGTTAGTTGGACACGGGGACACTACAACACAATGCAACGGCAATTGTGTTGGTGATTGTGCAACTGGACCACTAGGTCCGGATTCCCACACGAGCACACAACCCAAAACCCCATCCCGATGCATGATGTGCTTTGTTTAAAGGGAAGGAAATTTTACCACACACTCCATGGATCGGTGACATCATCTTGAGATCTTGAGAACAAGGGCGGTGAGGCAAACATGCATGTACAAAGCAATGGTGGTTGGCTGGGTGGCTGGCTAGGTGGCGGGATGGCTCGCTGGCGCTGGCCGGCCGGCCGGCCGAAACCCCACCCGCCGCCCCCCCCCCCGCCCCTGGCTGGCGCAGTCTCCAAAGGTTTAATAGGTCATGTTTGCGGTTCAAGAGTTGCATGGCGAGGAAATGGACCCTTCAAAAAGTCAACACCACGCTGTTCGGAACTAATTAACACACAACTAGTATCATGGCTTGATCAAATATCACTTCATTTCTAAGCAAGATTGGAAGGTTTCTGTCCTTTCATGACTTGTATTTTTGGGATAGTGTCAATTTTGGAGCCTGTGACCATGAAAGCCACGGTGAAAGCCTCTAACCTCTGCAACAGATCACCAAAGCAACATGAAGGGCTCCTCAGTGGAACGCATAGGCACAGGCACGGCATACGTAGGAATGAAATTCGCAACATCAAAAACAATGCAAGTGTGCACATGTGAGGGTGGCAAACTTAGGCGGACCCAATGTGGTCTAGCAGGAAAAAAAATAAATTTGGGCTCCACACAGTGGGTAGTTCCAACACTCAACCGTCTTGGGATGATCTCGCATCTATCTCAGTTTCAATGGAGGCTCAAACTTCCTTGAGTCCTACAATCCGGAACATTGGCAAGGCAAGGCAAGGCCTGCATGACCTTGGATGATTCTATTGGGAAGCATTGCACGGAAAACCATCCAACCCTTTCTTGGGTCGCTTGAGGGGGGATTTCAGGACAAGGAAATTGTGTCAAAAGCTGCATACTTGAACAAACATGCGAAGAAAAAAATTCGTCCCTTTGAAGATCTTGGGGGGAGAAGGCTATGTAAAGCATGGCGCATAGCGCAAACATGATTATCTTGCACCAACTCAGATCTCCAACAAGGGATCAGGCTAATGTGTGCTTCCACCCACATTGGTTCGCTTTTTAACTTCAGCACTCGATAATAAGTGCACAACACCATTTGTGTCTTGTTCCTGAGCTCTGTGCCACTTCCGAAGCTGTGAGTCCGCTCATGTTGAGAACAGTCGGGCAACTTGTGAGACAGAGTAGAGAATAGGTGACAACCTGGCAACTTCAAGGTGTACCGGGGGAGCTAGGTGGGTATTTGTCGCGCGATTTCACCCTCACTGGACACAGGGTTAGGGTTTACAAATCTAATGCTAGCTTGGCCAGGTTCCCGGGCGGCCATTGAACCCTCGAATTCGAGGCTGCTGGGGATCGCATTCTGCGACCAATCGTTGGAATTCCATGGTGGCCCTGTGTAGGGTAAGTCGCCAAATGCGCGCCGATTTTGCCAAAATTTTTGGCCCGTCCTTCACAGTCACGGCCGAAATTCCCTAAAAATTTTCAGGATTTCCTGGAAATTTCTGGATGGATCTACAGAATTGGACCCAGGTTACTGGCCCATAGCATCAGATCCCGATTTGGTGCTAAAAATCGCCAGATATCTGGCGCTTCGTTTGGGTGCTACACGGCACTAAATCTTAAAATTTGTGGTTCTGCGGGTAGGTCCAAACCCAGGCTACTCGGGGGGGAGGGTCCCAGGCCCTTCGTGGATGCCGGTCCGGCTTTTGCCTGTTTGCACTGCTAGCAACCCTTGCTTGAGCTTGGTGCTTTTGTTGTTTTTGCCGATGGTGTCCATGGAGGAAACCCCCGGGGGCAGCCACCCTGGTCTCAATGAAAGCGAAAATTTTTTGTCTTTTAATTGGACAGATTCCACAAGTTTCCGGTTGGCTAAACAAGACCCATTGGCTTGTGCAATGTTGGATGAGTTAGATGAGGGTAGTGTTGGTTTGAGCCGAGAACAGTCTTCAAGTACCATGGTATCCCCCCGCGATACCATGAGCATCTGGCGCCAGATCGATCTGGCGATCCCAGCGCAGCATCAGGCGAATCGCCAGCGCAAGGCCAATGTTCTGCTTGTCGGGTTGAACCGAATCAAGGTGTCGCGGAGTGAACATCGGGGTTGCCACCGTAGGTTCCTGCTATTACAGCCATTGGTAAGCTGGAAATGGTATACCATCCCATGGTGGCCCCGTGTACCATGGCATCCCATGGTGGCCCGTTGTACTGTGCATTCCCATGTTGGACCGGTGTACGATGCATTCCCATGGTGTACCATGGCATCCCATGGTGGCCCGGTGTACCATGCATTTCCATGGTGTACCACGGAATCCCATATTGGCCCGGTGTACCATGGAATTCCATCGTGTACCATGGAATTCCATGGTGGCCCCTCGTGCCATGGAATCCCATGGTGGCCTGGTGTAGCTCGGCGATTTGTGTTGCGCTTTGCGTTGCGGAAGAAATTTGTTAAAGGCAAATATCTGTTCTCTTCTTAAATTGACGAAAACCAATGGCATGATCCAAGTAAGCGAACTATTCCCTGACATATACGGCTATGTGTGATGGGCATGAGCACCCGCAGCCGCATGATTACTTACATCGCGCGCACGACAGCGGCTATGGTAAGATAGAATGCCTTTACGTTTGTGTGAAGCATTGTTCATTTGAATTGTCTTTGTTATTAATCGTTCAGACAGTACATACATTGCTTTGCACTGTAGACCATCATGCCAAAGAGATTACTTTGTGTCTGAAATTGGATTCTCCTCTTCATCTTTTTGCTGCGCATTGGTATTGATATTGAGAGTCTCTGCTCGTTGATTTTGGTCGGAAACAACAATTCAGAAGGTGAAATGCAGCTTGGGTCTTAGAGGAACAAACAAGTCCTTACAAGACACAAAGTCTCTGGAGTGTGGTCAACGGGTGGCGGCGGATCCGACGAGGCCGTGGGGATCAGCGTCCGACTCAGCGCTATTGAAGTACTTTATTGGCCTTTTGCTTGCAGCATCACTGGTGGTACTGTGCTCACTTCATTTCCTCTCGAATCCTTGTGCAGCGCTCGCCAACGCCTTGCTGTGATCACCGGCTATGAACCCCCATCATGAATCTGCTATGTTGCTACGGATTGTGGGAGGTCTCAAATTCTGGTGTAGAACTACTGAAGTTGAGATCCGCCATTGCGTATCTGTTGCTGATCCTGGCAACCTTGAGTTACTCATCCGTGGACTCATTCTACATGCCCGTGAAGCTCGTGAGCGGCGTGCACACGACATGACACCTGCGATCAAACCACTAGGGGTAAACATGGGGACGCAAGTGGAGGCGTCCGACGTCGTCAGACCTCGCAAGCGTGGCTGCCGCAGTCGTCGTGGTGGTCGTAAGCATCAGCAGTTCCGGGCCGCCTCATGTTCAGTGCCGCCTCCTTTGGCGACGACTTCCTGAGTCCAAGCTACCTGAGTTCGAGTGTGAGTGAGTGAGAGCGGTGCCAGGTCAGTTTGTTGTGGCCTGCATTCTTTGGTTCGTGCGTTTTGGCAGGTGGGAGCGCTGGTTGCGTAGCCGAGGCTGAACGTTGTTGCAGTGCGGCGTTTTGAGCGCTGGCGTTTGTTCAGCATGGGAGCGCTGGTGCAGATTCAAGGTTGGAACACTGACATGGCAGTTCGGCTTTCGAACGCTCTGGCTGTTTCGTTGTTCGAGCGCGGTGGCAGGTTCATCGTTTGCGCGCTGTTGCTGTTTGATCTGGCGCGCTGGTTGTCGTTCAACCTGTTGAGCGCGGTTGCTGTTGCGTCTGAGTTGCTGCCGCTGTTTGGTCCTGTGTTTCTCATCACTCTTTGCGACCAGGTCGGAGGTGGTTGGTCCGGGCGGCTGATGCTGAGGTTTGTGGAGACATCTAAGGTTTGTTCTGCAAAACTGGCCTAGGCTTGTGGCCTTGCCCACAATCAAAGCCTTGATGGCACTTGTCTCCACATCTGGAGACTACCTTACTTTCTTTTTTGCCCATTGGCAGGGCAGTGTACAGTGATATTTTATTTGTCTGTGCTGCCTTTGTTAGGATCAGTGCGCCTATTCAGTCACACTGTCCCTGTTTGTGAAGCCGGTTCGGACCCCCGTGGCCATCTTGGGGTCACTTGGGGTGTGTATCTATGTGCCGGCAAGCCGCCATTGGCTGATATCATACTCTCCCATCCACCTGACCTAACCCGATGTGATAGTGTGATAGGTTTGGCCATTCCGGCTATGAGCGGCCATATTCAGTACCGAGGCGCCGCCAGCGGAGATTTATATATCGGAATATCAGGAATCAACAGGGTTTTATTATCATGATGTTTCCGTAATTTTTTAGCCTTTCGTTCTGATGGTCAATGTATCGGCGACCGTCAGTTGGCTCGCGATTTTGCGTTAACCGATTGGTTAACTGTTATTTCCAGATATTTTGGCGGATACTCCGTTGAAGGGTCAGATTTCATCAGCAAAGGGTTCGTTGCTTCCGCAATTTTCTAAATAAGCACTCGAAATTTTATTCTGAATTTTTCGCGGTGTCGAAATCGGATTTTCGACTTCGACATCGCCGCACTTGATTTGGACTTCTTCGAGTGGTCATACTCCTTTCCCTATGCCCGAATCAGGTTTCCCTTATACTTGCCACCAATTTGACTTGGAGATATAAGGGAAACAAAAGTGAATCGTGGGACCACTTTGAAGGACCATATCTACGCGCGAGTGTGAGGAAAGAGAATAAGGAAGGTTGGGTTGCAAACGCCTTGGTCTCAACTTAATTTAGGAAGCATCAAACGCCTTTGGTGTGTACACATGCCCGATATAGCAAGGGATAATGGTCAAGAGGGTATAAAGTGATATATAACTCTTGGACCGTGCAACCGAACATTTTATTGTGACTTTCGAGTGTACCGCATGAGTGTTGGGGTTGCATAGCAACTTTCCTTGGGTTCCTACGTATTTTTAACGTGAAGTTATGTCAATGGAGGGACATGGCATATCATGGTGGGGGCCATATTTTGAGGGTATGTGTTGTATGCATGGTATATGTTTGATATGCTCACGCCCATGTTATATATCTTCCTGTGGCCGAAGAGATGGGGAGCCATACGTGACAAGGGCTTTGCCCATGTCCCAATTGTGGAATTCAAAGCGCTAGACCAAGTCTACCGCGTATGTATTGCTCATGGTATGTTTGACAAAGAGATCCATGGGTGCACTCCCATTTTCATGGGGCATGTAGATATTAGTGGCGAAGGTATCTCCATGCGCCCGATTGGGGATCCAAGTGGGGGAATTGTTCGCAAATGGTTCCAATCATTTGTGTATTGAATCATGAGCGGATATCATGGGTGAGCATAGAGATATACTATCATGACAACTTTGTATTTGGTCATATTTTCATGTTTTTGACCTCAATTTTTGCTCATTTTTGCGTTTTGTGTACTTACCTGGTCGGCAAACAGCAAGAAGCCTATGGAGAGTCGAACCATGGTATGTTGTTCATATGTTGGCATATGCTTTGGAGTTGAACACCACCATATGCCGGATCGCGTACTCCATTTGGCTGGGCGCACGAAGGATTACAAGAATTGGTCTCAAGATCATGGGCTGACTTGGGCAGTGCGTGGCGCCCATATCCGAAGGGGTTTCGAGGGTAAAGTGGGGATGTACATGGGCATTGGCCTTTGGTCTCTATCCTCCATGAATACTAGACTTCGATTCCATGCATGCTTTGAGCCTTCGGATAAGTAGTAACTTCATTTTTGAGCATATATTTGATATATGGCCAATATGGTGTGAATTGGCAGTTTTTTGACATGTTATGAGTTCAAACTCATAGGTCATTTCTCTAAGCCCATTCGACTCCAAGTCCAACCAAAGTTATGTCAGGGTAGGGCATGGTCCTGAGTGCCACTCTAGGCCATGACACGCCACCTCCCCTATTACGCTAGGATCTAGAGGCTTGGGAGTGAACACATTTTTGGGGTTTATGTAATGACTTTTGACATGTGGCATTTAACCATCTTATTGGACTGGGTTCAGGGCATCATGTTGGTGAGTCAAGGGAAGGTCTTGAGTCCAGGGAATGAGGGGTCTATGGCTGGGATTGCATAAGTTTCCATCTTTCCCCAACTTTGCTTTATTTGTGTTCATATGCCAATTTCAGGGCTTTCTTCCTTGGTGCAATTCTTGTACATGCCCGCCATCGTGAGACCATCGATGTGCTGAACGAAAGCCCGCCATTTGGATTGGATTGTGGATTGGGTTATTGCTGCATTTGTGAGATCTGATTGCTGTTCAGGGTTGAAGGAGGATTGTATTTTCTATTTTCTATATTTTTGGATTTGGAACCTTGGATTTTGAGCAATGCAATCGTTGATCAGGAGCAAATCGGCAGGGGTTACAGGCGGAAGGGGCACAGCGGGGGCCGGTCCTGGTAGGGACCTTCTTTATTTGTCAGCTTTTCAGTCATCATGGTCAGTCATCCAGGCCTTTGTTCAGTTTGGTTATGCCATAGTGTGGCTTGTGTCAGGTTTTCGCGGGCCCTGTGCCTTGTTTGTCTTGGCTGTTGCAGGTTTCGCAGTTTTTAGCGTCGTTTGCGTGGGCCGAAGCTGAGCGCTGTTGGTGTTCAGCGATTGGAACTCTGGCGTTTGTTCGGAGTTGGAGCGCTCGGGTGGCAGTTCGGCTCTGGAGCGCAGTGGGTGTTTCATTGTTGATGCGCTATTTCTGTTCGTTTGCTGGCACACTGGTCGATGTTTGGGTTGTTGAGCGCGGTTGCCAAGGCGGGTGGGTATGCAGTGGCGGTTTGAGCATGCATCCATCCCTTATGGCAGATGGGCGTAATCAGCCCCGCCAATCTGTCACTTGGGCAGATTCCTGTTTGGCTGACGCGCTGTGTGTTTTTTTTTGTTTTGGCTGGCTTCAGGGCCTGCACACTCCGTGTGTGGCTGTTTCCCTCATTCTCGTGGCACTTTACGCGTGTCTATTTTGCTTGGCTGGGGCTTGGTGCCTCAGTGCGCTAGGCCATTCTATTCTATTCAGCCTCCAAAGCCTCTTGTCCCTGATTTTTCAGGGGTCCTTGACAGTCCTTGATGTGGTCCTTTCCTGGGCAGCAGTGTATCCGCTTTGGGGTTCTGACTTTTTTTTTGGCCAAAACTTGTGGGCTTTGCCCCAATCCCATTGTGGCTTTGTGCCTCCCACACATAAGGGCCTAGTGTTAGTGGGTGTTGTTGCCTATAGTGCCCCCAGTCCTTCCCCTGGGTGATGGGGATGAGGGGGAGCCCCTGCAAGGGGGCTGGCACCACTATCAAAGGTGGACGCGTCAATGTGACGCCCAGGGGTGGGCCCCAAAGCTAATACGTTCCAAGTTTTCTGTGTGTGGTCTACTTGAATGAGGTACCAGGGTGCTGCAGCCCATGCTTCTGATTTTTTCACACCCTCCACCCGTGTGTCGGGTCTTGTGGGGGGGGTACGATGGGCATGAGCACCCGCAGCCGCATGATTACTTACATCGCGCGCACGACAGCGGCTATGGTAAGATAGAATGCCTTTACGTTTGTGTGAAGCGTTGTTCATTTGAATTGTCTTTGTTATTAATCATTCAGATAGTACATACAATGCTTTGCCCTGTAGACCATCATGCCAAAGAGATGATTTTATGTCTGAAATTGGATTCTCCTCTTCATATTCTTGCTGCGCATTGGTATTCATATTGACAGTCTCTGCTCGTTGATTTTGGTCGGAAACAACAATTCAGAAGGTGAAATGCAGCTTGGGTTTTAGAGGAACAAACAAGTCCTTACACTATGTTAAGCTTGTACAGCATGAGCGCGCTAAGCAGCAGGCATCCACTCTTGTCAATGCAAAAGCATCACAAGATGTTGCTTCCTGAAGCTCAAGTGACGCTGCCCGACCCTGTAAGTGCGGCTACCCTCAATCTGCGCAGATCTGAGGTCAATTCAGGTCAATGCACCCCCATTCAGCCAGATTCAGCCCAGTTCGGTACATTTACATATTGGGGGGCTCCCAAATTTTTACCCGAACAGTTCCTGTATATTATGGACACGCCGGATTCAATTCTGGTGTCCGTTGCGGCTGAGATGGTCGCGTTCCAATGATTTGGTGGAATCGCCGGCGCGCGTGCGCAAATCAAATCAGCCAAATATTTTTTCACAATCGGATTTTTTTACAAATTATACAGGAAGAATATTCCGGAATTATATGTATCATATTATCCGCCTACATTTTCTTGTAGACTTGGATTTTTTGCAAGTTCGTATCTTCATCTTCATTGTCTTCACTGTCGTGCTTGTACCTCATGGACCCCAAGGGCAAGGCCTCAGCACCGACCCCCCCATACCGCCGGGACGCACAGAAGGGATACCTGCCCTCCGTTCCCTTTCCCCATGCGGGCCCTGAGCCCTCCGGCCAGGCTCCGCGGAGCTTTCTCAAAGGGAATAGCTTAGATGGTAGCAGAGGAGCCTTCAGCCTCGAGGCTATAGGTATGCAGTACGAGTCCGACCCACCGAAAAGTGATGACGAGAGCATCTGCGATCTAGATGAACCAGATGGCCCAGAGGACGGCGTAGAATGTTGCATAGTTGCGACATTCTCCGAAGAGTTAGGGATTCCTTGCCAGAATCCTAACTACCCCCAGTACATACCCATCCCTCACCCCAGCTCAGTCCCCGATCCCAGTCGAGAATCCGGGCCCCAAAGCGGCCCTTCACCGGGCGCTGGAGCGTACCGCTCCTTGGTTGGAGACTCATCGAGTCAGGAGGACGACATTCGTCTCCCATCCAAGGAAAGCATGCACGTGCATCAAGATCCGCCAATCGCAAGTGGCCCAGGAGAGATGCCCGCCAGAACGAGAGCTACGCCTGCGGAAATCGACCTGCTCCTCCAGAATGTCATCGAGCAGGCCGTCTCCGCCAAGTTGGACACTCAAATCCAGGAGTCCCAGGAACGCTGGAGGTTGAAATTCAAGAGGATCGAGAGCCTACAGCGACTGGATTTGTATGACCAATGGTGCCTGCAAATTCAACACTTCTACTGCAGGTTTCACCGAGAACATCCGCCGTTGCCAGTCAAGTCCACCGCCAAGACGATGGAGGTCGATGTGGTGACGCTGGAGACGGCGTTGGAGCAAGCCTTTCTCAAGGTGGCGCACGAGGAATCTCAAGAACTGCCGGTCGCGAACACCATCGAGAGTTGGCTGAACGAGCAAGAAGAAGTGGTAAGGAAGCCAGAATCAATTGGATCGCGGTCTGAAACCGCCTCTCATATGTCCTGTGCCCATCACTGCTCATGTTGGAAAGAAATCGCCGTGCTCGTTGCTGAGAATCAGGCGATGAAATTTAATCAGGAAAAACTCTTCTCTTTTTGAACAATGGGAAGATCTTTCGCTCACCCCCCTCTCATTTGACAGATCCGCCAGTCGGATCTACCTGTTGGGTGGCTGATGAAGCGACTGAAGTTTTTTCACTCGCGCCTACAACAGATTCCAGAGCGGAAGAACAAAAGAAAAAACGTGAAAAATTAAAAGAAAGAGTTTTTGAGAGTAAAAATCCTCAGCGTGTTTCAGAAGCGAGGACCAAAAAGAAAACGGAAGTTTTGGCCGAGAAAAGATCCACTGATCCCATGCTTGCGGCTCAGGTCTTGCTCGCCCAGAGTCTTCTGGGCGCCGCCGGCGCCTCAGGTGCTGCCCAGGTCAATCCCATCCTGGCCGGTGGTGGCTGCATTGAGGACATTATTAACCCTGTGAGGGCTACACTGAGAGCCATTGCAAAACAACCAAAATACAATGGCAACCCTCGCCGGTGGGCTGTTTTTAAAAGAGAATTTTCTCTGTGGGCTGGCAAAAACAAGCTTCGAGACGACGAGAAGCTTGATGCCCTTCTTGAGTGTTTAGAGGGCCCCATTGGTGACATTTGGATTAAATCCTACACTGATAGGGCTGAATCCTCTAACCCACTCACCTACAGTGAATTGTTTGCTCTGATTGAGGGACGAGGAAGTAGGTTGCCTGAAGACCATTACCGAACCCTCCTCACCTCTTTCCCGAACATTCCCAAACTCATTCTCCACGAGGTTCAGAACAAGCGACTATGCTTTGAAAATCTGGTGAATGAGGCTGAGAGTGCTGGGGAACATCTGTCAGATGGCGAATTAAAGGCCATCATATTCGCGAAAATGCCTGCCGACACGGCTGCATCGCTGAGGCAGGAGCGGTCCAACGAAAAGGTGAAATCCTGGTGGACTGAAGCCACGGGATTCCCTAAGGGCTCAGGTCGTTTTCAGGTCAGAGATGCCCTTAAAAAGTGCTCGCCCACTAACTTTTCCAAGTGTAAGGAAAAGGACGGTGCTTGGAGATTGAAATTCGCGGAGAAGGAGGACAGAGATATTTTCAATGAAGTGGTGAACCAAGGTGTCTCCTTTGGAGGAACTCGGCTCGTGGCAAAGCCGTGGGTTTTCAGCTTCACGCCCACTGAATTGTGGGAGGAGTTGGAAAAATTGGCGGATGCCAATCATCAGCAATTCCATGAAGGATTGAGCCAAAATCCCCCCTCTAAAGGTGGGAATCAGAAGAATGTAAATAACACGCAGTCGAAAGACTGTGCCATTTGTTTGTCCTTCGGTCACACCAACCTTTGCAAGTCGCATTCCACTGAGAATCACTGGTGGAATAAGACCGACGCGGAAAGAGTGGCACAAGAAGCCAGCAAGGATCCGCCCAAAGCCCCTGTCAAGAAGGTGGATGAAAACCGCCAATCGACGCCCAGCGGAAAAGGTAAAGGCAGTAAAGGCCAGCAGACTTCTGGAGGCAAGGGAAACCAGGGCCAATCCAGCCAACGACGCTCTCCAGAAAATTTTAAAAATGGAAATGGTAAGTCCAATTCTGCCAAGGGTAATGGCGGAAAAGGCAATTTTTCCAAGGGAAAAGGCCAATCCAGTGGCCAATTCTCGGGACATTCCAAGTAAATGAGCGCTGGTAAGGGCAAGGGGACCTCCCAGGGCACGAAAGGTGGACAAGGGAAAGGATCATCTGGTCCGCGAAACCCTATTTCAGGTCGTGGTGCATCAGTGCACCAAGTTGCTGGTTCTGACGAGGATTACTGTAATATTGTGACGACGGAGGACCAAGATGCCCCCGATGAAGAAGGGAATCTTGGCGAAGAAGGTCTGGGAGACCAGTGGGAGGACGAGAACGGTTGCTGGGAAACCGTGCAGCAGGAGTACGAGAGAGATTATCAGGAATAAAGGCGCCAAGATTGTGTGGCCACCCCACACACAATCAGGCGTTTTCCTGAATGTCCGATCGTGGACATTGGAGCGTTGTCTGTAGGACCACCGCCAGTTGAGGCGGATGGAGATAGGAATGTTGTGGAGATCGGTGTTCCCAACAAATACCGAGCTCGTCAATTCATTTGTCGTCTGTGGGTTACTGACAAGAAGGGGGACAAACACCTTGCTACGTGTCTTTGTGACAATGGTAGTGAAGTGAATCTTCAGTCAGAAAATTTTTTACCAGACCAATGTGTAGACACTTCGCTGCACCCCGTTAACCTGGAAGGTGTTTCAGGTCATGCCCTTCCAGGAGGGAGTACAGGTTCGTTTCTGAAGGCGCACATGGTCGCCCAGGATTTATGGGAGGAAGGTAAGGTAGACGATGTTGTTTTAGAGGATTATTTTTATACAGCGGCCATCAAATACGACCTTTATTTAGGTCATCCATTTTTAACGAAGAACAAAGTGGCCCCTGTAGGAAACAGACGTTGTTTTTTTTTTGGAATCTTGAGAGCAGGAAGCTCCCAGCTTTCGGTTCTTGCATTCTGGGTACCGAAATGCAAAAGAATTTTTGAGTCGAAAGGTGAACACAGTTTTTGGTGAGGATGAAGGGATTAGTGAGATAAGCGCCACTACAGCCTACAGCATCTTGCTACAGGAGCGACGAAGGGACAGTCAGCGTCCCAAACCGCGCAATTGGAAGTCTTCCAATTACCGCGTTGTAGATAAGCGGCGTGATTATATATGTTCCTATTTTTTGGAGAACCATGATTTCGTGCCCGCCAAGGATGCCTTTTGCACCGAGTTAAACAAGCGTTTCAAGCGCTTAGCTGACGATGCATGGGCAGTAAAGTGGGATAAAAGGCTGTGGATAAACCCCCCTTTTCATTTGTTGGGAGAGGTTGTTCAAAAAATAAAGGAGGATCGTACTCAGGCCATTCTTGTTGTACCACTATTGGATTGGAAACCATGGTGGAAGGATGTTTTGGCCATGACCGTCGACTCTATCCGCCTCCCCCACGATGTCAAGCTGTACGCCAGGGACGACACGGGTCCCCTGCGACAGCGGCCTTGGCCATCCGTCGCTTTTCTGGTCGATGGAGGTCTCATCTGTGACGGATCTTGCACATCAGACCATGGGTCAGAATCAGGTCTTGACCATGGTACTGATTCAGATTCGAATTTTTCCGATTTTTTAGTAGGAGATGATACGGTGCCGAACCTGGAATCTGGAACGTCTGATTGTAGGCAGACCCCAATACGATCAGATCCATCAAGCATCTCCCACCTGGTCAGGGGAAAAAATAAAAAAAAAGGTCAGATTCAGACAATTTTACGAAAAACCCAAGTTTGAGGCCTTTTTGGACCCCTTTGTCTGTGAGGATGTGGAAGATGCTCCGCAGGTTCGGGCATCCACGACATACCCGCAAGAGGGAGTCGATCCCTCTCTGTTTCAGTCGTTGAAACAAGGTCTGTTGCCTGCTGGATCGCGAGATCTGGCAAAAATTTGCTCTACGGAGGTGGCTGGTGAACAGGTTGAAAGTCAACTGTGCAATGAGCGAGGGGAAAAGATTTTCGCCGAGCGAAAGGTTTGAGGTTTGAGGTTTGATTTTGCGGGTACTAGACGCCTTTCGGTCCCGGGGGGCCACCTGGTCAGGCCAGGTGATATCCTTCCCTACGGGTCCTAGTGGGGGGCCCTCCAAGACGCACCTCCTGCCTGGTGGCGGAGTCCCCCGGGTTCACAGGGCTCGGAGCCCCGTCCTTCCCCGGCTTCCCGGTTTCGCCACTCCCTGGTCAGTGCATCAATTCGCAGCCGTGGCTGCGGGCACTTACCCACTGCGTCGCCCCCCTAATGCGTGGTCGCCCAGAGCGCCGGCGCCGCCGGGCCCGTGCTACTGGCTTGTCGCCAGTGGGACCCCCTTGGGCTGGCGCGGAGGCTGCCTAGCCTAGGGGTTGGGGCGTGGCGCTGTGCGCCACTACTGCCTTGGCGGGTGCAGTGCCCCGTCTGTGTGTGCGCGGCGCTCGCGGCCGGTTCGGGGGGTTCAGGCCGGTACCTGGTGTTGTGTCTCTCTCGTTTCCCCCTTCCCGCCCCGCGTGTTCCGCGCTGCGTGTGGCGGGCCGTCCCGTCCGGGTGTCCCTTACCCTCGCTCGCTGGTACGCCATTCCACGCGGTCTGTGCGTTCCGCGCGCTCGGTCCGGTTGCCCTTCTGGTAGTCCTCCCGTGCCCGTTTCGTGTGTGTGCGCTTGCGCTCCCGCGGCGTCCGCTCCCCCCCCTCCTGGGTGGTGTGGCGTGCGCACCTCGCGCGGTCCCGGCACTGGGCGCTGGT
The DNA here is from genome assembly GCA_964036045.1 of Eutreptiella sp. 'Long Island Sound 2002'. Taxonomy (NCBI): domain Eukaryota; phylum Euglenozoa; class Euglenophyceae; order Eutreptiales; family Eutreptiaceae; genus Eutreptiella; species Eutreptiella sp. 'Long Island Sound 2002'. The sequence continues at coordinate 66,929,867 of OZ038384.1, forward strand.
AGGGCCGTTCCACGTGGTCCTGTAAGTGCGGCTAGCCCCATCTGCTCAGATTTTCAGACATTCTGCCCAGATTGGCTACATTTTGGTCATTTTCTTTGCTTCGGCGGAATTGCCGCCTCGCAGCTCAGTCACAGGATATTTCCTATATATTTCTGATATGCCGGATTTGATTCCGCGGTCCATTCCCCGTAAATCCGCCGCGTTCCGCTATTTTAGCTGGAATTGCCATTTGCCGCTGACGCGCGCTCGCGGGTCAGATCGGCCAAACATTTTTACATAATTGGATTATTTAAATCTTTTCAGACAGTTTTGGACACTCAGATGTATGTAGAATAATTCGCCGCAATTTTCTTCATAGACTGGGATTTTCTGCCGGACAACACTCAACATGGACCTTGCTTCAGTTGTTGCTGCTCTCGCCTCTGTTGGTGTCCGAGTATCCGGTTCCACCCCCAACAGCAGCATTCAGGGAGACTCCTCGCGTGCCTGCCCCACTGGTCTTGCCGGCCCCGAGCCCTCCGGCACCCACAACGACCCAGGGCAGCACTTTCATGGTAGCAGAGGCTACCTGAATGTTGTTCCTTTGGTGTCCCAACCACAGCTAGCTCCCCAGTACGGCCCCGTAGACTCCGCCACCTCCGGAGACGTAACGATTACGCTGCCGTGGTGCTGTGCGAACGAGGCCTTGAGAGGAATGCCTTGCGCAAGCCCAAATTGCCCAAGAAGGGCACAAATCAGCAGCTGTGGAGGCCCAGATTACAATCAAGATCCCAGTCGAAATTGGCCATCAAGCAGCTGGAATCTCCCAGCCTACGCTAATGGCAACGCTCCGGTGGAGCTTACAGACCTGGCAGGTACTAATACTCCTTACCAATGTCCACATTTTGAGACCATCAACGCCGACATTGACGACATTGAGATGGGTGGTCCAGGTGAGGTACCTACCTCTAATCGACCAGCCTCATGGGCACAATGGGACAACCATTTGTCTTCAGAAGTGACCCGTAACCTTGAGGCGCTTGAGGCCCTTTGTCTATTAGCCACGTCTAAGCTGATAGGTCAAGAAAGAATCGCCTCTGATTTTTTATTCGAATATTTTTTCCTCCTTCAAGAAGAAATTAATACCAGGATGTGGTGGTGTTCTCAAGAAGATGAATCTTTTGCCATTTTTTTGCAGATCTGGGAGGCAAGTCCCTTCCCGAAGGAGAAGACCAAGGCACCTGTTGCCGGGCCCTCCGCCCCTCATCCCTCTGTTTCCATCCGCGACGATCTAGCCGCCGCGGTTGAGGAAGGAATTTTAGAGGCAGCTAGGCAGGCAAGCCTGGAAATTAGGACTGAAGGAGCTCCCCAAGTGGACTCCTGGCTGCGAACCACTGAGATTAGCGGTCCGACAGCCTGCTCAGGCCCTTCAGGACACGGTATGTACTGTCCTGCCGACTGCTCTTGCAGATTACAGCGAGATACTGAGCTCCAATTGCTCAAAGATCAAATGCAACTCATCATTCAGACGCTGGGAATTAAAGATCTTTTCAAGACCCACATGAGGTCTGAGGGCGCATCATCGGTGGAACAAACAACAGAACCGTCGGAGGAGGCGACAGAAATTTTTTCGATTGCTCCTTCGGTGGACTCTAAGACCACCGACGCAAGGATCAGCAGGACTAAGCTAAAGGAAAGGGTTACAATCTCTCGATCTCAGAGTAGATCGGCGAAGGCTAGGACTGAGGCTCAGAATGCCAAACGAACTGCCTCCCGTACTACCCTTCCTGCTGTTGATTCCAATGCAATAGCCCAGATGTAGCTCGCCCAGACCCTCGCCGGAGCTGGTGTGGCTAATGATGCCGCCAAGGTGTCTGCCATTACGGCCGGTGTTGGGCTGGATTCACTTCTAAATCCCACTTCATTGCGACTTCGTCAGGTTGCCAAGCAACCGAAGTATAATGGGAACCCCAGACGTTGGCCTCAGTTCCAACGGGAATTTAAATTGTGGGTTAAGACTCAAAAGCTCCAGGATGATCAGTTCCTGATGGCCCTCTTGGACTGCCTTGAGGGAGCGCCGGCCAACACTTGGCTCAGGACCTGGAGTGATCGTGAGGATTCAAGTTCCCCCCTTACCTTTGATGAGGTGTGGGAACAGTTGGAGGTACGTGGATCCCGGCTGCCAGAGGACCATTACCACCAGATGTTGAAGAATTTTCCTTCGTTCTCGCGATTAATCTTGCACGAAGTGCAAGACAAGAGACAGCGCTTCTGGAACCTCGTAGAAGAATCTGAACATTCAGGCGAAAAATTTTCTAGTGCCGAGCTGAAAAATCTGATTTTTGACAAGATCCCCTCAGAAACCGCCGCCACCCTTCGGAATAAACAGTCCGAAGAAAAGGTCAAGACCTGGTGGGCGGAAGTCGATGGCTTTGATGCCTCGGCCAACCGGTTTACCGTCAGGGAGGCACTTCAAAAGTGCTCCCCCACGTCGTTTACCAAGGTGAAATTCACTGAAAACACGTGGAAAATCAAGTTTAATGAACACGAGGATCGGGACTTGTTTGTCCAAGTCCTCAATAGGGGAGTAAGTTTCCACGGCCATCGCCTGAAGGCCAGGAACTGGGTGTTTTCGTTCACTCCGCAGGAACTGTGGGAAGAGGTTGAACGGCTCGCTGACGCCGCCAATCAAAATTTCCATGAGGGTCTTGGGGGAAACAAGAATACCCAGCAAAACACCCAAAATGGGGCCCAAAAGGGCAACAAAAAGGTGAATGACACCCGGAATGTTCAGGATCATTGTAGCATCTGCCTTCTTTTAGGTTCTACGAACCGAGCTAAGACGCATTCTACTGCTAATCACCGATGGTCTGCTTACGATCACAAGGTGATTGGTGAAAATGTCAGTAATTCGCAGAATTCAGACAGGAATGACAGACAGGTGCATGGTGCAAAGGGGGGAAAGGGTAATTCGACCCCCTCCGGTGGAAACAAAAATACCGGAGGCCCTGGCGGGTCCCAAGGCAAAGGAAATCGGACTCCATCCGGCTCCGGTGGGCAGCCGAACGGCCAGACAAGTCCCAATGGCAACGCCGGAGGCGGAAATCGAAATCCAGGCCAGACCCCTCAATCCGGTACAAACAAAGGAAATGCTCCAGGATCACAGGGTAAAGGCAAGGGAAATCCTTCGGGAATCCCTTTCTCTGGTAAGGGCAGAGGGCGTGGCGACGGTGGTGGCCCATCATCCGGCGGCCGTGGCCGTGGACGTGGAAAGGGCAATCATCGTGTGGATCAGGTCTCAGGTGCAGATCAGGTGTCCGATGCGGATCGAGATTATGTCGAAAATGCCCTGAATCCAGCGGATGATCCGTTCCAAGATGAGTGGATCGACGAATCAGGCTGTGTACACAATGTTAACGCAGCCGCTGGAGGTCAGAACGCCTAGGGGAGCCACGAAAATCGCCCCTCCCCAGGCGATTTCAGGCATGATCCCCAAATTCCTGATCGACCATTACTTGATGTAGGGTCGCTTGTCTCCTCTCCCCTGGATCCGGCAGCGGATCCTTCTGTTGTAGTGGACGAGGTTGGTGTACAGTCCAAGCACAGGGCCCGTCAGTTTGTCACAAAGCTGTGGGTCTCTGATTGCAAGGGAAATTTCCATCTCGCCACTTGTTTGTGTGACAATGGATCAGAGGTAAATCTCCAATCCAATTCATTCTTACCCGACGACTGCGTGTTTGAGTCGCCTCATCCTGTTACCCTCGAGGGAGTTTCTGGACATTCTCTCGCAGGTGGGCAACGCGGTTGTTATATATCAACTCATTTGGTCGCTCAAGACCTTTGGGAAGAGCAAAATGTGGAAGAAGTTGTCCTTAAGGATGACTACTTCTATCGTGCCGACATAAAGTATGACCTTTATTTGGGCCATCCTTGGCTTCGCAAGAACAGGGTAGCGCCCGTAGGTCATCGTCGTTGTTTTTTGCTGGAGTCAGGTCCTTTGGAGCGTCCTGAATTTCGTTTTTTGCACGCAGGGTTTAAAAGTGCAGAAGAATTTTTGAAGCAAAAAGTGACACCAAAATTTGGTGAAGATGTCACCATTGCAGAGGTGAATGGGAGTGCCGATTACTCCCAAGAGTTAGAATGTCATCGTAGGGACTCCCAGCCACGACGCCCTTCGCGCTGGCACTCTTCATCCTACAGAGTTGTCGACAAATGGCGCGATGCAATTTGTGAATACTTTCATGAACACCATTCCTTTTGGCCACAGTATGATGCCTTTGCTAACCGTATGAACAAGCGCTTTGACAAGCACTTTAGCGACGCTTGGACCCATAAATGGGACAAGAAGTTGTGGATTAATCCTCCGTTTCACTTAATCCAGCAGGTCATCCACAAAATCAAGCAAGATAAAACCCAGGCAATTTTGGTTGTGCCCTTGTGGGACGACAAGCCTTGGTTTCAGGAATTATAAGACATTTGTGTAGATTACATCGAACTTCCCAGGAAGATTAAGCTGTATGCCAGGGACGACACAGGTCCCCTGCCACAGCGGTCCTGGAGTTCGCTTGCATTCCTGGTGGATGGAAAGCTTTCTGACTCTAATTCTGCTGATTCTAGTACAGATTCCTGTGTTGGGTCTGAATCTGAGGTTGAGCGTGGTACTGATGATGAATCTATTTTTTCTGATTTTTGTCCGTCAGATACCCAAGGTGATTCAACGTCCAATGGATCCGCCTCGTCTCCCTCTTCCCCAATACGGTCGACATCGAAAAGAATCTTCAGTGCACGGGCGAGGAAAAATCTCCAATCGCGCCGCAAATTCAGAGTTTTTTATGAAAAACCCCCTGTGGAAGCTTTCATGGATCCTTTCGAGGAGCTGGATCACGAAGAGAATCTCTGGGATTTCGACACACGACCCACCTATCTTCAAGAGGCAGTTGATACGGACCTGTTTAGGGACATCCGTAAGAAGATTCTTCCTGTCAAAGCCGAAGAAGTCGCCAAAGTTTTTTCGACAGTAATTCCTGGCGATCAGGTGGACACTGAATTGTGTTCCAAGTCAAGAGAAAAGATTTTTGGGGAACGGAAGGACACAACCCTTTCAGGGAAGTTGATCAAAGATCCCCCTGTCCGTGGGCAGTTCGGTGAAGCCTTCATCGAGCTTCGTGAAGGGTACAAGGCGAAGAAACAGCGCCCTTATGAGAACCATGGACATAAACATGAGATCCTCAGAAAAATCATCGAGAGAAATCTCAGGGAATTTGGTTGGCTTGAGGGTTGTATGACCAGCGAATGGTGTTGTTCACCCTTCACCGTCCCGAAGCCGCCGCCTGCAGACCAGAACACTATAGATGGTTGGCGAATGGTTGTTGATTTTCGCAATCTCAACGCCGAAACCAAGGCGGATTCACACCCCCTGCCCCTCATTGAGGAGGAAATCGCCAAGAGGGCAAGAGGTCGTTTGTTTTCTGTGCTGGATCTCCGTCACGGCTTTCACCAAATGCCGTTGAGGAAGGACAGCCGACCTCTCACCTGTATGTGCACGCCATGTGGCCCAGTCCAGTGGACCGTCATGCCCATGGGCCTGAAGAACGCCCCCTCATTTTTTCAAAGAATGATGGAGGATGTGCTGTTCACAACCCATCCTGAGCTTCGTGCCTTCGTGAGTGTGTACATAGATGACATAATCATCGCGACGGAGGGGGAGGGACTGACCGAAGCCGAGCTGGTGGCCCTACATGAGAAGCAGCTGAACCAAGTTTTGGACATTCTTGACGCCAATCAGCTGATTTGTGGGCCAAAGAAGGGAAAATTATTTTTAAAATCAGTCGAATTTTGTGGTTCTCTCCTAGAGAATGGCACCCGACGACCCAGTCCAGGGAAGCTCGTCGCTATTCAGAAGTGGAAGCGCCCTGAGACGATCACGGAGTTGAGAGGATTCCTGGGTTGTTGCAATTTTTACCACACTTTTGTGCCGAATTATGCCAAATTTGCTGCCCCCCTCACTGAATTATTGAAGGTAGGGAGAGATGCGGGCAAGGCAGGTTCAAAGGTTCGTGTCAAGTGGACTGACGAGTGCGAGGAGGCCTTCCATCACTTGAAGGCGGCCCTCTGCGAAGTCGCCACGTTGCATGTGCCCCGATTTGACCGACCCTTCTACATCAGAACCGACGCTTCTAGGTACGCGATCGGAGCTGTTCTCGAACAGGTTGATGAAGCCACCGGCGATCACTACCCTCTTGCATTTTGGTCTCGGAAGCTAGCCCCACGCCAAATGCAATGGTCGCCGCGTGAGCAAGAGACTTACGCCATAATCTGTGCTTTAAAAAAGTACCAATCGTGGGTGGGCACCAATCGAGTCGAGGTCCTGACGGATCATCGATCTCTGGAGTATTGGGCCACCGAACACATTGATACTGTCGCGAGCCCAGCTGGTCGACGGGCCAGATGGCACGAATTTCTCTCTCTGTTTGACCTCCATGTGTCGTATTTGCCTGGAAAACACAACACGGTAGCGGATGCTCTGAGCCGATGGGCTTACCCCGCCTCAGAGGGGCTGCAAAGTACCAACATCCATGGTACGGAGCAGGACCGCCATGTCATCATCGAATGGGATCAGGAAGAAAAGAAACTCATTCGACGTGCATGCATGCAATGCGCTGTTAAACAGCACGCATTACCGTGCCATGACATCACGGCCATCACAGATCCGGCGCATGCTCATGAGATCTGCACCAAAACACTGAAAGTCGTGGAAAAAGTCACCGATCCCTCCTCAGGGAGTGTGAAACGGTTTGACTATACCCGACAAGTAAGTCGATTTCGGTTGATCCAGGGCATTAAGCGACGAGATCCGGCCAAAACTCCACCCCTGCCTAAAGATTCCCTGATCATCCGTGACTGGACGTCCGATTATCTGCAGGATCCCATGTTTAAAGAGGTCTTTGGAAATCTCAAATCTAAAGATGCTCACAAGGATGGGATTTTTCCTGAGTACTCGTTGGATGGGGGGAAGCTGTGGATGGAGGGTAAATTGTGTGTGCCAGACGCCCTAGCCCCCCGAGTGTTAAACTGGTGGCATAAATGGGAGTCCCCCCACGCACATGGCCGTCGACTGTGGTCGATGATTAAACATAGGTTGTTTGGCTCACGGCTATATACTCACTGCATGAAAGTAGCCGCCGGATGCGCCCAATGTGCTGTCTCGACGCCTCCCAGCGCGAAGAAGCACGGCCATCTGAGGCCTCATCCTATTCCGGAGCGCCTCTTTAACAGAGTCACCAGTGATTTCTTCTATCTCGGTGAGCTCGATGACGAAGAGTGCCATTGGACTAATAAAAAAGTCAAGGGTGTGCTCCTCATTCAGTGCCGTCATTCCGGCTACATTCAAGTGTTGCCTTGCAACATTGAGTCGATGACTGGCAAGGCTGCCGCCAAATGGTGCGCGCAGACCTGGATGGGAGGCTGGGACGTCCCATCCGAGGTGGTCACGGATTCAGGCAAAGAGTACACCTCCGAATGGTGGAGAGAATTGTGTGCTCGCCTTGGAATCCACCACCTCCGATGTGAAATCCACTCGCATCGAGCGCTGCCTGGCGAAAGAGCCGGTCGCTCAATAATAAATATGCTTCGTAAGGAGCTCGCGAGTGAAAAGGATTTCCATTGGATGGAAGTTCTCTTCGCATTGCTTCGCCGTTACCACAACACGCCTTTGTATCATGGCCTTTCTCCAAATGAAACTGTCTTTGGACGAAAGAAGTGTTGGTGGAACATGCCGTTGAATAATCCTCGCCCCTGTAAGGATGCTTCGCTGTTTTTGGACGAAGTCCAACGAGCAGATAAATCTGTGTCGAAATTAATCGAGAAGCATCAAGCTGACTGGCTTTGGGTCCAGAATCAAGGCCGAAAAAACCCCCACAATTTTGAAGTCGATGATCGAGTTTGGCTTCGAAAATCCGAAACCACCCTGGACGGAGATGACAAGCTTCTTCCCTTGTGGGAGGGGCCATTCGCTGTTACAGCGCGTCTTGGTGAGAACAGGTGGAGGATTCGTGTGGATGTCAGCAGGGAAATTGACGTTTCGGGCGATCGCCTCAAGAGAGAGATCCCCTCCCCCAAGGATCGAGTTAAACCCCTTTTTTGGACCGCAAAACACTTGTCTGATCGGGTCATCGAAGGGGGGAAGTACGAACTCAAGAGGATTGTTGAAGCAAGACGTGACGCCAAGGGCGAATGGGAATTTCTGTGTGAGTGGAGGGGCTTTGATTCCAGTCACAACAACTGGGAACGAGCCCAATCTTTTGTCCATGGGTACACCAAGGGGTTCATCGACTTCCTCAAGAAGCACCCCGAAATTGGAGTACTCCTGACAGATTGTTTGTCGAAACCAGACAGACAAGTGGAGAGCGACGGAAAACGACCTGTGGTGAATCGAGATCCAGCCTTTTACGGCCCTCAGCAGCCACATTCCAGGGCTGATCCGTCGATCCCCCCTCCTGCGGTCAGGCCAGCCCAGGAGCCAAATGAGGACCAAGCTTCAAGTTCGGCCGCTGATTTGCAGCGCCCAAGCCGTACGAGGGCCAGGCCAGACAGGTTGGTGGTCACATGTATTCGTGCTTGGCCGAATTGAGGAAGCCATCCTACCACATTCTGCTCAATCCACTGTTCATTCATTCTGTTTATGTCATGATGTGGAAAACTGCGAATGTTTGATAATTTGACGTCAATCCATCACTTTTTCTTTGGTCTCCGTTCGGTAACGTATCGAAAGTCCAAAGCCGAAAGCCACGGAGTGTGCTGCCGTGTTCAGAAAAAACCAAACTCAGGCTTAATTCAGGCAGAACCCCGGCAACCCACCCGGCAGTGGGCCGGCAGACGGGAGAAGGACAGCGCCTGACCCCAAGCGCCCCTCACCATGGTGGAAGGCACCCCCCCCGGGGACGCCCTTCCGCCACCCCCACAGCGAGCAACGCCGGCCCGCAAGGGCGCACGCTGTGGGGCCGGTGCCGGGCCCCCACGCCCACACCGACCGCACCCGGGACACGCGGGTCGCGGAACCCTGGCTGCACGCTCCGGAGGACGGGCAGCCGGGGGAGGGACAGCGCCTGGCACCAGGCGCCCCTCACAACGGTGGAGGACAGCCCCCCCCGGGGACGCCCTTCCGCCACCCCCACAGCGAGCAACGCCGGCCCGCAAGGGCGCACGCTGTGGGGCCGGTGCTGGGTCCACACGCCCGCATCGACCGCACCCGGGACACACGGGTCGCGGAACCCTGGCTGCACGCTCCGGAGGACGAGCGGACGGGGGAGGGACAGCGCCTGGCACCAAGCGCCCCTCACAACGGTGGAAGGCAGCCCCCCCCGGGGACGCCCTTCCGCCACCCCCACAGCGAGCAACGCCGGCCCGCAAGGGCGCACGCTGTGGGGCCGGTGCTGGGTCCACACGCCCGCATCGACCGCACCCGGGACACACGGGTCGCGGAACCCTGGCTGCGCGCTCCGGAGGACGAGCAGCCGGGGGAGGGACAGCGCCTGACACCAGGCGCCCCTCACAACGGTGGAAGGCACCCCCCCCGGGGACGCCCTTCTGCCGCCCCCACAGCGAGCAACGCCGACCCGCAAGGGCGCACGCTGCGGGGCCGGTGCTGGGTCCGCACGCCCGCATCGACCGCACCCGGGACACACGGGTCGCGGAACCCTGGCTGCACGCTCCGGAGGACGGGCAGCCGGGGGAGGGACAGCGCCTGACACCAGGCGCCCCTCACAACGGTGGAAGGCACCCCCCCCGGGGACGCCCTTCCGCCACCCCCATAGCGAGCAACGCCAGCCCGCAAGGGCGCACGCTGTGGGGCCGGTGCTGGGTCCACACGCCCGCATCGACCGCACCCGGGACACGCGGGTCGCGGAACCCTAGCTGCACGCTCCGGAGGACGAGCGGCCGGGGGAGGGACAGCGCCTGACACCAGGCGCCCCTCACAACGGTGGAAGGGACCCCCCCCGGGGACGCCCTTCCGCCACCCCCACAGCGAGCAACGCCAGCCCACAAGGGCGCACGCTGTGGGGCCGATGCTGGGTCCACACGCCTGCATCGACCGCACCCGGGACACACGGGTCGCGGAACCCTGGCTGCACGCTCCGGAGGACGGGCGGCCGGGGGAGGGACAGCGCCTGACACCAGGCGCCCCTCACAACGGTGGAAGGCACCCCCCCCCGGGGACGCCCTTCCACCACCCCCACAGCGAGCAACGCCGGCCCGCAAGGGCGCACGCTGTGGGGCCGGTGCTGGGTCCACACGCCCGCACCGACCGCACCCGGGACACACGGGTCGCGGAACCCTGGCTGCACGCTCCGGAGGACGAGCGGCCGGGGAAGGGACAGCGCCTGACACCAGGCGCCCCTCACAACGGTGGAAGGCACCCCCCCCGGGGACGCCCCTCCGCCACCCCCACAGCGAGCAACGCCGGCCCGCAAGGGCGCACGCTGCGGGGCCGGTGCTGGGTCCACACGCCCGCATCGACCGCACCCGGGACACACGGGTCGCAGAACCCCGGCTGCGCGCTCCAAAGGACGAGCGGCCGGGGGAGGGACAGCGCCTGACGCCAGGCGCCCCTCACAACGGTGGAAGGCACCCCCCCCGGGGACGCCCTTCCGCCACCCCCACAGCGAGCAACGCCGGCCCGCAAGGGCGCACGCTGTGAGGCCGGTGCTGGGTCCACGCGCCCGCATCGACCGCACCCGGGACACGCGGGTCACGGAACCCTGGCTGCACGCTCCGGAGGACGAGCGGCCGGGGGAGGGACAGCGCCTGACATCAGGCGCCCCTCACAACGGTGGAAGGCACCCCCCCCGGGGACGCCCTTCCGCCACCCCCACAGCGAGCAACACCGGCCCGCAAGGGCGCACGCTGTGGGGCCGGTGCTGGGTCCAGACGCCCGCATCGACCGCACCCGGGACACGCGGGTCGCGGAACCCTGGCTGCACGCTCCGGAAGACGAGTGGCCGGGGGAGGGACAGCGCCTGACACCAGGCGCCCCTCACGACGGTGGAAGGCACCCCCCCCGGGGACGCCCTTCCGCCACCCCCACAGCGGGCAGCGTCGGCCCGCAAGGGCGCACGCTGTGGGGCCGGTGCTGGGTCCACTGCCCGCATCGACCGCGCCCGGGACACGCGGGTCGCGGAACCTGGCTGCACGCTCCGGAGGACGAGCGGCCGAGGGAGGGACAGTGCCTGACACCAGACGCCCCTCACAACGGTGGAAGGCAGCCCCCCCCGGGGACGCCCTTCCGCCACCCCCACAGCGAACAACGCCGGCCCGCAAGGACGCACGCCGTGGGGACGGTACTGGGTCCACACGCCCACATCGACCGCGCCCGGGACACACGGGTCGCGGAACCCTGGCTGCGCGCTCCGGAGGACGAGCGGCCAGGGAAGGGACAGCGCCTGACACCAGGCGCCCCTCACAACGGTGGAAAGCACCCCCCCCGGGGACGCCATTCCGCCAGCCCCACAGCGAGCAGCGTCGGCCCGCAAGGGCGCACGCTGTGGGACCGGTGCTGGGTCCACACGCCCGCATCGACCGCGCCCGGGACACACGGGTCGCGGAACCCTGGCTGCACGCTACGAAGGGCGAGCGCGGCCGGGGGAGGGACAGCGCCTGACACCAGGCGCCCCTCACAACGGTGGAAGGCACCCCCCCGGGGACGCCCCTCCGCCACCCCCACAGCGAGCAACGCCGGCCCGCAAGGGCGCACGCTGTGGGGCCGGTGCTGGGTCCACATGCCCGCATCGACCGCACCCGGGACACGCGGGTCGCGGAACCCTGGCTGCACGCTCCGGAGGACGAGCGGCCGGGGAAGGGACGGCGCCTGACACCAGGCGCCCCTCACAACGGTGGAAGGCACCCCCCCCCGGGGACGCCCTCCCGCCACCCCCACAGCGAGCAACGCCGGCCCGCAAGGGCACACGCTGTGGGGCCGGTGCAGGGTCCACTGCCCGCACCGACCGCGCCCGGGACACGCGGGTCGCGGAACCCTGGCTGCACGCTCCGGAGGACGAGCGGCCGGGGGAGGGACAGCGCCTAGCACCGGACGCCCCTCGCAACACTGGAAGGCGCCCCCCCGGGGATGCCCATCCACCGCCCCCACACCGAGCAACGCACCAACGCACCAACGCACCAGCCACGGGACATCCGCACCCCGCCCCCTGCTCTTAGACACAGCAACATAGCAATGGCGGAACCCGCGGCACCACGCAAGACACGCCCCCGATCTCCGACGCTGGACGAAGCAAACGAGGTCATCAGGGCGCTGGGACTCAGAGACGGCGAAGGAGACCCCCCACAAGAGGACGCGGGCACAGACTCCGACCTGGAGGCATTGCCGGAGCCCCCCGCGGGGGGCGCGCCCGCGGAACCTGCGCCGCCGGCGGGCAGCGTATCCGCGATCTGCCCCGCGTGGAAACGGGGCCATTGCACCGGCGAAGGCTGGTGCCCCAGACAGCACCCCCAGCCCGATGCCGACGACGGGGCGTTGCCCGAGGTGAAACCCGCGGCCGCACGCGCCGCCCTACGCTACGGGGTGACGCAGGGCTGGATCCTGGATGAGACCGCGCGCGGCAGCGTGAACATCCAGGAGGCCGTCGACCGCGTCACCCACGCGGGACAGGCGGCGGTGGCCCTGCACACCCGGGGCCGCCACGGTGGACCCGCAGAGGGGATCATTGTGGATCCCTCGGGAATGGTGCTGGTCCTGGCGGCGGACATGGTCCGAGGGGTGCTCCACGTGTCCCGTGTGCGGCGGGCGTGCCCACAGTGGACCATCCAGGTGTACACCCCCCCGCGGGCGTGGCCCTTTTCCACATGGGCGGTGCTCGCCGTCATGTGGCACCTGGCACCAGAGGACGCCCCCACAGGGACCGCGGAGGACATCGCCCGGGACCTCCACACCTGGCCGGCCGACCAGGAATACCCCTGGCGCAGGCCCCGGGGCGGCCTCCCGGTGGCACCAGCGGCGGAGGGGCTCAGCCTCGCGGCAACCCTCCAACGGCACCCCGACAAGTATGCACGCCACTTCCTGCAGACGGGCACGGTCCCGGCCGCCCCGCCAGACTCCGAGTGGCGATGGGACGCAGGGGTGGCGCAACCACTGCCGGGCCCCTGGACCCTCCCGTTGTGGTACTTACCAATGGACACCTTGGCCCACGCCACCCAGGCCGTCAAGGGGGCTTTCCCGCAGCCGCCCCTCCCCGGCGTGGCCCTGCTCCGCAGCCTGCAGGCGGGGGCCGCCTGGGTACGGTGGAGGGAAGGGAAGGGGCGCTCGAGCCCCTACTTCCCAATGGTCCAAGGCCAGGCGCTGACTCATGCCGAGGGCATGGGGACCGTGGAATGGGGGGCGATCGTGCCCGGCACGGCGTGCAGGTGGATCACGGCGGCCGCCCCACAGCCCGTGCGGTCGCCGCCGGCGTGCCACCGCCTCCTACGGATGGTCCCCTCATTGGCCCCCCGGCACGCCTTTACAAGGGACGTGTGGAAAGCCGTACTGAGCCACACCAGGGAGTGGCTGACGAACCCGGGTACGCGGTACCCGCCGGGACCGGTGCTCGAACAGCTCACGGCCCCCACACCCGGGGTCCTCCACGCCCTACACAGGGCGTCGGCCCTCACGAAGCAGCTCAACGACGAAGTGCTGGACCTGGCGCTGGAGCCGCTGCGTCTGCTCTACCCGCAGGCACACATCCCACCCGCGGGCACGTCCAACCGCCTAGGCCGCCTGGGGTTGCAGCGCCGCGTCGAGGCCGCGCACCCAGGAGGCGTGGTGGAACAGTGGCTAACGCTCCGCAATCCGTCCGCCGCGGAGGGCCACTGGTACCTGCACCAGCTCCTCTTCCAGCCACGGGCAGCCCCGGAACACCGCCGGCAGAACCCGTACCACACGCACCCGGAGCGCCGGGGCGCGCAAAACTACCCGCAGCCAATCCCGCCCGCCCTCCCGCCGGGGCAGGGCCCGGAGGCGCTACAGCGGGGCCCCCCGCTCGACACCGCCACCACGGTACAGCAGTGGGGAGGCGACGATGCGAGCGGTGCCGAACCGGACTGCACGAACTGCGGAGCGGTGGCCTGGATGGCAGCCTGCAGGCACCTCACCCGAGATACCACGGGACTCCGGCAGTACAGACCCACGGACCGCACGGCGCTGGCGTCCGCGGTCGCGGCCGTCACCATGGGTCCAGTGGCGGCGTGGCCGGCGCAGCTGCTGCCCCACGTCCCCTGCCGCGACACGCGGCCCCGACGGCCGGCCGCGACACACGAGCCGACGGCGCCCCTCACGGCGGAGCAACTATACGTCGTCGCGGCGGCTTTGCTAGCAGACGGCGGGGAGAGCTTCGTCCACCACCACGGCCCGGCGCAAATTGCGGGATGCATACAAGGGCCCCAGCGCGATGCACCAGACCCGTGGCAAGCCACACTCCGCAGGCGCACCCGCGTCTGGGGTGCGGGCGATGGCGCACCCCCGCCCGGGCCTAAGCAGGGGGAGGCGCTGGTACTGCAGACGGCAGGCTACCAAGCCATCGTACACGGCCACGCCGGAGGGTACCGGTCGCACGTCCTGGCCGGAGGCCGATGGGCGGTCTGGCACAGCACCGCCAGGCAAGGGGCATTCCCGCCCCTGTCCCACGTCGACTGGCGACAGGGGCCCACCCAGGCCTACTACATGTCGGCGGACCCCTGGCCGCTGGCGGTCCTGCTGCACACTGTCAGCGCCCCCAACAAGAGGCAGGAACCGGGGTGGGTCAACCCCCCCGCACTGGTGTGGAGCCCCGACCAGGAGGAGCATCTACGGGCCGCGTGGCAGGGAGACGCCATCAGGGCCACGGACGTCCCGGACCTCCACGCGGGGCCCATCACGCACGCCCGCCCAGCGGCTACCCTGGCGGTGGCCCAACGGGGACAGCAGAACCCACAGTGGGTGGTCTGCATGTTCAGCCCGGCGGACGCGCACGTCGTCGTCTGCGACCCTGAACGCCTGCCGGGGCCCGAAGCCGTGATCCGCGTGGCAGACTGCACACGCATGATCATCAAGGCGCTGCGGGAGGGCGAACACCACGCCCTCCTGCTCCAGGTCAGGCTGAAGGACAACGCCCGAGCGGCGAGGCCGGGAGTGTGGCCGGCAGCGGCGCACCCCGCCGACCTGGAGCTCCAGCTGGCGGTCCCGACCACGGTGTACCACTGGCTACAGGCCTTCCACGACCTGCGGTGGAGGAGCAAACCCGACCGCCAAATCGGCTCCACGCACTGGCAAACGTGGCTGCAAGCGGACGCGCAGCGCGATGCCGCCCGAGGCCTCGGGCCCGCGCCCGCGACGCGAGCCCTCGACGCGGCGGCCCCGGGCCGCACGCTGGCACCACACACGGTGCCGCTGGCCAACCTGCCCTTCGAACCAGCGGCGGAGGGCGCCATTCGGAAGTCGAGGCAGCCCCCCCCGGCGCGAGGGGCCACGGAGCCGACGAAATGCCCCCTGTGTGCGGACAAGTACTACACCAGCGGGGCGATGCTGGAACACCTGGCGTGGCACGCGGTGCACGCTGCGGCCCCGGCGGACGACAAGGAGGCGGCCGCCAACATCCTGCAGGGGAGAGCACGGAGGTCCCCGTGGCACGCCCCGTACACCCGGCGCCCCCCGCCCCAGGCAGCCGACCACGCAGATGGAGGTGAGGAGGCACCCGGAGCGGCCCCGGGGGCCGGCGGTGCGGCCCCACCAGGGCCCATGTCCATCCCCGCGGGGCTGGCCCCCCTGGCCCCCCTGACTCCCCCGGTCCCCCGGGCCCCCTTGTGGGCCCCGCTGGGAACGGGCTCAGCGGATGCGGCGCAGCCGGATGCCCTGGCGGCACCAGCGAACCCGGCGGCGATGCCGACGCGGGATAGCTGACTCCAGGAGGACACGACGGGCGACGCCCTGTGGCTCCTCTCGTGGAACCTGCGCAACGGCCTCGTGCCGCCAGACCGGTCTCTCGGGGACACACTCCGGCGGCGCAGGGGGCCGGCGGCCTGCACCGACAAGGAGCACCTCATCACCGGCATGCTGCCCCAGGAGGGGGGCTTTGCCATCATGCTCCAGGAAACGGGGATCGCCACCAGGGCGCAGGAGATGCACGTGGCCGCGGCGCTCCGGGACAAGGGGTACACCGCCTACTTCAGCAGCCGGCTGGCGGAGACGGGGGCCACCTCCACCTCGAGAGGGGGGGGCCTCCTCACCGTGGTCAGCAGCAAGTACGTGGCGGAGCACGAGGTGCTCAGCTTCACGGAAATTGTCCCCGGGAAAGCCGCGGCCCTGGAGATCCGCACGGACGGGGGGGGCCTCACCCTCATCAACGTCCACGGGCCGCAAGCAGGTTGCTCCCCGTGGGCGGGACGGGCGGCGTTCTGGGCCGACATACAAATGTATGCCACGGCACGCAGCCTCGGCGGGAGGCACCCGGTGGTCATCGCCGGTGACACCAACATCTACATGGATGTCCCCGCCAACCCGGCCACGGAGCATTTCCGAGCGGGCTGGGAAGCCTGCGGCTTCCGAAGAGCCGCGGCGGGCGGAGAGGAGGACATGACCCCCACGCTCCACCCGTCCCAGCACAGGGTGGACACTTTCCTGGTCAACGAGCCCCTCCTGCCGTGGTCCCTGCGGGAGAGCGTCTGGGCTCGCGGCATGGCACACCCCCAGGTGGTCGGCTCGGACCACCTCCCGGTCCGCCTGGCCCTGCCGGGCCTCCTCAGCGCAGCGGGGCGCGCGGCGATGCCCACCCCCTACAGCCACACGGAAGGCCGCCTCCTCCCGTACGACGCCAAGGCCGCGCCCGTCCAACACTGCCTGTGGGCGGCGGTCACCGCCGCGCAGGATGAACCCTCACTGGCGCCCTGGCTGGGTCCCGCAGAGCAGCACGACTACGGGTCCATGCCCGCGGCTGCGGTGGACAAGGTGTTCGAACACCTCCACGCGACGCATGACGCCCTGGCGCGCGTGGTGGGACGCCGGCAGCCGTCTCCGGCGGGAACGGACCCGGCGGAGGGGGACCCCCCGGAGAGCGGAAAGCAGCTCCAGGCAGCGGTCCTCCGCTATGACACCCTGGCAGCGCGCGCCCCGGCAGCGTACCAGGCGGACGCGGCCAGGCATGGCATCCGGTCCGAGGCGGCGCTCCGGCTCACGGAGGAACTGCAGAGTGTGTCGCCCGGGTTCCGCCCGACCACGCAGGGCCAGCTGCAGGAGGAGCTGGAGAGGCAAGCAGCCGCCCTCGAGGAGGACATTCGCCAGCTCCGCGCCCTCCTGGCGGCAGACCGCAAGCGCGCCATCAAGGAATTCTGGCGCCGCCACGCCCCCGACATCGCCCAGCGATGGAAAGCCGTGCGGGGAGCCATAGAGGTAGAGGCCCCAGGCCCGTCAGGCCTCTGGAACGTGCGGGTTCCCAACACCCAAACGCTCCTCACGGAGGCCCACGACGTGATGTTCGCAGTTCGCGCCTTCTGGCGAGAACTGTATGACAAACGCCCGGTGGACCTCCCGGGTTTCCAGGCGGTCCTCGGCCGCCACGTCCCCCGGGTCCCTGAGGGAGCCTGGACACAGGTCCAGCAGTACTCCATGCAGGACCTGAAGTCCGCCCTGGACAAGGCCGATGGCAAGGCCCCGGGTCCTAACCACGTGGAGGCCCGCTTCATCAAGGCCCTCCCGGCACCCGTCCAGTGGCTCCTGGTCCACTCCTACCGGGCCATCCTCCGCGGCGCCCCGCCACCGATGCACTGGAGGGACGCGCACATCTGGCTCAGCCCCAAGGTACCGGGCTCTGCCAGACTGGACGACTACAGGCCCATAGCCCTGGGCCAGCTGGACATGAAGCTGCTCACGGGCCCCCTCACCCAGCGCATCACGGAGGTGCTCACACGGCACGGGGTGGTCAGCGACTGGCAGCAGGGGGCCCTCCCTGGCTCCAACACAGGCCCCCCACTGTTCATGGCGCAGCGGCAGCTCCAGCGGGGAAGGCCCAACTACGTCTTCTCCTTCGACGCCCGCAAGGCCTTCGACACCGCCCCACACGGCGCCCTCCACCTCATCCTGCGCCACCTCTCCGTGCCGCCGGACGTCATTGACCTCCTGCTCTTCCTCCACACGTGCGCCAGGCTGCGCATCGTCACAGCACACGGGCTAACGCAGCCCGTCTACATGCTACGCGGCGTCCGGCAGGGCAACCCCGAGAGCCCCCTGCTGCACGCGCTCCTCCTGGAGCCTCTGCTCAGGGCACAGGGGCACCGCCTGCGCCCGCCGGGAGGAGCCGAGCACGGCCTCATCCAGGCCTATATCGACGACCTGCTGGTGGTGGCCCACACGCTGCAGCACTTCGTCGAGGGCGTGGAGGCGGTGGCCGCGTACCTGGGGATGATGGGCATGGAGCTCAACCCCCGCAAGTGCGCCATGGCCACCACGGAGGGGGTCCCGTGCCTGCAGCTACGCCTCTGCCCCCACCTGGAAAACCCGTGGTACTGGGTACCAGCGGCGGACTCCGTCCCCTACCTGGGACTCCAGCTGCAGCCGGACGGGGAGTTCTCCCTGCAGCGCAAGCACCGGCTACGCCTGGCGGCAGTGCACCACTGGTGCCTTAACACCCTCGCGCCACCGAAAGTGGTGCAGGACGTCATCCTGGCGATCCTCGGAGGGGTGACGCAGTACGTCGCCCCTTTCATCGCCGACGACTCCGACACTGCACGCCACCTGGACCACATCACGGTCCAGGTCGCGAAGGACAGGGCACGATACGCCTTCGACGCCTCGCGGGACAGCCTGCAGGATGACCGGACCCTGGGGCTCACACGGGTGCCCACGCGGTGCCAGCAGGCAGCGGTGGCCCTCGTGGGTACACTCGTCCACCACCGCGCAACCTCCGTGCGCGCGGAGGTCACCAAGATGTTCTGGGAGATAGCCGGCGCGCACGGAATATGCCCTGAGGTGCACTACCCCGTCCCGGAGTTCGCAACTCTGGCGGGAGGCGACTGGGTCCAGCGCATACCCCGGGCCCTGGCCGCCCTGGGAGTGGGGATGTACAACCCCATCGAGTGCCCCAGGGCGGCTCATGTCCAACTACAGTCCCCGCCGGGCAAAATCGTCACGCTGCGCACCGCCAAGCTGCGACACCGCGACACGTGCCGCCTGACGGTGCCACACGCAACGCCGTGGCATGGGCACCACGGGCCACGCCACCCCTTTACCGACAACGACGATCCGTGGCCGACGGCGGTGCGGGAGTGCCTCGACCAATGCGCCGATGAACACCTCCATTATTGCCGCCATGAGCAAGGGCCCACCAACCACCCCGGGTGGCGCGATGCCCTGGCCCACCTCTTCCACACCACCGGCACGCGGGACCCCCGCCTGAGACTCGTCCACCCCACGAGGGCTAAGCAGGACGCCCACACCGGCCCACGGGTGACCCCAGACGGCCTGCACCTCCACGTCGGGGGCTACCGCCGCCGGAACGGCCTGTCCCCCCCCACGCGGGGGGCGGCGTACCACCCGCCAGCGGCCCTCATGTACATCCTCCGCGACGTACTCGCGGAAAGCGAGCACCAAGAGCCCAACGCGGACGTGGCGTGGCCAGAGCCCTTACGCCCCCGGCCCCACGCGCCGATGCCGTTGTGGCTGGTGACCACAGACGACCAATGCACCCAAGCGGCGGGACAAGCGCAGCTCCAGGCCGAGTGGGTGATAGTGCAAGTGGGGGCAGGCCAGCCCGAACCCCGTGGACTCCCCCGTGGCACCGCCCTACTGGTGGCTACGGGGGTGCCGCACGACCCACACATGGCGGTGCACGCGCTGGAGGACCGTCCGGAGGACACAGGACACTTGGTGGTACACCAGCGCGGGGGCCCGGCGTGGCTCAAGGAACATGTGACGGCGCTACGGTCCTGGGCAAGCACGGTCGCCGGAGCGGAGATCCGGCTGCACGACCACCCGGCGATCAGCCCAGGCGACACCAGGGCGCTGAGCATGGACCAACTGACCCACAGCCACCCCGACGTCCGGTGGCACTCCACCGACCTCAACGCGGGGTGGCTCAGCCCCACCGGATACTACTGGATCCCGGAGGCCTGGGGACACACCTCCTCTGACGCGTCCGGGGGCGGACCCTGCAAACACGCCACCAGCGTCGCTCTCGCCGCCGACCTCACCCGCACGTGGGCGGTGGCCATCTCGGGCACGGTGCCTGACGGAGAGGGGGTGGCCGCCTTCCTCCCCCTACATTACGGTGCACACAGACCATGGGTCCACACGGTGGACGCCGAAGTCATCCTCCACCTCCTGCGGCACGCAGATCGCGAGCGAACCACGGGGGTCCCCGCGGGCGCAGCGAAGGTGGTCAACCAGATGCCCCTGAGGTGGCTCCGGGACGGCCTGTGCGCGCGGGGGCAACACGCCGGGCACCCGTTCTGGTACGTCCGAGCCACCTCGCACCACAGTGACGCCCTACTGCACAAGGCAGACTGGGCGGCGTCCCAGGACACCGTCTTGCAGAACACGCCCCCGGACCCGGGCCACGCCCAACTCATCGTCGCCGGCCGTGACGGCCATCTCGATCTACGGCCCCCCACGATGCGGGTGCTCGGCGAGGTCGCACAACGGGCGCAGACGGACCATGCGCTGACGCACCGGGGACACACACCTCTGGGCGCGGCCCACGCCACGGCCTACGTCCACGCCCGGGACCTCATCGCGGCGGCCACCAACCGCCGGGCGCTGCGGGCCCGAGAAGGCCACACGCCGGTGCAGCGCAGGCTCCGCGTCCGGAAGGAGCGGCTCTCCGGCGTCGCCATCGTCCCGCAGCCGTGCCTTTTCTGCGGCGGCCCGGAAGAGACCCCGGTGCACATGCACGTGGGCTGCACCCACTCGCGGCTCCTCTGGCCCCACTACCGCCAGGCGGTGCACGAGGCGGCCCGCCACCTCCCACCTGGGGACAAGGCCCTGTGGGTGGCCTCGTGGCGCTCCGCAGGCGCCACGTGGACAGAGGTGTTCTGCTCCGGATTGGTGCCCGAGGACGCGGAGGCGCAGCTCCGCGCCATAACCCGATACGACCCGCCGGGAGGGACCTCGGTGGACGACTTCCTCCACCACATGCTCCGGCTAGGGGACTTCGCGTGGGAGCTTTGCAACCACCGGCTGGAGCGACTCCTCCACGACCCCCTAAGCGCGGCGGCCCGGGCGCACCGGTGGCTCACTGCGGCGGAGGGCGACCACCCTCCCCCTCCCCCGCGCCCTGACAAGGACTTCGTAGCCTCCCTCCGTGTTGTGAATGGCACTCTGGAGTGCCCACTCCAAGAGGGCCCCCACCCGTATCAGGACCTGCCGGGGGGGTTCTCGAGGCACCTGCAAGACGCCCTTTTCCCACCGTGGATCATCGGGCGCGGCTCCATGACCGCATGGGAGTCGCGCATCGTGGGGGAGGAGTGGGCGCGGGAGTGGGGCCGGTGGTGCGCCGCCACGCGCGCCCCGGAGACCCCTGCGCAACGATACGCCGCCATCCCGCTCCGGGGGTGGGGGCCGGACACCCGGCCGAGACCCACCATGGTCCGAGGGGCGGGACCTGACCACCCGTGGGACGCGGCGACGGGGGAATGGCTGCAGGCGGCCCCGGGGCCGCAAACGGGATGGACTGGGGACGTATCCTCACTCGTCAGGACGCCCGTCCCGCCCCGCATCGTCCTTCACACCGCCAACGTGCTCCGGGCCACGGAGATACGCACGTGGGGACACGCTGCGGCCACCGTCCGGTGGCAACCCCCAGAGGGCGGGGCCACCCAACTCGCCGTGGCGCACTTCAAAGCGGGGGGGCCGGTATACGACGACGCCCTGTCCCGGCTGGGCGACACCCAGGGGCCCTTGCTCCTCATGCTCCCCACCGGTATCGCAGCCGCGCTGCGCCAGGAGCTGGACGGCTGCGAAGGGCTGCGAGTGGGGTGGGAAGCGGTCGCGGACGGCACCCTACTGGCCCTCCTCCACAGGGACACCGCGAACGGGTGCCAATGGGACGCGCTGACGCCCCACCTCACCGGGCGCCACGTGTACATGGCGAGCCCCCCCCAGGGGCACCCCCGCCCGGCGTGGGACGACCTCATCGCCGCCTTCCACGACCACGGGATCCTCCCCGGCGACACGTGGCAGGAGGTCCAGCGGAAGACGCTTGGCAAGGACTACCGGCGCCGCGTCCGCGCCCGCTTGCTGGAGATCCGGGACCCCCTCCGACAGAGGTGGGACGACCTCTGGCTCCGCCATCTCGACCCTTGGTCGCCGCCCTCCCACCTCCCGCACACCTGCCGACTCTGCGGAGAGTGTGACACGGTGTCCTCCGCAGCAGCGACAGGCGCCAACAGGTGCGAGCGGTGCACCCAGGTAGCCGCGTGCCCCTGGCCCGAACCTCCCGCAGGTCCGCGCAGGCGCACAGAGGAGGAGGCCTTGCGCCGGCGCGTCGAGGGGGCACACACCCCCTCACACGAACAGGCGGGCCCCGCGGGCGCTGCCCTTCTATGGATCCACGTGCACCTACGGGACCCCACATCCATTGCGCACCTGTCGCACGTGTTCGCCCCCTAACCCCCACCCGCCGCCACCCTTTGCAGAGCCCGCAGCACCATGCCACGCCGACGGGGGGATGGGCCGGGGCACACCAGGGCCCGCCGCAGAGCGCAGGAGGCGGCCGTCCGGGGCCTGGTGGCGGACGCGGTGGCGGAGGCAAAAGGAGCGCACGCTGCCGCACGGTGCGACCTGGAGGGCAGTGCGAGGGCCTTCCTCAACGAGACCGCCCTCCCGGCCGTCCGCGCCCTGAACGGAGCGGGGGCCCCTACGTTGCTCCCGGCAATGCACCGGATCGTGAACGCCGTCCGGCCGGGGCTCATCAGCCCGGAAGCGGCCCTCTACGGGCACTGGATGGAGTGGCGCGAGTCCAATCGGTCGGGCCGGCCCCTGTCAATGAGGGACGCCCTCCGGCTGACGGGAGCGGGGTCTGCCATGTCCCTCCGCAGTAGCGCCCCAGCCCTGCTGCACGCCCTCAGGACGCGCTACCCCGGGGACGCGGCCCCGTACCTGAACCAGGCGCGGGCCACGTACCCGGGGGGAGTGTCCGAGCTGGATGCGGCGCTCCACCTTCTACACCCGCCGGACGAGGACCTGGAGGTGGGCGAGGTCACGGTGTTCGTGGAAGGCGCGGACGAGGCGTCCGCCCGCCCCCGGCCGACCAACCCGGTGTAGGACGGCACCGGGCCTACCCCCCCGTACGCCGTCGTCTACGAGGCGTTCCCCAGGGAGCCCACTTGGTGCCCCGCCCTCCCACCGGCGACGCACGCGCCCCGCGGCTGGGCTAACCCAGACCTGTCCCCCCCCCTCTCCAGGACCAGGGGTGCCCACCACAGGGGGCAGGTCCTCTGGCAAGAGTGCCCTGGCACCCCCCTCCTCCTCCTCGTCGTCGCGTCCCGCGGGGGCTCGGGGTGGATCCTGGGGATCACCCCCACCCACCTCTATGGGGCCACACCCGTACCCCGCCCCCCCCTCCCGGCGCCCGCGGCGCGGGACGGAGTACACACCTTCCTGCGCACACAGGAGGTCACCGCCGTTACGGGGGTCCATCTGGTGCGGCTGCCCCCGGCACCGCTCGACGACCCCCGGGGGCCCAGGGCCCTGAGCCCCGCCCCAGACTGGGAGCTGTGGCGCGACGCGTGGGCCGCGTGGCTCCCCCGCCTCCCCTCCCAATGCCGGTGGATGGCCGCGGACCCCCGGCCGTGCGGGGCTGACGCCACAGCCGGCCCCCCACCCCCTCCCCCCCCCCCCCCCCCCCCGCAGAGCACCACACGGCACTGCACACGGCACGGCACTGATGCACCGGGAGGTAGTGTGAAGGGCGCGCCTGCCACCACGCATGCCTACCAGAGTGACAGTAATGGCAGACTCCGATGGGTCCCTCGGGCGGGACGACCGCCACCACCGCCGGTCCCGCTCCCGCTCCCCCGTCTCCTCCCCAGAGTGGACGGGGGAGACCCTCGCGGAGCGCGAGGAGCGGAGGCTGGCGGAGGCGGCGGTGGTCGGACCGCCGCCGCCGGCCCGGGAACCTGGGCCAGCCGAGACGGCCGCCCCCGCCGCCCAAGCGGCCAGCCCCGCCGCCGCGCCCCGCCCTGACGCGCAGGAGGCGGAGACCGCGGCGAGCCACGCCGCGGCCCCGGCCGCGGCCCCCGGCACGCCGCCGGCAAGGGGGGCAGCCCCGGCGCAGGAGCCGGACGCGTCGCCGAGGGCTGCCGCAGCCGCGCAGGAGAGCAAGCAGGGCGCAAGAGGGGTTACGACGGACCCCGCACGGGCCGTGGGCGCCACGCCGGCGGCCGCCGCGGCAGCAGCGAAGACCGAGGAGGATGTGCGAGAGTCCGCGACCGCGGCCACGGGCGCCTCGTCGGCGGCCGCCGCGGCAGCGAAGGAGAGTGCGGAGGGCGCGAGAGGGGCTGCGGCCCCTGGCACGCCGCGCAAGCGGGGGAAGAACCCCGCACGGGCCGCGGACGCCTCGCCGGCGGCCGCCGCAGCAGCAGCAGTGGGCAGGGAGAGCGAGAAGTACCGCGCCCACGCCAACCCCGCCCACACCCACACCAGCCCTCCCAAGCCGTACCCCCCCAAGCCCTTCCCCCCGGGGCGGGAGCGGCACGTCCGCCCCCCGACGCGCGAGCGCTCGCCGCCGGGCGTCACGCTGCCGCAACTGCAAAGGCAGCGGGACGCCCGGCGAGTGGTCCAGGAAGGGCGCAGCGGCGAGGGGGAGGGGAGCGGCGGACGGCGTGACAGGCAGGGGGCAGGGGAGGGGTCGGGGCACGGGAAGGGCGCGCGGGAGCGCGGGCAGGGGGCCCAGGTGCAGGGGGCGGAGCGAGGGGTGGCGGGAGAGCGAGCGGGCCGGGGCGTGGTGGACGAGAGGCGGGACCCGCGACTCGGGCAGGGGGTCGGGGAGGGGCCAGGGCACGGGAAGGGTGTTCAGGGGCGCGGGAAGGGTACCCAGGCGCAGGGGGCTGGACAAGGGGGGATGGGAGAGCGAGCGGGCCGGGGTGTGGGGGACGAGAGGCGGGACCCGCGACATGGGCACGGGACCGGAAAGGGGCCCAAGGGCAAGGGCAAGGGCAAGGGCAAGGGCCCCAAGGGACAGGAGGGACGGGGCACGGGAGCCCAGGGGGGAGGGCGGGGCGAGGGGAGGGGGGCAGAGGGCGGAGCACCCCCGCAGCCGGAAGTGCAGCCGGTGAGGTGCATCCCCCCCGGCATCCAACAGATGCCGGCACACCACACCTACCACCACCACCACCACCACCACCACCACCTCTACAACATCGACCCTGACGCCGGCGAGCTCATCCCCCCCCAACCCCCACGACACCAGCACCAGCAAGCCCCCCCCGCGCCGAGGGCGGAGCCGGCGCGGATGGCCTC
>OZ038384.1:66955513-67046400 GCA_964036045.1 Eutreptiella sp. 'Long Island Sound 2002'
GAGAGAGCCAGGAAGGAGTACCACAGGCCGCCGCCTGGAACGAGAGCAGGGAGGCCGCGGCGCGACACCCCCCCCCCCCCCCCCGCCCCCCCACCGGCCCGCCGGCCGCAGGGGCCCCGGCCCCCACCCCCCGAGGCTGAAGGGACGGACCCCCCCGCCCGAGTGGGGAGCCGGAGCGTGACCCGCCCCGACGCCCCAGCCGCCGGCTCCAATGGGGGCCGCGAAGAGCAAGTGGGCCCGCGCCTGCGCACCGGGACGCCGCGCAGATCGTGCCCAGAGAAGCGGGGTGGGCGCGAACCGGAATGGTATGGGTGGCCACGCCCCCCATGGACAGCACGACGCCAAGGGACGCCCGCTTTGTTGCCTACCCGGGGAAAGCGGCCCCGCAACCCGCTGACCACTGACCGCTGACCCTCGCGGCCACCCCCGGCCGGCCAGCGCCGCGCGGCAACGGCCGGGAGATGAGGGGCCCCAGGGAGGGACTGCGTGAGGATCCGGCACTCGGTAGAGGGGGGCGGGGGAAGGGCGCGACCCCCCTGGCCGATGGCTGGCCCCCGGGGCTGGGACCGCCAAGCCGCCCTCCCCCCCCCCCCCTTTTTTGGCCGACAGGGGGCATCGCCAGGGAACCGAAGGACCCCCCCCACTCCCCCCCCCCCCCCCTCCACACAGGCCCGAGAGCGAGCGGGGTGCCCCCCCCCCCCCCCCCCCCCCGCACCCACCCCAGCTGGGGAGCCACAGGCGCGGCCCTCCGCCCCCCAGGGCCGGGGGGGCGCCCCCACCCACAGGAGGAACGGCGACACGGTAAGGGCAGCGGCGGCTGGACCTGCCCCCACGAACCCACACCGGCGTGCCGGAGCAACGCGCACAACGGAACACGAAGGAGGCCGCGCCCCACATGACCCTCCCGTGACCACAGCCCACTCCGAGGGGACAGAGGGGGGGTTTGCAGGTCAGCCGGGGCCCCCAGGGGAGCGGTCCACGGGCCGCCCCTCACCCCCCCCCGCCCCGGGGCGGCACTTCAGCCCCGACCGCACGCGCGCGCCGGAGGGGAGGGCCAGAAAGGGGTACCACAGGCCGCCGCCCGGAACGAGAGCGGGGAGGCCGCAGCGCGACACCCCCCCCGAGGCAAGGGGAATGGACCCCCCCCACCCGAGAGGGGGGCCGGAGTGTGACCCGCCCCCCCGCTCCGGCCGCCGGCCCACAAGGGGGCCGCGAAGAACAAACGGGCCCACGCCCGCGCACCGGGACGCCGCACAGATCGTACCCGGAGAGGCTGGGTGAACACGAACCGGAGTGGTATGGGGGGCCACGCCCCCCATGGACAGCGCAACGCCAGTGACGCCCGCTTTGTTGCCTGCCCAGGGAAGGCAGAGGGACGGAAAGAGGCAGAGCGACCCCCCGCCCTACAATCAGTCGGCGACCCGGTGGTGCTACTGCCCGCCTCTTGCCCCTGTGCACGTCAGTCGGCGATCCAACGCACCCCACCCAGCCCCCTCCCCTGTCCCGACCCCGTGCGCGTGGACTGAGGCCTCCCGGCACGCGCAACACGCTTCACGGCGCACAGCCCCACCCTCAGGACAGGATTCATAGCCGACGACACCCCTCAGTGGCGTAAGAGACACCCGTGGCCCAGTAGTGAGAGCGTCGGTCTTCAATCGTCCAGTGCGGGGGTTCGATCCCGGGCGTTGGTGCTCCTGGGATCCCTGCACGTAGAGCTCTCTAGTTGGCGACGTGGGAACCACCCTCCCCTCCAGCAACTCGCGCCACCACCGATACCGGTGGATCGGGTGGAGGTCTCGTTCGTTTTACCCCCCACCCAAGAAAAACAAAAGACATGGGAACCACCCACCCCTGCAGCAGTGCGCACCGTCACCTGTACTCAAACAGGTCGATGGGAGGCCTCGCCCGGTATTCGAAGGGATCGGTGGGAGACCACCGATCCCGGGGTTCGAACCAGCTCCTTCGCGGCGCGCGCCTGGTGCGCTACCTCCGGGGCGGCTGCCTTCTGAGACACCCCGGCACCCGGGTCACAGAACAAACGCGCCCGCAACCCCCTCCCCCTGTACTAAGAGTAAGCCCGCGGTAGGGCTGCCCTGCTGGGCCATGCACCGGGACATTGGAGCACCACTCCAGCCACGGTCACCCCAACCCCCCCACGCATCCCGCAGGGCGAAGCTCCGTGCGCATCAGGCTCGTCATGAGAACCCGGCGGGCCGGCGCCTGGACACCAAGACGACACCTCTCTCCCCCCCCACGAGAGCAGAGCGGGGCCCCCACAACCGCACGCCCGCAACGCAGACCCCGACAGCCCACCTAGTGGACGGGCAGATGGGGGAAGAGGAACGCCCCACGCCCCACGCAATGGACCCCCCCGGGGACGCCCAGCCGCCGCCCCCGCAACCCCAAGCCAAGTAGGGGGGAACCGGGACCGGACCACCCCCCCCCAAGCACGCCAGACGGAGCACGGGACCGGGGCAGGACACGCGGAGGGGCACGGACCACATGGAACGGCCCTACCAGCGCCCAGTGCCGGGACCACGCGAGATGCGCGCGCCACACCACCCAGCGGGGAGCGGACACCGCGAGAGCGCGAGCGCACACACACGAAAAGGACACGCGGGGACCACCGGAAGGGCAACCGGACCGAGCGCGCGGAACGCACAGACCACATGGAATGGCGTACCAGCGAGCGAGGATAAGGGACACCCGGATGGGAAGGCCCGCCACACGCAACGCGGGATACGCGGGGCGGGAAGGGGGAAGAAGGGAAAACACAACACCAGGTACCGGCCCGAACCCCCCCGAACCGGCCGCGAGCGCCGCGCACACACTGACGGGACACTGCACCCGCCAAGGCAGTAGTGGCGCACAGCGCCACGCCCCAACCCCTAGGCTAGGCAGCCACCGCGCCAGCCCAAGGGGGTCCCACTGGCGACAAGCCAGTAGCACGGGCCCGGCGGCGCCGGTGCCCCGGGCGACCACGCATTAGGGGGGCGACGCAGTGGGTAAGCGCCCGCGGCCACGGCTGCGAATTGATGCACTGACCGGGGAGTGGCGAAACGGGGACGCCCGGGAAGGACGGGGCTCCGAGCTCTGTGAACCCGGGGGACTCCGCCACCAGGCAGGAGGTGCGTCTTGGAGGGCCCTCCACTAGGACCCGGTGGGGAGGATATCACCTGGCCCGACCAGGTGGCCCCCCGGGGCCAAAAAACGTCTAGTACCCGCAAAATCAAACCTCAAACCTCAAACCTTAATTCAGGCAGATTCGGGGTAATCTTGTCTCTGTTGGTCTGTGCATCTTTGGAATTTGGCTACTCGTGCAGATGGAAGCAAATGTACATAGTAAAAACGCTGCGCAGCGACATTCACCCCTACAGGCACCCCCTGTAGTACTGGCTGCACCAGATGCAACGCCAGGAACTCAGATCGTACCTTCATTTGCTGTGATGCTAACGCCAAAGTCAAGATTCAGATCCAGGATCCTCAAATTTACCTTGCATTTCTCAGGTTTGTCCATCATTCTGCCACTGTTGTACGAAACCCAGACGTCAATTGTTCAGACAATCTTCATCTAGGAGCTTGAGGGACTTCTAACAGCAACCTCTGAAGTCCGTAAGCTTCGTTGTATTTTTGGCACACGCCAATGTGAGCTCAATCCGACCTGAAACTGTCGAAAATGGTGAATCCAAGTGTCTTGTGGGACTCATTCGAAAGATTGGCCTTGTCCAAGTCGATTGACACCGCCGCCACTGTAAATTCGGTGTCTCTCAGTTATATACTGTCAGTAAAGCGCCTTCAGCGAACCTTCGGCGCGTTACATGCCAAGGATCCAGGGCCATCATGTCCCATCATGATGCATCATCACATGATCCACATTTTCATAGAATCTGTTAGATGCTCGCGAACCAACGTGCCGGAAAGCACAATTGAGTTGAATAAACGACAATATATATTAACTTTAGTCTAAACGAAGGTGTTGGTAGTTTCAGTTGTACACATTCCGCTTCATTTCACCTTCATCTTAGGGAAATTGCTGACATTAGGACAATTTAGATTGATTTCCTTGTCATCTCCTCTCATTCCTTGAAGATCTGTCGACGGCTTTGCCTAACTTCGTTGACGCTTATGATCTTCTGTGCACATAGGGTCTGTAGACTACAATTGTATTTGTTTTCGCTCTCTGTGATTGTCTCATCCCCTTAATCTCTGCTCAATTTGACTCTCAATCTTGCTCAATTTTGTGATCATCCACCAAATGCGCCAAATCTGAGCCACATGCTGCACTTTTCAGAACGAGAAAAGCGGGATAACACGATGTAGAGTTCGGCGAGGACACCGTAGCGTGCCCGCGACAGCGAAACTGTGCCAGGGCGCTGAGATGTCATTCCAATTCTTGATCCCCCCACTCAATCCACCAATAATCTACCTCATTCTCAACCAATGCATGGTTTGGTATCGATTCTCGATACGTTTACATGCTTTTTAGCCCTTGACCTAATGTTTTACTGCACGGAGGACTGTTCGTCACTTCTCATTCTGTCTCATTTCAGGTTCATCCACCCTGATTCAGTGCCAATTCAGCCCAAATCAGGTCAGATCAAGCAGATTTCGCCCCATCGAGGCTACATTTCTATTTTTTTCTGGGACTTACCCGCACTACGTTCTTCGTTGACGTAGCGACACACCCCAGTGTGTTTTTGGAGGGGGAGTGTAAGTGCGGCTAGCCCCATCTGCTCAGATTTTCAGACATTCTGCCCAGATTGGCTACATTTTGGTCATTTTCTTTGCTTCGGCGGAATTGCCGCCTCGCAGCTCAGTCACAGGATATTTCCTATATATTTCTGATATGCCGGATTTGATTCCGCGGTCCATTCCCCGTAAATCCGCCGCGTTCCGCTATTTTAGCTGGAATTGCCATTTGCCGCTGACGCGCGCTCGCGGGTCAGATCGGCCAAACATTTTTACATAATTGGATTATTTAAATCTTTTCAGACAGTTTTGGACACTCAGATGTATTTAGAATAATTCGCCGCAATTTTCTTCATAGACTGGGATTTTCTGCCGGACAACACTCAACATGGACCTTGCTTCAGTTGTTGCTGCTCTCGCCTCTGTTGGTGTCCGAGTATCCGGTTCCACCCCCAATAGCAGCATTCAGGGAGACTCCTCGCGTGCCTGCCCCACTGGTCTTGCCGGCCCCGAGCCCTCCGGCACCCACAACGACCCAGGGCAGCACTTTCAGGTCCGTGCCCCTCCGCGTGTCCTGCCCCGGTCCCTTGCTCCGTCTGGCGTGCTTTGGGGGGGAGGGCCGGTCCCGGTTCCCCCCTACTTGGCTTGGGGTTGCGGGGGCGGCGGTAGGGCGCCCCCCGGGGGGGGTGCCTTCTACTGTTGCGAGGGGCGTCTGGGGTCAGGCGCTCCCCCTGCCCCGACTGCCCGTCCACTGGGCGGGCTGTTGGGGTCCGCTATCCACGTGTTGTGGGCGCGGGCATGCGGGTGTGGGGGCCCTTCTCTGTCCCCTCGGCCTGCACGCCCTGTGGGGGCTGCGCGCCCCAGGGCGGGTCCGTGGCGTTCGTGTGCCAGGGGGCGGGCTGGGGGGGGGGGGGCTGCGCCGGAGCCCCGGTTTGTGCGGCCGGGGGGGGGCCTGTAGGGCGGGGGGTCGCTCTGCCTCGTTCCGTCCCTCTGCCTTCCCTGGGCAGGCAACAATGCGGGTCTCACTGGCGTTGTTTTGTCCATGGGGGGCGTGGCCCCCCATACCACTCCGGTTCGTGCTCGCCCGCCTTCTCTGGGCGCGATCTGTGCGGCGTCCTGGCGCGTTGGCGCGGGCTCGCTTGTTCTCCGCGGCCCCTGTGGGAGCCGGCGGCTGGGGCGGGGGGGCGGGTCGCGCTCCGGCTCCTCTCTCTGGCGGGGGGGGGGGGGACCAACCCCCCCTGCCCCGGGGGTCGGGGGCCGGGGCCCCCGCGGCTTGTGGGCCGGTGGGGGGGGTGGGGGGGGGGGGGTCGCGCCGCGGCCTCCCTGCCCCCCTTCTGGGTGGCGGCCTGCGGTACTCCATCCTGGCCCCCCTCGCGTCGTCGGCGCACTCCCCTCCGGCGTGCGCGTGCGGTCGGGGTCGCGGTGCCGCCCCGGGGTGCGGAGGGGTGAGGGGCGGCCCGTGGTCCGCTCCCCCGGGGGCCCCTGCAGACCTGAATCCCCCCTCTGCCCTCCCTGAGTGGGCTGTGGTCACGGGAGGGTCATGTGGGGCGCGGCCCCCATACTGTTCTGGTGCGCGCGTTGCTCCGGCACGCTGGTGTGGGCTCGCCCTGCGGCCGCAACCCCCGCGGGAGCAGGTCCAGCCGCATCCCCCCCCCCCCGCGTCGCGGTCCCTTCTGGGGGGGGGGGGGGCGTCCCCTCGGCTCCGGGGGGGCGGAGGGCCGCTCCTGTGGCTCCCAAGCTGGGGGGGGTTGCAAGGGGGGGGGTGGGGGGGCCACCCCCCCGCCCCCCCGCCCCGTCGGGCGTCGGCCTGCCTTCCGTTGTCCCCGGCGTGCCCCCCCGGGGTATAGTCGCGCCATGGGGGTTGCCGGGCGGCCGCAGGCGTCGGCCGCGGTCCGGTCGGCCGCCGACGGGTCAGTGCGGCGGGGGGGGGGGGGGGGGGAGGGGGGGGAAACCCCCCCGCCCCGGTTCGCGCCCCCGTCTTCCCCGAGCCGGCCTCTGATAAGGCCGCTCCGTTTGCGCCGTCCTGGGCGCCGCCGGTCCGCCGTCGGCCGGCAGCAGGCAGGGCGTGTGGGCGCCTGCCTCGGCCGTGGTGCCCCCGCACCCCGGATGCAGCGGCCTCTTTGGGGGGGATGCGGGGCCGCCGTTTCTTCGGTCTGCCTCCGTCCGCTCTTGGGCCTAACTGGGAGGGGGGGGGGGGAGTGGGGGGGGCCCTCTGGTCCCCTGGCGCCGCCTCCTGACGGCCAGGGGGGGGGGGCGGCATGGCAGTCCCGGCGCCGGGGGCCAGCCATCGGCTGGGGGGTCGCACCCTTCCCCCGCCCCCCTCTACCTAGAGCCGGACCCTCGTGCAGGCCCTCGCTGGGGCCCCTCATCCCCGCGGCCGTCGTCGTGCGGCGCTGGCCGGCCGGGGGCGGCCGTGAGGGTTAGCGGTCAGCGGTTAGCGGGCCGCGGGGCAGCAGGTTCCCCCCCGCGCTCGTTGTCTCCGCCCTCCCTCCCGCGGGACGTGGCGCGCGCTCCTGCGTCATGCCGTACCGTGGGGGGGGCGTGGGTCCGGGGGCCCAGCTCCCCCCCCCACTTTCTAGCGTCCGCCGTCTGGGCCGTCACCTGCGCCGCCGCTTGTGTGGGGGCTGGGGCTGTGGCGGCGGCGGGTTGCGCCGGCGGTAGCGCCAGTGGGCGAGGGCGCTGCGCAAGGCCCGGGGGAGCCAGTTGTTGGCGTCCGCATCCGTAATGCGGAGTACCGCTCCCCCTTCCAGGAAGGCCGGCCACGTCCGCTCCCTGTCGGGCCACGCCGCCCGGATCACGGACCTGAGGACCCTCTCATGGTCCTCCGGGGCTGCCAACCCCCCCGGGGGTACCTCGCGGTTTCCTACGTCTCTCCGGAGGAGCACGGCATCAAAGGGCCGGTTCCTCAACCCCCTGGTGGTCCCCTGGTTGGCCCAGCACAACCACCCGTACACCTCCCCACCAGGGGGAGGGCCTCCTCTCCCAGAGGGTCCGGAAGCGTGCCCCAGTCCCGGTCCCAGGGCCGGGCCCCCTCTGCCCCTAGCGCCGGCTCCCCTCGCTGCCCCTGTGCCTGCGGCGCCGATGCAGCGCCCCGCCCCCCCTCCGCCGAGGCCATCCGCGCCGGCTCCGCTCTCGGCGCGGGGGGGGCTGGCTGGTGCTGGGGTCGTGGGGCTTGGGGGGGGACGAGCTCGCCGGCGTCAGGGTCGATGTTGTAGAGGTGGTGGTGGTGGTGGTGGTGCTGGTGGCTGTGGTGCGCCGGCATCTGATGGATGCCGGGGGGGATGCACCTCACCGGCTGCACGTCCGGCTGCGGGGGCGCCCCGCTCCCCGCCCCCCTCCCTTCGGCCCGCCCCCCCCCCCCGGGCTCCCATGACCCGTCCCGCCTGTCCCTTGGGGCCCGCGGCGCCCTTGCCCTTGCCCTTGGGCCCCTTTCCGGCCCCCTGCCCGTGCCGCGGGTCCCGCCCCCCGTCCCCCACGCCCTGGCCCGCCCGCTCACCCACCGCCCCTCGCCCGGCTCCCTGCACCTGGGCTCCCTGCCCGCGCCCCTGCGCGCCCTTCCCGTGCCCTGGTCCCTTCCCGGCCCCCTGCCCTGGGTCGCGCCGTCCGCTGCCTGCGCTCTGCCCCCTCCCGCTGCTGCGCCCTTGCTCCCTGCCGCGCGTGCCCTGGCCTGCTCCTTGCGCGCGCTCCTGGGCACTTCCCCTGTCGCCTCCTGCCCCCCGCTCCGCGCTCCCGTGGCTGGCACGCAGCTCTGCCTGCGCGCCCTCCCCTCCTTCCTGGATCACGCACCGGGCGCCCCGCTGTCTTTGCAGCTGCGGCAGCGTGACGCCCGGCGGCGAGCGCTCGGGCGCCGGGGGGCGCACGTGCCGCGCCCGCCCCGGGGGGAAGGGCTTGGGGGGGAACTGCTTGGGGGGGCTGGTGTGGGTGTGGGTTGGGTTGGCGTGGGCGCCGTACTTCGCGCTCTCCCTGCCCACTGCTGCTGCTGCGGCGGCCGCCGGCGAGGCGCCCGTGGCCCGTGCGGGGTCCGTCCCCCGCTTTCGCGGCTTGCTGGGGGTCACGGCGTGGCCGGCCGAGGCGGTGGCGCGGCCCGCCGGGGCCGCGGTTGCAACCCCTCGCGCGCCCTCCTGGCTCTCCTCTGCGGCTGCGGCAGCCCTCGGCGATGCGCCCGGTTCCTGCCCCGGGGCTACCCCCCGTGTCGGCGGCGTGGCGGGGGCTGCGGTCGGGGCCGCGGTGTGGCTCGCTGGGGCTGCGGTCTCTGCGTCCTGCGCGTCTGGGGCCCCCTCCCGGGGCAGGGCGGCAGGGCTTGCTGCTTGGGCGGCGGGGGCGGTCACCTCGGCTGGCTCAGGCTCCTGGCCCGGCGGCGGCGGCCCGACCAGCACCGCCGCCTCCGCCAGCCTCCGCTCCTCGCGCTCCGCGAGGGTCTCCCCCGTCCAGTCCGGGGAGGCGGGGGAGCGGGAGCGGGACCGGCGGTGGTGGTGGTCGTCCCGCTGGGGGGAGCCATCGGAGTCTGCCATCACTGTTATCCTGGTAGGCATGCTTGGTGGCAGGTGCGCCCTTCCCACTACGTCCTGGTGCAGCAGTGCCGTGCCGTGGGCAGTGCCGTGCGGTGCTCTGGGGGGGGGAGGGGGGGAGGGGGTGGGGGGCTGGCTGTGGCGTCAGCCCCGCACGGCCGGGGGCCGGCGGCCATCCATTGGCATTGGGAGGGGAGGCGGGGGAGCCACGCGGCCCACGCGTCGCGCCACAGCTCCCAGTCTGTGGCGGGGCCCAGGGCCCTGGGCCTTCGGGGGTCGTCGGGTGGTGTCGGGGGGAGCCGCACTAGGTGGACCCCCGTAACGGCGGTAACCTCCTGTGTTCGCAGGAAGGTGTGTACTCCGTCCCGCGCCGCGGGCGCCGGGAGGGGGGGGCGGGGTATGGGTGCTGCCCCATAGAGGTGGGTGGGGGTGATCCCCAGGACCCGCCCCGGGTCCCCGCGGGTCGCGACGACGAGGAGCAGCAGGGGGGTGCCAGGGCACTCTTGCCAGAGGACCTGCCCCCTGTGGTGGGCACCCCTGGTTCTGGAGAGGGGGGGGGACAGGTCTGGGTTAGCCCAGCCGCGGGGCGCGTGCGTCGCCGGCGGGAGGGCGGGGCACCAAGTGGGCTCCCTGGGGAACGCCTCGCATACGATGGCGTACGGGGGGGTAGGCCTGGTGCCGTCGTACACCAGGTTGGTCGGCCGGGGGCGGGCGGACGCCTCGTCCGCGCCTTCCACGAACACCCTGATCTCGCCCACCTCCAGGTCCTCGTCGGGTGGGTGTAGAAGGTGGAGCGCCGCATCCAGCTCGGACACTCCCCCCGGGTACGTGGCCCGCGCCTGGTTCAGGTACGGGGCCGCGTCCCCGAGGTAGCGCGTCCTGAGGGCGTGCAGCAGGGCTGGGGCGCTGCTGCGGAGGGACATGGCGGACCCCACTCCCGTCAGCTGCAGGGTATCCCCCACGGACAGGGGCCGGCCCGACCGGTTGGACTCGCGCCACTCCATCCAGTGCCCGTAGAGGGCCGCCTCCTGGCTGATGAGCCCCGGCTGGACGGCGTTCACGATCCGGTGAATCGCCGGGAGCAGCGTAGGGGCCCCCGCTCCGTTCAGGGCGCGGACGGCCGGGAGGGCGGTCTCATTGAGGAAAGTCCTCGCACTGCCCGTCAGGTCACGCCGTGCGGCAGCGTGCGCCTTGTGCGCCTCCGCCACCGCGTCCGTCACCAGGCCCCGGACAGCCGCCTCCTGCGCTTTGCGGCGGGCCCTGGTGTGTCCCGGCCCGTCCCCCCGTTGGCGTGGCATGGTACTGCGGGCTCTGCAAAGGGCGGCGGCGGGTGGGGGTCAGGGCGCGAACACGTGCGACAGGTGCGCAACGGATGTGGGGTCCCACAGGTGCACGTCGATCCACAGAAGGGCAGCGCCTGCGGGGCCCGCGCGTTCGTGTTAGGGGGTGTGTGCCCCCTCAATGCGCCGGTGCAGGGCCTCCTCCTCTGTGCGCCTGCGCGGGCCTGCGGGAGGTTCGGGTCAGGGGCACGCGGCCACCTGGGCGCACCGCGCGCACCTGTTGGCGCCTGTCGACGCTGCGGAGGACACCATGTCACATTCCCCGCAGAGCCGGCAGGTGTGTGGGAGGTGGGAGGGCGGCGACCAAGGGTCGCGATGGCGGAGCCAGAGGTCGTCCCACCTCTGTCGGAGGGGGTCCCGGATCTCCAGCAGGCGGGCGCGGACGCGGCGCCGGTAGTCCCTGCCAAGCGTCTTCCGCTGGACCTCCCGCCACGTGTCATCGGGGAGAATCCCTTGGTCGTGGAAGGCGGCGATGAGGTCGTCCCACGCCGGGCGGGGGTGCCCCTGGGGGGAGGTTGCCATGTAAACGTGGCGCCCGGTGAGGTGGGGCGTCAGCGCATCCCATCGGCACCCGTTCGCGGTGTCTCGGTGGAGGAGGGCCAGCAGGGTGCCGTCTGCGACTGCCTCCCATCCCACTCCCAGCCCTTCGCAGCCGTCCAGCTCCTGGCGCAGCGCGGCGGCAATGTCGGTGGGGAGCATGAGGAGCAAGGGCCCCTGGGTGTCGCCCAGCCGGGACAGGGCGTCGTCGTATACCGGCCCCCCAGCTTTGAAGTGCGCCACGGCGAGCTGGGCGGCCCCGTCCTCTGGGGGGTGCCACCGGACGGTGGCCGCGGCGTGTCCCCATGTGCGTATCTCCGTAGCCCGGAGTACGTTGGCGGCGTGAAGGACGATGCGGGGGGGGACGGGTGTCCTGACGAGTGAGGACACGTCCCCAGTCCATCCCGTTTGCGGCCCCGGGGCCACTTGCAGCCATTCCCCCGTCGCCGCGTCCCACGGGTGGTCAGGTCCCGCCCCGCGGATCACGGTGGGTCTCGGCCGGGTGTCCGGCCCCCATCCCTCGAGCGGGATGGCGGCGTATCGTTGCGCAGGGGTCTCCGGGGCGCGCGTGGTGGCGCGCCACCGGCTCCGGTCGCGCATCCATTCCTCACCCATGATGCGCGCCTCCCACGCGGTCATGCAGCCGCGCCCGATGATCCACGGTGGGAAGAGGGCGTCTTGTAGGTGCTTCGAGAACCCCCCCGGCAGGTCCTGGTACGGGTGGGGGCCCTCTTGGGGCGGGTACTCCAGAGTGCCATTCAAGACACGGAGGGAGGCTACGAAGTCCTTGTCAGGGCGCGGGGGAGGGGGAGGGTGGTCGCCCTCCGCCACAGTGAGCCATCGGTGTGCCCGGGCCGCCGCGCTTTCGGGCCCGCTGAGGAGTTGCTCCAGCCGGTGGTTGCGAAGCTCCCATGCGAAGTCCCCCAGCCGGAGCATGTGGTGGAGGAAATCGTCCACAGAGGTCCCTCCCGGCGGGTCGTGGCGGGCTATGGCGCGGAGCTGCGCCTCCGCGTCCTCGGGCACCAGTCCGGAGCAGAAGACTTCCGTCCATGTGGCGCCTGCGGAGCGCCACGAGGCCACCCACAGGGCTTTGTCCCCGGGTGGGAGGTGGCGGGCCGCCTCGTGTACCGCCTGGTGGTAGTGGGGCCAGAGGAGCCGTGAGTGGGCGCACCCCACGTGCATGTGCACCGGGGTCTCCTCCGAGCCGCCGCATAGGAGGCACGGTGGTGGGACGACGGCGACGCCGAAGAGCCGCTCCTTACGGACGCAGAGCCTGCGCTGCACCGGCGTGTGGCCGTCTCGGGCCCGCAGCGCCCGGCGGTCAGTGGCCGTCGCGGTGAGTTCCGGGGCGTGGACATAGGCTGTGGCGTGAGACGCCCAAAGGTGTGTGTCCCGGGTGCGTCAGCGCATGGTCCATCTGCGCCCGGTGCGCGACCTCGCCAAGCACCCGCATCCTGGGGGGCCGTAGATCGAGATGGCCGTCACGGCCGGCGACAATGAGTTGGGCTTGGCCAGAATCCGGGGGCGTGTTCTGCAGGACGGTGTCCTGGGACGCCGCCCAGTCCGCCTTGTGCAGTAGGGCGTCACTGTGGTGCGAGGTGGCTCAGACGTACCAGAACGGGTGCCCGGCGTGTTGCCCTCGCGCGCACAGGCTGTCCCAGAGCCAGCGCAGGGGCATCTGGTTGACCACCTTCGCTGCGCCCGCGGGGACCCCTGTTGTCCGCTCGCGATCTGCGTGCCGCAGAAGGTGGAGGATGACTTCGGTGTCCACCGTGTGGACCCAGGGTCGGTGGGCACCGTATTGTAGGGGGAGGGAGGCGGCCACCCCCTCCCCGTCGGGCACCGTGCCCGAGATGGCCACCGCCCACGTGCGGGTGAGGTTGGCGGCGAGAGCGACGCTGGTGTCGTGTTTGCAGGGTCCGCCCCCGGACGCGTCGGAAGAGGTGTGGCCCCAGGCCTCCGGGATCCAGTAGTACCCGGTGGGGCTGAGCCACCCCGCGTTGAGGTCGGCAGAGTGCCACCGGAGTCGGGGTGGCTTGGGGTCAGTTGGTCCACGCTCAGCGCCCTGGTGTCGCCGGGGCTGATCGCCGGGTGGTCGTGCAGCCGGATCTCCGCTCCGGCGATCGTGCTTGCCCAGGACCGAAGTGCCGTCACATGTTCCTTGAGCCACGCCGCGCCTCCGCGCTGGTGCACCACCAGGTGCCCCGTGTCCTCCGGCTGGTCCTCCAGCGCGTGCACTGCCATGTGTGGGTCGTGCGGCATCCCCGTTGCTACCAGCAGGGCCGTGCCACGGGGGAACCCACGGGGTTCGGGCTGGCCTGCCCCCACCTGCACTATTACCCACTCGGCCCGGAGCTGCGCTTGCCCCGTCGCTTGGGTGCATTGGTCGTCCGTGGTCACCAACCACAACGGCGTCGGCGCGTGGGGCCGGGGGCGCAGGGGCTCGGGCCATTCCACGTCTGCGTTAGGCTCTTGGTGCTCGCTTTCCGCGAGTACGTCGCGGAGGATGTACATGAGGGCTGCCGGCGGGTGGTACGCCGCCCCCCGCGTGGGGGGGGACAGGCCGCCCCGGAGGCGGTAGCCCCCGACGTGGAGGTGTAGGCCGTCCGGGGTCACCCGTGGGCCGGTGTGGGCGTCCTGCTTAGCTCCGTGGGGTGGACGAGTCTC
The DNA here is from genome assembly GCA_964036045.1 of Eutreptiella sp. 'Long Island Sound 2002'. Classification (NCBI taxonomy): domain Eukaryota; phylum Euglenozoa; class Euglenophyceae; order Eutreptiales; family Eutreptiaceae; genus Eutreptiella; species Eutreptiella sp. 'Long Island Sound 2002'. The sequence continues at coordinate 66,969,255 of OZ038384.1, forward strand.
AGGCGGGGGTCCCGCGTGCCGGTGGTGTGGAAAGGGGTGGACCAAGGCGTCGCGCCACCCGGGGTGGTTGGTGGGCTCCTGCTCACGGCGGCAATAGTGGAGGTGTTCATCGGCGCATTGGTTGAGGCATTCCCGCACCGCCGTCGGCCACGGGTCGTCGTTGTCGGGGAAGGGGTGGCGTGGCCCGTGGTGCCCATGCCACGGCGTCGTGTGCGGCACCGTCAGGCGGCACGTGTCGCGGTGCCGCAGCTTGGCGGTGCGCAGCGTGACGATGTTGCCTGGCGGGGACTGTAGTTGGACATGGGCCGCCCTGGGGCACGCGATGGGGTTGTACAGCCCATCTCCCAGGGCGGCCAGGGCGCGGGGCAATGCGGTGGACCCAGTCGCCCCCAGCTAGAGTTGCGAACTCCGGGACGGGGCAGTGCACCTCGGGACATATTCCGTGTGCGCCGGCTATTTCCCAGAACATCTTGGTGACCTCGGCGCACACGGAGGTTGAGCGGTGGTGGATGAGTGTACCCACGAGGGCCACCGCTGCCTGCTGGCACCGCGTTGGCACCCGTGTGAGCCCCAGGGTCCGGTCATCCTGCAGGCTGTCCTGCGAGGCGCCGAGCGAAAGGACACCACTCTCTCTGGTAAGCTCGTCCAGAACGCTCCAGTGCGTTGGCTACACGGAGAGGCGTTCATCGAGCTGAAGGAGGGAGCAAAACCCAAAAAGCAGCGACCTTACGAAAATCATGGCAAGAAGCATGAAATTCTTCGCGACATCATTCAGAGAAATCTGCGAGAATTCGGCTGGTTGGAGGCGTGCATGACGTCTGAGTGGTGTTGTGCGTCCTTCACAGTGCCTAAACCGCCCACAGCAGACCAGATTTCTATTGATGGTTGGCGCATGGTGGTTGATTTTCATAATTTAAATGCAGAAACTAAGGCTGATTCTCAGCCTTTACCCCTCATTGAGGAGGAAATCGTGAAAAGAGCCTAGGGGAAACTATTCTCAGTCCTGGATCTAAGGCATGGCTTCCACCAGATGCCTCCGGCGAAGTCATCCAGACCCCTGACGTGCATGTGCAGTCCAGTGGGTCCTGTTCAGTGGACCGTCATGCCTATGGGTTTGAAGAATGCTCCGAGCCTTTTCCAACGGATGATGGAAAAAGTCTTGTTTTCAGAGCACCCTGAGCTTCGCGAATTCGTTTCCGTGTATATCGACGACATAATCATTGCCACTGTGGGCGATGGTTTAACCGAACAGGAGCTTGTGGACCTGCATGAGAAACAGCTGAACATGGTCCTGGACATTCTGGACAAAAATCAGCTCATCTGCGGTCCCAAGAAGGGTAAATTATTCCTGCAAAGTGTCGAATTCTGTGGCAGTTTGCTACGAAATGGGACTCGCCAGCAGAGTCCAGGGAAGCTCCTTGCGATTCAGAAATGGAAGCGCCCTGAGACCATTTCGGCCCTTCGTGGATTCCTTGGCTGTTGTAATTTTTACCATACTTTCGTCAAGGATTATGCCAGGTACACCGCCCCCCCCTACTGAATTACTCAAGGTTCGTAGGGAGGCTCGTCGTGCGGGCTCGAACGTGCGAGTGCAGTGGACCGACGAGTGCGATGAGGCGTTTGTGCAATTAAAAGCCGCCCTTTACGAAGTCCCCACTTTGCATGTTCCCAAATTCGATCGCCCTTTCTAGAAGGTTTTATAGTGATTTCAACACTGTGTGTTTGTTGTGCCTCTCCTGCTGCTTGCTGCTGGTGTAGGGTTCCTGCTGCTTGTTTTTGATGAGGAAAATGTTTTATTGTTGAAATACAACCAATCCAGCATAACCCAAGCCAGAGATAAGGAAGTAGAAGAAGATCAGGATCAAAGCATGAAGGGCTGCAGTCACAAAGAGTTAGATAAAGACAACTATCAACAATAGACCACAGCAATTAGCATACATTGCAACTCAGGATGAAATATTTTACTTGTTTGAGAAAAACTGATTGGAAAACTGCCCCAAGGGCTCACTCTCATCCACAGTGCCATCTTGAGATGTGCACTCATTGTTTTTGGGTCCCATAGGTGCTGAGGTGGCATGGCTTGTGGCGCTGAGGTCACTGCCATGTCACATGGGATATTCCTACTTAGCTAGGCTGGCTGGGTATTGAACCCAGGACCTCTCAAAAAGAGGTGTCCCAGCCCCCTAGGGTGCATACCACTAGGATAGCCAAGAGTTCATGAGAAAACATAGAAAAATTTGTAGGCTCTGCCCTCAGTATATCAGTGCCTCAGCAACCCAGGAAAAGATGTTTTAGTGCTTATAGCTTGGGGATAAAGGGGTCCACACCACATCCTGATTTAGTGTTTGGTTCCATAGGTCAAAATGTGTTATCACCCATTTTGGTTGGGCCAATACTAAGATAAAAATGCATGAGTGCTTAGAGCACCTCTAATACAACTAAAGTTTACCCTAAAGCATTGAAAAAGCACTTTTTCTTACTCCCCCCTTGTGCTGTGGTGGCCACCACTGTCGCATTTTCAGGAAAAAGGGATTTTTTTCTTGGCCTTTCCTTGGTTTCCACACCTACTTTCAAATACCTATAGCTTCCCTAACACTTTACCATGGCCAGCGACTCTTGCTGCATTGTTGATGACAATCTCCAACAGAAAAATCAGCGCTCTTGGCGCTGCCGGGGTGCCTGTGGCTTGGTGGGGTTAGAGTAGGGCGTGCCAAGACCATATGCATGTGCATCCCTCCCTCCAAGCTGCAGCGTAACACAACCCAACGCCAGACTCTCATAGGACGCTCGACCCAAGTCTCATGGAACCTGATGGAGACACCTGTCCTGGTACTGGGGCGAGGGTGCGCTGATTTAATTAGAATTGCCCCTTGGAGGGGTCTTGATCCTGGTTTAGTCTCCTGCTGCTGCTTTTCGGCCCGAACAGTGAGGCTTTGCGAGGAGGTCTGTACAACGGAGGAATGGGAGAATGAGGGACGAATCCACGCAAACGCGAAGCGACAACACCTAAATCCGTCAAATGACGGCCTAGAATTTTTCTGAAGGCACACACCTGGACAGAATCCAATTGTGCATCAGATGCACATTTTTGTAAAATTTGTAGTCCTCTCTTGATTTTTTAAATCAAGAAATTTTTACGCAGAAAAAGGCGGCGCGCAGCAGCGGCTCCTAGGGAAGCGCTGGAAAATAAAGAATTAATAAGATTATAAACATATGTTACGCAGAATGACAAAAATGACGAAACACACATAAATGAACAAACATAAAGATTCCACCCTCATTGGCAGAAAGAATCCAAAATTCAAGATTTCAAAAATCAACAGAAGGACTTCAATAAATCAGGTATAAACCACAGGTGTGCTCGTCTCGTATGCAGCATGCACATTGCTCGTCTCGTGTCTCTGTGAACGTGTCTTGTAGCCGCGCTAACGAACGATAGAGGGATAGATTAGAAAGATTGCAGATTATTAGAGGGAAGTCCAGGGTGATTAGACATACACACATATGCATAGCGTAGTTTTTCGCTTGTATCTCGTTTTCCCCTCACCTTGCTTCACTCTCCAGCGGTGAGTAAGGTAGGTAAGCCCAGGTGGGGCCACCCCCTGGTGCAGTTCGTGATGGTGGGTAAGATTAGGAAGATTGCAACAGGCTGAGCGTCAAATCGTGCATGCTCGTGCATTCACACACGCATTAAAACGGTAGGCCACGCGTGGTGCGCTCGGTACAACCCTTGTCTAGGTTACCTAGGGGCTCCACCCCACGTTCTATAAGAGAACGGGTGGAGTTCCTTAAGCTTGCTTGCTTGTACTGAGGTTTGAGGACAGCATATTATAGGGCCACCTGAGAAGCGTATAATACATGGAGGTAGTCTTGGTTCCTCAGCCGCAAACCTCAGTCATCTGCCTTTGCTTTACAGGTGGGAAGGTCAGGGTGATTGGTGCAGCAGGGTTCGCTTTTTTTCCTGCCCTGCTAAACAAGGGCGCCGATCAAACAAACAAATAACTCCGCCTCTGCCTGTGGCAGGGCCAGGAGTCAGACTGCATCGACATATGCGCTGTGCACGCCCCAAGAGCACTCCTTCCCTCCAAGTCCTAGCAGGGAAACGCGTTGTGGCGTCCCTGTTAGGCCACAGACGCTTAGTAGCTCTGTGTTTTCTTGTATTCTCACAGGTGAGCCGCTAGGGCTCTTGTCCTCATCTTCAACGCCACCCAGTAGAGCGTGCGTGTAGGAGTGGTAGTCCTGAGTGGGGGCTTGAGCCAGTTGCAGTAGCGCTCGCCCACCAGGATGGTGCCACTGTAGAGTGTGTAGGACCTGTAGTGCGTGTGTCACTGTCCCACCCGTTTCCTGCAATTTTAGCAGGGTTGGTGGGCAGTGGCAGTGGTTAGGCTAGGTTTTGGCCATCGTAGCAAATAGGCGTTTTCAAGCCTGCATAGGTTTTGGCCACCCCTCCCTGTAGTAGACAGATAGGTAGGGAAAACAATGCCTGGATTAGTACGCTGGGTATTCCCCCAAGGTTTTGTGCCAGCACAGAAATTGGGCGCTTAGGGGAGGAGAGACCCGGGGCGTACCCCGTGGCACCGGTTAAGACAATCCTCCAGGTTTAGCAAGCGGGCAGACTTGGGTATAATTAGGACACCACTTCTGCGGCTTGCTCTCAGGACCCTAGGAATAGCACACCCACAAATACGCTTAGGCAGGTAAGGGTATGGTTCAGTCCCTAGCTTTAGTCTTGGAGGCAAGCGTCTCAGCGAGCCTCAGCAACTCACCGAGGTTGTTGTGGGACAAATAGTCAACCAGAACTGAGTTTAGGCGTCCCTCAGGTAGAACAAACGCAGAGAAGGGCTCCCAGGTGGCCTCTTCGACTCCAAACCCTTCCCAGAGGGTGAGGAAGCGCCAACCCTGGCGATGGCGGTGGCGTAGGACCGACTTCACAAGGTAGAAGCCCTCCTTAGCCATCTCCTCGGCGTTCATGTCGGGGAGTTCCCCTTCAACCTCCATAGGGCTGGCAGCCCCTTGTAGGTCTAGGGCAGCGATCTCCTCGTCGTTAAGCTCCCACTCTTCCCCACAGAGGTCTTCAGGATCATAGTAGCGCTTCAGATGTTGAGCAGCGCACACCAGGGTGCCCCCTAGACAGGGAGAACACCGCGCGGTTATACGATATCCACCCACAGATAGAATCTTGTAGGGCCCGAAGTATGGGTCATCGCTGGTAGAGCGTGGCCAGGCGGGTAGTCGGCTGTGGTGCACCAGCACCCAGTCTCCCTCTTGGTAGGTGGCCGGTACTCGGTGCTTGTTCTTCTTGTTCCACTGACGCGCCCTCACTCTCTGGAGTATAGCCTTGGCCTTGTCCACCTTCGCTTGTTGCTCTTCGACCCATTCACCCACGGAAAAATGGGTGTCTTCTGGGTAGGGAGCATGTAGGAACCACGCCGGGCGCCCCAGGAATAGCTCATGGTGCGAATAGCCGGTCGCCGAACTCTCTTGGGAGTTCATCATCAAGGATATGACGGGGAGTAGTCTCACCCAGTCTCTGGTGCGTTCAGTTTTGCACCATATCCTTACATTCTCCTTGAGGACACGAATCTGTCGCTCACATAGGGGGTTGCTCGTGTGAGAGTATGGGATCCCCGTAGACACCTGGACATCGAGGGATCTCAGGACCCTCTTGTACCAGCCGGTATCTGAGCGTACTCGTACGTCCTCATCGGAGTTGATCTTTTTGGGCGCCCCTTAGACAAAAAACCCCTCCTCCAGGAGTATCTTGATAGTCTTCTCCCCGGTAATGTGCTTGGTACATGGGAACACCCTGGTAAACCTGGTCAACCCACAGGTTACCACGAGGGCAAAGTCATAGCCCCCGAACTTCGGCATCTCCGTGCAGTCCACGTATAGAACACTGTTAGCACAGTGAGGGATGGGCAGGGTCCAGTAGAGACCTCTGTCCCTGATATCCCCTGGTTTGTAGGACCTACACGGGCACTTGTCCATGATAGGCTGGAGGGTGTTCCGCAGTTGGTCGTCAGTCCACGTAGTGTGGAACCACTGCTTGAATAGCCTCAGGGTACGGTCAGCACCCACATGACCGCTGGACTCATGGGTCCACTTCAGCAGCGCTGGGACTCTGTCGCTGGGTACCACCAGGGTTGGTACAATACAGTACGTGTAATGTATTGTATCGTTCCGATACAGTACTGTAATGTAATGTATTGTATCCCAAATTTTCCTGACAAAGTACTGTTTGTTCACAGAAGTTATGTTCCTAGAACTTGCAGCTATTCTGTTTTAGTGTACAACCTGCAATTGTTTGCAAAAATTATTTTTTGTCTTAATGTCTTGTTTTTTTTCTGGATACCTTGTGTTCTATATTTGTTTAACCTGGTTGATGACATCATCAGTGATGTCAATGATGATGTCATCAGTGACATCACTGATGATGTCGTCATGCATGACGTCATCAGTGATGTGTCCCATCACACAGCACCAAAAACAAACATTTCACATCCACATCCTCAGGGCCAGGCCACCCAGATCCAGACTGCTGTCCACACTCGGTGGCTTAGCAAACTCACCTGTAGGTGGCATGCCACCGGGGGAGGTCCGGTCGGGTTTTTCTAGACACCCCTCAGATGTTATTCTCCTCCTGAACTTTTGCAGATTTCAAAAATGGCACCACGTGGCACTGGCCTGCTTGAGCACCATTTCACACTTAACCTTGCTACAAAAACCAGTAAAACTGGGCAGGACTACAACTTCAAATATTGTGGTTATTTGGGCAAGGGCCCGCAAGGACCTGCAAGAGCTCGTGCCCATTTGTCTGGGGAAAAGGGACATGGTGTTGCTGCCTGACCCAATGTGCCGAAGGATGTCAAAGAGAAACTGTTGAAGGAGGCTGAGGAAAAGCTGAAGCAAAAAGAACATCAACAAAACAAAAAGAGGATTTTTCTGAGCCAACAAAATCCTGATGCCGCTGCAGAACCATCTCCATAGGAAGCAGGCAACACTAGACAACTTGCAGGAAATTCTGAAGACAGAGCTTGATGTTTCCTTTGCTGAGTTCATGTACCACGCTGGTATACCATTTCATATCTCTGAAGATGTGATGCTACGTCGCTACATTGACAAACTGATCAAATGTGTGAAGGCTGGTCTACCAGGTTCTCAGTTGTATCCCCCCAACAGGCACAAGCTTGCTGATGGTTTGCTGGACACAGTTTACGACAACATTTCAAAAGAGATTGGCCCTGTGTTTGCTGCAGATCATCACACAGGGTTGGCAACAGATGGGTACTCGAATATCCCCAGGCAATCTGTCATCAATTACAATGTGATTGGGCGCCGTGGCTCAGTTTTTGTGAAGGCAGACTACCCTGGCAAACAAGTGAAAAATGCAGACCACATCGCACAGGGCATTCACGATGCTTTGGAGGTGGTTCGTCAGTTGCAGCTGCCCTGCCCCACCTCAACAGTGGTGGCAGATAATGCAGCTGTGATGCAGGCTGCCCTGAACGTGTTGGATCAGTCTGACAAATTTGAGGTTGATCATTTTTTGACAAAGATTGGATGTACCATTCATGGCTACAATCTGCTGTTCAAGGATCTCTGTGCACTCCCCACTGTTAAAGATGTAATCACCAAGTGCCGGACAGTTCTCAGTTTTTTTCCGAAACAGATTCAGAGCCTCTGGGATTCTGAAGGACGAGCAGAAGAAACAAAAGGAAAAAGATGCACAGCAGGATATGACGGAGCCTCCACTGCCTGGCGACACACGGTTCGCAACCAATTACCCAGGTCTTAAGTTCATGGTGAAGAACCAGGGGCCACTTCAGTGTTCGGTTGTCTCACCGGACTGGTCCAACACCCAGTGGTCGTACGCCACCAGCGACAGCACCAAAGCCGAAGTCATCGCTGAGATCTTCCTTTCCACAACCTTCTGGAATCTGTTGTCGAGTTGTCGAACATTGCTGCAGCCACTGGCGCGTATGATCAGGAAAGCTGACACAGAAGGGTCCACTTATAATAGTCTGGTGTACTACGAGATGCTTTTGTTCCAACAGCACGTTGCTGAGCATCAGGCACTTTCCAAACCTGAACACAAACAGGCACAGAGTCTTGTACTCCAAAGGTGGAAGTTCTTGCACCACCCTGTGCATTCAGCCAGCTATGTGCTTAATCCTGCTTTGATGACTCGTGAGGAAGACCCACTGAAGGACAGTGAGATCAGGAATGATGTTGCTCAGGTTTTTGAATCCTTTGGTGGCAGGGAGCATGCTCAAACAGCCAAACTGCAACTGCAACAGTTCCTTACGAGGTGTGGAGAGTTCGCAGATGAACGCCTTTGGACCAAAGAAAGTCTTGCCCGTGGCGGCCTCAATTGGTTCCAAGCTTTCTGCTATGAAAATTCAGTGCTGAGGGACATTGCGCTGCGCGTACATGCAACCCCTACAGTGGCCTCTGCTGCAGAGCGCAACTGGAGCGTGTTTGGTTTTGTGCACTCAAAAAGTAGGAACCGTCTGTATGGCCACAAGGTGGAGAAGCTTGTTTATATTTATCAGAACATGAGGCTACTGCGAAAGATTAGGGACCCAGCTTTCAGAGAGCCCTGTGTGTTGCCTGACCATATGTTTGACGAAGATGAGGAGGAGGAGGAATAGGAACTCAAACCTGTTCAGGCGCACTGTTTCTCCTGCTCTGTGATCCACCAGTTCTTCAGCTCCTGCTCGCTATCCCATAGCATCTTCAGTCGCGACCAGTCAGCGTAGGACATGGGCTGCCGGCTCTCTCTGTGTTGTCTCCAACAATACGACTCGTACTGGTGTCTCTGCCATTGCTCTGCAAACACGTGGTCCCATTCATCCCATTCATCGCACTCATCAGAACCTGTCTCATCTGCGTCGGCGTTCTGAGGAAGACAGTTGGCTTTCGTGTGGTTTGTTTGGATACCTTCTGACTCTTGTATGCTGCTCGTAGCGTTTCCTTCACTGCACGCAGATGTTGTTTGTGGCATTCTACATCTCTGCACGCAAAGTTCGCGACGGCTTTTTCTCGGCGCGCAAGTGTTTTCAAACGACGACAAGCATACCGCACGATGCGCAATGGCAGTGGGGAGACAGCGGTGCTATTGGTTCTGAAAAACACGTCTTAAATTGCAACTCGGTTTTTATGTCACAACTACTTTAAAGCAATATGTCGGGGATCAACAGTTAAAAGTTTGGTGCATGGAAAATGTCGGCTGCTTGAGAAACATGAAAATCTCGCGTTTTGTTAGTTTTTAACCTCATTCTCTGCGGCGGCACGCGCGTCTGGCGCCAGTCGGTGGCCCCCCCAACAGACGCGTACTGTATTGTATTCTCGCGATACAGTACGCGTATATATACGTTACGCGTATATATACGCCGTCTTTTCCAACCCTGCAGGGAACCATGTTGGGAGAGGGCTCCAGGGAGTTTGTACTTGAAGGGCATAGGGTCAGTTGCCTCGTCCCTACTTCTGGCTGGTCCGGACGAGGGGTCAATTTTAGAGTTTTTCGAGCTAGTATCAGTTTGGGCTGAAACAGCCCATTTTCAGCTACCAACTCCTAGGGGATAATGGCGGGGCCTTCTCTCTGGCTCAAAGGGGAGTTGGGACCTGCCGTTAGTGGAGCATGGGGAGCCACTGTCGGTCGGCCCTGGAGTTACTTGGTTCCCAGGAACTCGCCTGTGGCTGGGCGGGACACCCTCCCCTTCTGGCAGGATTTCAGGGTCCGGATTGAGCAGAGCATGGGATGTGTTTGAGCCCCTGCCCCTGCCAGCCACTGAGAGGGTCGGACCTGGGACTGGGATATGGGTTGAGACTGAGTGTCTATTGTCCTGTGATGCCCTTACCCCAGTCCAGTCTTAACCCCATGTGTACATATCCTGATGTGTTGCTGTACATACTTTCGTTCCTTTGTTTCAGAGTGGTAAAATTCCTGAAACCTTTTGTGACATGACCAGAGCATGAGGATGCCCTTGTGAGCGCAGTGCTTTGCCTGCCTGCTTGCTTGTGCGTGTCTGCCGCAGCGTCCCGTGGCCAGGCCCCCCTACGGGAACGCGTCACTAACCAATATGGGGATATATTATTGTTTGGGGAAAGGAGGAGAGAGCAAAAAGCGGTGGGAGACAGGAAAGAAATGTGAAGATAATTTGCATGCACGGCGCGCCCCTCGGTTACAATAATCCCAACCGGAGCAGGGCGGTGGGTACCGCATGTTTACCCAACCGTCTACCTCTCTCAGCGCTAAAGGCTTGAGAGTCCTTGGGGTGGGGTGGTATGGCGTATAGCCTGGGGCGGAAGTGGGACATGCTCTTTCGGGGGTCTTAATGCCATTCAAACCCCTATCCTTGGGTCTTACTGGAGCACTCCTACCACCAGCAGGACGAAGTCCTGCCCACGATGACGCCCCCTGTCAAGGGTGCTAACAACGTGGCAAGCACTTCCCCAAGACTTTACTGAGCTGTGCGCATGGTGGTTCTTGCAAGGTTTCGGAATGCCGCCCCGTACCGAAACCACGACCCCACGACCGTCCCTGACCCGTGACCCAAGCCAACGAGCTAAAGCATTTGCTCAAAATTGCCGAAGGCTTGAACACTTCGCTGGGTTGGCGGGTACAACCCATTTTCCCTTTTTGTGTTGGGCGTGATGGTTTTCCACCAATTTGCCCTTGTCCACACGAGGGTAGAGTATACAAGGTACGAAGTACTCGTGTGGCTCACATTACATGTAACTTCGTGGCGTGCAAAATTGCCACTACATACGGCGAGAACTTAAGCCTAGAGGGAGGGGTCGTCCTCTACGTACAAGTGTTCTAATATGAATTTCAATGGGTGACTTTGCCCCGTCACTCCGTGAGTGGGTGGGGTCCTCCAAGGCAATGGCATTGCGGATTTGGGCCATCTCCGCTGCCTGGGTATTTATCCCCGTTCGCTATGCGTGCCCGGGTTGGGAGTGGGTACCCTCCAATGCCATTGCATGGGGCCGGATGCTGGCTGGGTGTTTTCTTCATGTCTTTGGTGAATTTCACGGGGGATATTCCTGCCTGCAACGAAAAGGCAACAAACAACATGATGAAAAGGACGAGTTTGCACATGCATATGAATATGGGAGAATATATATGTTGATATTTTCTCTAGAGTTCCCCGCAAGTGGACTTGGATTTCCACAGCACCCGAGGGGTCCTCCATCCCGACGCCCAACCAAACGGGTTGGGATATGGGCGTGGCATGTTTTTGTGGAGGCCCGCCCGTGGACTTGGTTTCCACAACACACACGGACCTCCCTCTCCGTGACACACCAAAACCGGGTGTGCCCCGTGTCCGTTTGATTGCGTGCATGTGTGTGCATGCGCTTATTTTAATTACGAGAGTATATGGTTGCCTATTACGTCGGTTATCACCCGCCCCCCGATCAAGCAAGATCTAGGCTGACCTACCTTTGGGTTTTGTAACCGTGTACACCGTAGCAAGTTTACACACGGAGGTGTAAACATGCACCGTCATACACCGTGTATGGGGGTAGGGGGAGTCAAGGCTCCTTCGGGGCGTGTCATTGTGCCCCCGGGGAGCTGGGTGGGCTGATATACCAGCGAAACAGTATGGGCAACCTCCACAGGTTGGCGCAGGGAGGTGACCCCCTGCCTTACTGCCCGCCGGTAACACACCCAGCGACAAAGGTAACACTCAAGCTAACCTAAGTGTCTATACGCACGCCCCCAAGACACACACGAACACCAAGCAACAAGGTGGCATATCTATACACGTGTTCTATTGTGAGTATGTTTACCGTTTGTTGTATGTACGTGAGTGGTTTGTGGGAGATTTTGTTTGTGTAAGCGTGTAGCACCACGTGATCCAGGGCCGCCACCGCGAGGCCCACACCCTGTGATGCCCTCCGGGCGAGTGTGTACCTCGGGGCCCTGCCAATGGATGTGCGCGCACAAGTGTGTCTTGTGTTTGTCAGCGTGCATCGCTCTATTATGTGTATATATGATATATATGCGTAATATGGCTCCTAGGTGGTGGGTTAGTAGTGAGGTCAGGTTATTATTATATGGTTAAGAGGTTTGTCCATTCAAGTGTGTCTACTCACACCCTCATCCCATCTCCGTACCTCCTCCTTTACCCTCTAAGTAGTGCATCACGTGTGACACACATGCTATCATTAAGCATCCACGAGGACACGGCCCTTGGCTGAGCCGTGCCCACCATCACGCAGACCACAACCGTGGCTTCTCCAAATCAACAAGGCTCGCCGGCCTTTCTTGACACTTGTTTTTGTTTGTGGCGGGTCTGTTTACAAGTGGGCCTTTGGCTAGGCTTTGTCTGGGCATTTTCAAGCAAGTTGACAAGCAAGGTTACATCTTACAAGCAAGAGCTCAGTCATTACTGCAAGCGTTAGACAAGCACATCAAGCACATCAGGCACATCAAGCACATGCAAGCCCTCATAAATGGTCTGAGGCATGAGGGTGACAGGTGTGGGCATTGTGCCCGTGTTTTCAATTGTGCCTACGTGTTTGCGGCGATCCCTTTACCCTGAGGCCATCGTGACCTCTTTCCTCTATTCAGTGAGCTACCGCGCGCACGGTGGGGCCATCGTGGCCGTGTTTGCTAGTTGCCTAAGCATGCACAAGACAGAGGCAGGCACAAGGCAGAGTGCATCATTCAAGCTTCATTGTTTCCCTGACCTCTAACTCTACTTTCCCAACTGCTCCCTGCTGCAGGCACAGTCCTAAGTTACTGTCACACCCCCCCCGTCGTTGTTGGTGTCAGTTCTTTCTCAAAAGTAAAATTTTGGCACTGTCGCGTCACGCCGTTTGGCAGGTACCATTACCTTCAGTTTTGGGTTAAAGTATGATTTCACTTTGCCTTTAGTTTTAATTCTGAAGAAAAATACCAATTTTACCTGCTGGACCCCACAATGCCTTATGCGACACGCGGGGACCAGACCCTGCGCGCAACAGCTCGCCATTTCGCCTACTACTTATTGCGGGATTTGCGGGATCCCGTTGATAGATTTCCGGATTTTGGCGGTGGTTGGATTCCCACCGATCAGAGCTACTTCCGCGGCCGTGCGGCCGGCTCCGAGATTGCCTGTGTAGGTTCGATTCTCTATAGGAGGGAACCTTGCTAACCTGCCATTTGCTGCTGTTTGCGACTGCTACGTTCCTCTTGGGCATATACTTCCTGCCCGTGGCAGTCGTTTTAAGTGGGGGGGTGAAGCAGGTCACAACCCTACCGTGGCATATTACCCCTAAAGGAACATTATATGGCCCCATATATGGGATATATATGGGATAGGGTATATCATATTCCATGTCCTTGTTAGGAACATAGGATGTGGGATAGATAAGGCAATCTTGGATGTTTAATAGTTATATCATTTAGTGGATGATAGGGTGGATTTCTCATATGTGCATATCAGGTATTTCATTGGCTATGTGTACCATATCTGTTTGCAGGATACTATTCAGTCAACACTATCGTTATGTCTTCTGTGCCAAGCAAAGTTGCTGCCCGTGCCACTGCCACCTCTGCTCCTGACCACCCGGTCCGGTTTCAGTGGAGGTTCAAACACAAAAGGCACCGGACATCCGAGGTGTGGAAGTGCTTGGGACTGCTGCCCCTGTTGCTAGCTCCCAGACTTCCTTCGCATTCCCCGTTTGATTCTTCGGCCTCTTCACCTTCTTCTTCCTCTGGCGCTTCATCTTCCTATTCCTCTTGGTCGTCTGATCGTTGGAGCCTCTCATTTTCTGATCCGGGCTAACTGGGTTCACTCAGTCCACGGAGGTCTTTGTCTTTAGGGCTACCTTCACTGGGGTCGCTGCCTTCAGGGATTTCAGGGCTGCCTTCAGGGATTTCGGGGCTGCCTTAAGGGATTTCAAGGCTGCCTTCATGGCTTGCGGGAGCCTGTTGACACAGAGCACGGTTGCTGGCTCGCACGTTGCACGCTGTGGAATGCAAAATAGCCAAGGCACGTCGTGCGACGCGCAATTTACCTGTCACAGCGCGCTACAACATTGCACGAAGCTGCTAAAGCGCACCTCTGTCCGATCGGCGGATTTTGAAACAGGGTGTGCGTCGAGTGTCTGCGTCTGTGGTCGGGCGGCCTCACTGGTGCTTCCTTTTGGGCCATTCTGACACACAAAGAGTGGCCGCTCGTGAGACGTTGCGCGACGCAACAATCACTTATCACAGCGCGACACAAAACTGCATGTGTAAACCGGCGGGCGATCGGGCGCTTCTGTGGGTGGGAGCTTTCGTTTTTGGTGCTTCTTTGGTTGCTTCGCATCATGTGACACACTGGAGAAAGGCTGTGAAGGTAGAAGATGGGAGAACCAATGACAGGTTGTGTGACGTGCTTATAACGTATCACAGCGCAAGACAACACTGCATATGTGAACCTGCCGGCGATCCGACGCTTCTATGCCTGGGAGCTTCCATTTTTGGTGCTTCTTTGGTTGGTTGGCATCATGTGACACATTCTAGAACAGCTGTGAAGGTAGAACATGGCGGAGCCGGTGACAGGTTGTGAGACGTGCTTATTACCTGTCACAGCGCGCCACACAGACTACAGGCGAAGGCATTTTGAAAATTAAGGAAGGCACCATACTTTCACTCATTTTGCATCTGCAAAAAGGTCAACAGTGCGTGTCGATTCTCCCGCATAGACGGATCTTCGCGACCTGCTGGCGCGTCGTGCAACACGCAAATGTAGATCAGAGAACACACATTTGCAGGTCCTCAGTTCAGTGGCTTGAGGAAGTGCTTAAACAATATATTGTGATACGCAAAATTACTAAATAAGAACGGATCAGACAGAATTTTTGAGTCTACGAAAGCAAAACGTGAGTAGGCCTGCGACACACCTTGTGAGCCGCATATACGTGTCACAAGGTGTATCATACGTAATACAAAGCGCAGTGTTCTGACAGCCCCGATCCATTGAAGAGAAGCTTCCACAAATGTTCAACGCACATTAAGCTTTGGATGTTGCAATGTATACCCCCCCGAAAGGACTGCCAATAGTGGGAGAAAGATGTCCTTGATTTATGCCCTAGATATTTTGATGAAATCCTGCAGGTTTTGTAGTTGAAAACCCAAACCAAAGCAGCAAGTAGAGCAAGAACAGGATGTGGATCGAATCAATGATTGGTTTTGGAATCCAGTGTAACACAAAAGGGCTGCAGATAGACAAAGCAGGTTTATACACAAAGATTCAATCACAAATGGATAATACAAAAGATTTTATATGAAAATTGGTCTGACTCTTGCCTCAGAGATAGCATTAGGCACTTCATGTGCACTCTTTTGGGTGAAATGGTGCTGGTTAGGAATGTGGGGCATAGATGTCAGGACCACACAGAAAATGACTTGGCCAAGCAACTGAATTCAGAAACAGTTACAAAGTAGGACCACAATAAGTGGTACAAACAATTGAGTATAGGGGTCTTGGGGTGGGAGACCACTAGGCTTAACCTCTAAGGCCTAAAGCATGAAATGCCTATTTTATTTCGGTATATCCTCCATGAAGGAAGGTACCTCCGCTCAGTTGAGTGGTAGGGGTGAACTTCATGGGGAACTAGGGTCACAACCCTAGTTACTTTGAGAAAGTGTACTTTGGGCATCGAAAAAGAGATAAAAACACTTAGGTTTGTCTTAGCATCAACAAAGAGGTGTTAAGGGGGGCTTGGCCTGGATCAAGCCCTCCAAGAAAGACATGGCAGTGACTTTTTCTCACTCCCCCCTGGAGTACTAGTTAGCTAAGCTAGTAGGACCAAGGAAAAAGGCTCAAATATTCCCAAAAATACCTCAGAAAATGCATTAAACTTATCAAAAACAGCCTCATCAGTTCACAGAAGCCTATCACACTGTAGGTACCCTTGAAAAACAGTGTAATGTACCGTGAATGATGTCTCTTCGATGGGGCATTCCTCAAAAGTCGCCGGCGTGCGACGAAAACTTTTGGAAAAAGTTTGAGGGTAGTGGGGTTTGAACCCAGGACTCCCTCTCTAGAGCACATATGCTTGCCCACTAGGGTATAGTCGAACGCTCTAATGCGGACGGCTATCGCTGTATAAACAGCGTTCTAGTAAACGTCCTGACCAAGGGCCAGGGCGGAGCAATACTCTCAATGGAGGACACAAACCTCCAGCAGCTGGAAAAAATAGAAAATGTAACCGACAGGGAGTGATTCCTGCGGTTTAGCGGAAGGGGTTGCGATTTACCAAGTGGGATCGTTAAAAATCGACGAAGCCACGCGGGAAATCGTCATTTTTACACATAACTCAAAGTCGCAGACAAGCGCAAAGGATGTGGACTTCAAAAACAGGGTTGCGCAAGCGTAAACGGCTTTTGAAAAAGAAGGTATGGGCCGTAGTTTTTAAAGTTTTAAAGGAAATTTTTGCACAGTTGCATCAAACGTTTTATAAATTTCAGAGAAAAGGATTCAAATTCAACCCACACCACAGAGCAGGTCAACAACCCACCTCTCAGGTATGTCAGTGTCATCTCACACGCATGCATTGCGTTCGTGTTGGTTGTTTCGTCAAAACGTTAGGGTTGTCAACGCTGTGTTCGTTGGGGGGTCGGGTGTTCCTCTCTCGTGCTCTGCACAGGTCAAAACAGGAATGAAAGGTATGCGATGCGAATGGAGCGCGCAGCGCGCACGTAGGGTTAGAATATGCGCTGTGCTCGCGATGCATGTGCCTAATCGAGGCATTCACACGCTGTGACGCTTTCCCTGTACCCCAACTCACGCCTGTTTTCTCTTCACAGGTAAGTAAAGAAAGTGTTTGTTCGTGTGTAGCCGTAGCGTTAAAGTAGGGTTGCTTAAAACGCTTAGGCTTGTTTTGTGTTCGTTTCACTTCGGCAGTCACACGATGCATGGTGAGTAAGGTAGGCTAGCCCAGGAGGAGCTCACCTCCTGGTTGAGTCAGTGTGGAATCGGTCTGCCTCCCTTCCCTGCTTGCACATGATGCATTAAAGGGTAGCCCACGCGAATTGCGCACGGTTAACCTTGTTTAGGTTACCCAGGGGCTCCTCGGTACATTCTTTAAGAGAACCTGAGGAGTCTCTTAACGCTTGCTTGCTTGACAGGGGAGCTGGTCACAAATCAGCGTGTTTGCGGACAGTGTATTATAGGTCACACTGAGAAGCGTATAATACGTGGAGTCTGGCTTGGTTCCTCCGCCGCAAACACCCCTTCATTTGCCTCTGTTGTACAGGTGGGAGAGGTTCAGGGTGATTGGTGCACGCAGCAGCTGCCTTCGGCGGCTATCCCATTTTTCTGCCCCAGCAAAACAGGGGCGCTGATCACAAATCAATTGACTGTGCCTCAGGCAGGAGTGGCGAGGGCAGTTCGACTTCATCGACATCCGCGCTGTACACACAACAAGAGCACCCCTTCCCTCCAAGCCCTAGCAGGGGAAACGCGTTGTGGCGTCCCTGTTAGGCCACAGTTGCTTAGCAGCGCTGTGTTCTCTTGTCTTCTTCACAGGAGGGTCATTAGGGCCCGAGACATCTCCGACAGCAGCACCCAGTAGCGTGTGTAGGGGTTAGGGTCAGCAGGCCTGGCAGGAGTTGAGTGCAAGTGATGAGTGCTCACCCTGCCTTCGAAGGCCGGTGCTGACGTTAGTGAGTGTAGTGTAGTGCTGTCTCCTGTCCCGCATGCTTTTCCTCGTGGGCAGAGGAGTGCGTTAGCTTTTGGCCTGTAGCAAAAATGGGCGTTTTGTATGCCCTTAGCACACTTGGCCACCCCTCCCCTCTAGTAGGTGAGGCTTTTGCGGTCTTCCCCCAAGGATAGGCGCCAGCACAGAAATAGGGCGCCATAGGAGTGGTAATAGTACATGATTACGACCTTCGGTCCGACGTCAGCGAAGCCCGGTCTCCGGGAGCCACGCTGGGGAGAGAAGTGAGACACACACAGACATACGTAGCACACATAGGGGTATGGTAAGACCTGTAAGGAAGGGTAGAACCCCATGGGTATGGACCAGTCAGGGC
Source organism: Eutreptiella sp. 'Long Island Sound 2002' (assembly GCA_964036045.1). NCBI lineage: Eukaryota > Euglenozoa > Euglenophyceae > Eutreptiales > Eutreptiaceae > Eutreptiella > Eutreptiella sp. 'Long Island Sound 2002'. Next base: position 66,987,271 of record OZ038384.1, read on the forward strand.
TCCTAACTGTGGGCTCCCTTGTCCCCAAGGAGGGAAGACACACCTTGCCTCAAGAAAGATGTCCTTGAATTATGCCCTAGGTCTTTTGATGTATTCCTGCAGGTTTTGTAGTTGAAAACCCCAAACCAAAGCAGCAAGTAGAGCAAGGACTGAATGTGGATCGAATCAATGATTGGTTTTGGAATCCAGTGTAACACAGAAGGGCTGCAGATAGACAAAGCAGGTTTATGCACATAGATTCAATCACAAATGGATAATACAAAAGGTTTTATATGAAAATTGGTCAGACTCTTGCCTCAGAGGTTGCATTAGGCACTTCATGTGCTCTCGTTTGGGTGAAATGGTGCTGGTTAGGACTGAGGGGCATAGATGTCAGGACCACACAGAAAATGACTTGGCCAAGCAACTGAATTCAGAAACAGTTACAAAGTAGGACCACAATAAGTGGTACAAACAATTGAGTATAGGGGTCTTGGGGTGGGAGACCACTTAGGCTTAACCTCCAAGGCCAACAAGCATGAAATGCCTGATTTATTTTGGTATGTCCTCCATGAAGGAAGGTACCTCCGCTCAGTTGAGTGGTAGGGGTGAACTTCATGGGGGGGCTAGGGTCACAACCCTAGTTACTTAGAGAAAGTGTACTTTAGGCAACAAAAGAGAGATAAAAACACTTAAGTTTGTCTTAGCATCAACAAAGGGTTTTAAGGGGGGCTTAGCCTGGATCAAGCCCTCCAATAAAGACATGGCAGTGACTTTTTCTTACTCCCCCCTGGAGTACTAGTTCATGAGGCTAGTAGGACCAAGGAAAAAGGCTCAAATATTCCCAAAATTACCTCAAAAAATGCATTAAACTTACCAAAAACATCCTCATCACTTCAAAGACGCCTATCACACTGTAGGTACCCTTGAAAAACAGTGTAATGTACCGTGAATGATGTCCCTTCGATGGGGCATTCCTCAAAAGTCGCCGGCGTGCGACGAAAACTTTTGGAAAAAGTTTGGGGGTAGTGGGAATTGAACCCAGGACTCCCTCCCTAGAGCCAATGTGCTTGCCCACTAGGGTACAGTCGAAGGCTCTAATGCGGGTCGGCTATCGCCGTATAAACAGCGTTTTAGTATACGTCCTGACCAAGGGCCAGGGCGGAGCAATACTCCCAATGGAGGACACAAATCCCCAGGAGCTGGAAAAAATAGAAAATGGAACCAGCAGGGAGTGATTCCTGCGGTTTAGCGGAAGGGGTTGCGATTTACCAAGTGGGATCGTTAAAAATCGACGAAACCACGTGGGAAATCGTCATTTTTACACATAACTAAAAGTCGCAGACAAGCGCAAAGGGAGCGGACTCCAAGAAAAGGGTTGCGCAAGCGTAAACGGCTTTTGGAAAAGAAGGTATGAGCCGTAGTTTTTAAAGTTTTAAAGGAAATTTTTGCACAGTTGCATCAAAATTTTTATAAACTTCAGAGTCAAGCATTCAAATTCAGCCCACACCACAGAACAGTTCAACAACCCGTCTCTCAGGTATGTCTGTGTCACCTCACACTCACGCATTGCGTTCCTGTTGGTAGTTTCGTCAAAACGTTAGGGTTGTCAACGCTGTGCTCGTTGGGGGGTCGGGTGCTCTTCTCTCGTGCTCTGCACAGGTAAAAGCAGGAATGAAAGGTATGTGATGGGAATGGAGCGCGCAGCGCGCACGTAAGGTTAGAATATGCGCTGTGCTCGCGATGCATGTGCCTAATCGAGGCATCCACACGCTGTGACGCTTTACCTGTATCCGAAATTCACCCTTGTTTTCTTCTCCGCAGGTAAGTACAGAAAGCGTTTGTCCGTGTGCGGCCGTGGCGTTAAAGTTGAGTTGCTTAAAACGCTTAGGTTTGTTTTGTGTTCGTTTCAATTCGGCATTCACACGATGCATGGTGAGTAAGGTAGGTTAGCCCAGGAGGAGCTCACCTCCTGGTTGAGTCAGTGGTTCAGCCTCCCTTCCCTGCGTGCACATGATGCATTAAAGGGTAGGCCACGCGAATTGCGCACGGTAAACCTTGTTTAGGTTACCCAGAGGCTCCTCTGTACGTTCTTTAAGAGAACCCGAGGAGTTTCTTAAAGCTTGCTCGCTTGACAGGGGTAGCTGATCCGTCAGCGTGTTTGCGAACAGTGTATTATAGGTCACACTGAGAAGGGTATAATACCTGGAGTGTGGCTTGGTTCCTCCGTCGCAAACACCCCTTCATTTGCCTCTGTTGTACAGGTGGGAGAGGTTAAGGGTGATTGGTGCACGCAGCAGCTGCCTTCGGCGGCTACCATTTTTCTGCCCCAGCAAAACAGGGGCGCTGATAACAAATCAAATCACTGTGCCTCAGCCAGTACTGGCGAGGGCAGTTCGACCTCAACGACATCTGCGCTGTGCACGCAACGAGAGCACCCCTTCCCTCCAAGCCCTAGCAGGGGAAACGCGTTGTGGCGTCCCCTGTTAGGCCACAGCTGCTTAGGAGCGCTGTGTTCTCTTGTCTTCTTCACAGGAGGGCCATTAGGGCCTGAGTGAACTTTGACTGCACCACCCAGTAGCGTGTGTAGGGGTTAGGGTCAGCAGGCCTGGCAGGAGGTGAGTGCAAGTGATGAGTGCTCACCCTGCCTTCGAAGGCCGGTGCTGGCGTTAGTGAGTGTAGTGTAGTGGTGTCTCCTGTCCCGCGTGCTTTTCCTCGTGGGCAGGGGAGTGCGTTAGCTTTTGGCCTGTAGCAAAAATGGGCGTTTTGTATGCCCTTAGCACACTTGGCCACCCCTCCCCTCTTAGTAGGTAGGGCTTTTGCCGTCTTACCCCAAGGATAGGCGCCGGCAGGAAATTGGGCGCCATAGGAGTGGTAATAGTACCTGATTAGGACCTTCGGTCCGACGTCAGCGAAGCCCGGTCTCCGGGAGCCACGCTGGGGAGAGAAGTGAGACACATACAGACATACGTAGCACACTTAGGGGTATGGTAAACCCTGTAAGGAAGGGTAGAACCCCATGGGTCTGGACCAGTCAGGGCTCCTAACTGTGGGCTCCCTTGTCCCCAAGGAGGGAAGACACACCTTGCCTCATAACACCTTGCTTGTCATTCCCCCCTGGTGTAGTAAGCCACCGTTCTTCGTTGGCTCACCAAGGTCATTACATTAGGGCAGTACCCATGCAACACATGGTCAACAAGGCATACACTCGCTGGGTGGCTGCAATCTTGATAAGCGGCCACCTGGCTCACGCTGGGAACCATAGGCATGGGTCTGCAGGGCACAGACAGGGTCAGTGCAGTGCTCAGTAAGCAGTAGTCTGTGAGAAACCAATGGCCTTCGGCCAGGGAGTGGTTGTCACGGGGGGCTAACGGTCCTGTCCTGCGATGCAATGCGGGGCAACTGTGACAACTGCTCTTACACCCATACACATTTTTTGTCTTAATGTCTTGTTTTTTTTCTGGATACCTTGTGTTCTATATTTGTTTAACCTGGTTGATGACATCATCAGTGATGTCAATGATGATGTCATCAGTGACATCACTGATGATGTCGTCATGCATGACGTCATCAGTGATGTGTCCCATCACACAGCACCAAAAACAAACATTTCACATCCACATCCTCAGGGCCAGGCCACCCAGATCCAGACTGCTGTCCACACTCGGTGGCTTAGCAAACTCACCTGTAGGTGGCATGCCACCGGGGGAGGTCCGGTCGGGTTTTTCTAGACACCCCTCAGATGTTATTCTCCTCCTGAACTTTTGCAGATTTCAAAAATGGCACCACGTGGCACTGGCCTGCTTGAGCACCATTTCACACTTAACCTTTCTACAAAAACCAGTAAAACTGGGCAGGACTACAACTTCAAATATTGTGGTTATTTGGGCAAGGGCTCGCAAGGACCTGCAAGAGCTCGTGCCCATTTGTCTGGGGAAAAGGGACATGGTGTTGCTGCCTGACCCAATGTGCCGAAGGATGTCAAAGAGAAACTGTTGAAGGAGGCTGAGGAAATGCTGAAGCAAAAAGAACATCAACAAAACAAAAAGAGGATTTTTCTGAGCCAACAAAATCCTGATGCCGCTGCAGAACCATCTCCATAGGAAGCAGGCAACACTAGACAACTTGCAGGAAATTCTGAAGACAGAGCTTGATGTTTCCTTTGCTGAGTTCATGTACCACGCTGGTATACCATTTCATATCTCTGAAGATGTGATGCTGCGTCGCTACATTGACAAACTGATCAAATGTGTGAAGGCTGGTCTACCAGGTTCTCAGTTGTATCCCCCCAACAGGCACAAGCTTGCTGATGGTTTGCTGGACACAGTTTACGACAACATTTCAAAAGAGATTGGCCCTGTGTTTGCTGCAGATCATCACACAGGGTTGGCAACAGATGGGTACTCGAATATCCCCAGGCAATCTGTCATCAATTACAATGTGATTGGGCGCCGTGGCTCAGTTTTTGTGAAGGCAGACTACCCTGGCAAACAAGTGAAAAATGCAGACCACATCGCACAGGGCATTCACGATGCTTTGGAGGTGGTTCGTCAGTTGCAGCTGCCCTGCCCCACCTCAACAGTGGTGGCAGATAATGCAGCTGTGATGCAGGCTGCCCTGAACGTGTTGGATCAGTCTGACAAATTTGAGGTTGATCATTTTTTGACAAAGATTGGATGTACCATTCATGGCTACAATCTGCTGTTCAAGGATCTCTGTGCACTCCCCACTGTTAAAGATGTAATCACCAAGTGCCGGACAGTTCTCAGTTTTTTCCGAAACAGATTCAGAGCCTCTGGGATTCTGAAGGACGAGCAGAAGAAACAAAAGGAAAAAGATGCACAGCAGGATATGACGGAGCCTCCACTGCCTGGCGACACACGGTTCGCAACCAATTACCCAGGTCTTAAGTTCATGGTGAAGAACCAGGGGCCACTTCAGTGTTCGGTTGTCTCACCGGACTGGTCCAACACCCAGTGGTCGTACGCCACCAGCGACAGCACCAAAGCCGAAGTCATCGCTGAGATCTTCCTTTCCACAACCTTCTGGAATCTGTTGTCGAGTTGTCGAACATTGCTGCAGCCACTGGCGCGTATGATCAGGAAAGCTGACACAGAAGGGTCCACTTATAATAGTCTGGTGTACTACGAGATGCTTTTGTTCCAACAGCACGTTGCTGAGCATCAGGCACTTCCCAAACCTGAACACAAACAGGCACAGAGTCTTGTACTCCAAAGGTGGAAGTTCTTGCACCACCCTGTGCATTCAGCCAGCTATGTGCTTAATCCTGCTTTGATGACTCGTGAGGAAGACCCACTGAAGGACAGTGAGATCAGGAATGATGTTGCTCAGGTTTTTGAATCCTTTGGTGGCAGGGAGCATGCTCAAACAGCCAAACTGCAACTGCAACAGTTCCTTACGAGGTGTGGAGAGTTCGCAGATGAACGCCTTTGGACCAAAGAAAGTCTTGCCCGTGGCGGCCTCAATTGGTTCCAAGCTTTCTGCTATGAAAATTCAGTGCTGAGGGACATTGCGCTGTGCGTACATGCAACCCCTACAGTGGCCTCTGCTGCAGAGCGCAACTGGAGCGTGTTTGGTTTTGTGCACTCAAAAAGTAGGAACCGTCTGTATGGCCACAAGGTGGAGAAGCTTGTTTATATTTATCAGAACATGAGGCTACTGCGAAAGATTAGGGACCCAGCTTTCAGAGAGCCCTGTGTGTTGCCTGACCAAATGTTTGACGAAGATGAGGAGGAGGAGGAATAGGAACTCAAACCTGTTCAGGCGCACTGTTTCTCCTGCTCTGTGATCCACCAGTTCTTCAGCTCCTGCTCGCTATCCCATAGCATCTTCAGTCGCGACCAGTCAGCGTAGGACATGGGCTGCCGGCTCTCTCTGTGTTGTCTCCAACAATACGACTCGTACTGGTGTCTCTGCCATTGCTCTGCAAACACGTGGTCCCATTCATCCCATTCATCGCACTCATCAGAACCTGTCTCATCTGCGTCGGCGTTCTGAGGAAGACAGTTGGCTTTCGTGTGGTTTGTTTGGATACCTTCTGACTCTTGTATGCTGCTCGTAGTGTTTCCTTCACTGCACGCAGATGTTGTTTGTGGCATTCTACATCTCTGCACGCAAAGTTCGCGACGGCTTTTTCTCGGCGCGCAAGTGTTTTCAAACGACGACAAGCATACCGCACGATGCGCAATGGCAGTGGGGAGACAGCGGTGCTATTGGTTCTGAAAAACACGTCTTAAATTGCAACTCGGTTTTTATGTCACAACTACTTTAAAGCAATATGTCGGGGATCAACAGTTAAAATTTTGGTGCATGGAAAATGTCGGCTGCTTGAGAAACATGAAAATCTCGCGTTTTGTTAGTTTTTAACCTCATTCTCTGCGGCGGCACGCGCGTCTGGCGCCAGTTGGTGGCCCCCCCAGCAGACGCGTACTGTATTGTATTCTCGCGATACAGTACGCGTATATATACGTTACGCGTATATATACGCCGTCTTTTCCAACCCTGCAGGGAACCATGTTGGGAGAGGGCTCCAGGGAGTTTGTACTTGAAGGGCATAGGGTCAGTTGCCTCGTCCCTACTTCTGGCTGGTCCGGACGAGGGGTCAATTTTAGAGTTTTTCGAGCTAGTATCAGTTTGGGCTGAAACAGCCCATTTTCAGCTACCAACTCCTAGGGGATAATGGCGGGGCCTTCTCTCTGGCTCAAAAAGGAGTTGGGACCTGCCGTTAGTGGAGCATGGGGAGCCACTGTCGGTTGGCCTTGGAGTTACTTGGTTCCCAGGAACTCGCCTGTGGCTGGGCGGGACACCCTCCCCTTCTGGCAGGATTTCAGGGTCCGGATTGAGCAGAGCATGGGATGTGTTTGAGCCCCTGCCCCTGCCAGCCACTGAGAGGGTCGGACCTGGGATTGGGATATGGGTTGAGACTGAGTGTCTATTGTCCTGTGATGCCCTTACCCCAGTCCAGTCTTAACCCCATGTGTACATATCCTGATGTGTTGCTGTACATACTTTCGTTCCCTTGTTTCAGAGTGGTAAAATTCCTGAAACCTTTTGTGACATGACCAGAGCATGAGGATGCCCTTGTGAGCGCAGTGCTTTGCCTGCCTGCTTGCTTGTGCGTGTCTGCCGCAGCGTCCCGTGGCCAGGCCCCCCTACGGGAACGCGTCACTAACCAATATGGGGATATATTATTGTTTGGGGAAAGGAGGAGAGAGCAAAAAGCGGTGGGAGACAGGAAAGAAATGTGAAGATAATTTGCATGCACGGCGCGCCCCTCGGTTACAATAATCCCCACCGGAGCAGGGCCGTGGGTACCGCATGTTTACCCCACCGTCTACCTCTCTCACCGCTAAAGGCTTGAGAGTCCTTGGGGTGGGGTGGTATGGCGTATACCCTGGGGCGGAAGTGGGACATGCTCTTTCGGGGGTCTTAATGCCATTCAAACCCCTATCCTTGGGTCTTACTGGAGCACTCCTACCACCACCAGGACGAAGTCCTGCCCACGATGACGCCCCCTGTCAAGGGTGCTAACAACGTGGCAAGCACTTCCCCAAGACTTTACTGAGCTGTGCGCATGGTGGTTCTTGCAAGGTTTCGGAATGCCGCCCCGTACCGAAACCACGACCCCACGACCGTCCCTGACCCGTGACCCAAGCCAACGAGCTAAAGCATTTGCTCAAAATTGCCGAAGGCTTGAACACTTCGCTGGGTTGGCGGGTACAACCCATTTTCCCTTTTTGTGTTGGGCGTGATGGTTTTCCACCAATTTGCCCTTGTCCACACGAGGGTAGAGTATACAAGGTACGAAGTACTCGTGTGGCTCACATTACATGTAACTTCGTGGCGTGCAAAATTGCCACTACATACGGCGAGAACTTAAGCCTAGAGGGAGGGGTCGTCCTCTACGTACAAGTGTTCTAATATGAATTTCAATGGGTGACTTTGCCCCGTCACTCCGTGAGTGGGTGGGGTCCTCCAAGGCAATGGCATTGCGGATTTGGGCCATCTCCGCTGCCTGGGTATTTATCCTTGTTCGCTATGCGTGCCCGGGTTGGGAGTGGGTACCCTCCAATGCCATTGCATGGGGCCGGATGCTGGCTGGGTGTTTTCTTCATGTCTTTGGTGAATTTCACGGGGGATATTCCTGCCTGCAACGAAAAGGCAACAAACAACATGAAGAAAAGGACGAGTTTGCACATGCATATGAATATGGGAGAATATATATGTTGATATTTTCTCTAGAGTTCCCCGCAAGTGGACTTGGATTTCCACAACACCCGAGGGGTCCTCCATCCCGACGCCCAACCAAACGGGTTGGGATATGGGCGTGGCATGTTTTTGTGGAGGCCCGCCCGTGGACTTGGTTTCCACAACACACACGGACCTCCCTCTCCGTGACACACCAAAACCGGGTGTGCCCCGTGTCCGTTTGATTGCGTGCATGTGTGTGCATGCGCTTATTTTAATTACGAGAGTATATGGTTGCCTATTACGTCGGTTATCACCCGCCCCCCGATCAAGCAAGATCTAGGCTGACCTACCTTTGGGTTTTGTAACCGTGTACACCGTAGCAAGTTTACACACGGAGGTGTAAACATGCACCGTCATACACCGTGTATGGGGGTAGGGGGAGTCAAGGCTCCTTCGGGGCGTGTCATTGTGCCCCCGGGGAGCTGGGTGGGCTGATATACCAGCGAAACAGTATGGGCGACCTCCACAGGTTGGCGCAGGGAGGTGACCCCCTGCCTTACTGCCCGCCGGTAACACACCCAGCGACAAAGGTAACACTCAAGCTAACCTAATTGCCTATACGCACGCCCCCAAGAGACACACGAACACCAAGCAACAAGGTGGCATATCTATACACGTGTTCTATTGTGAGTATGTTTACCGTTTGTTGTATGTACGTGAGTGGTTTGTGGGAGATTTTGTTTGTGTAAGCGTGTAGCACCACGTGATCCAAGGCCGCCACCGCGAGGCCCACACCCTGTGATGCCCTCCGGGCGAGTGTGTACCTCGGGGCCCTGCCAATGGATGTGCGCGCACAAGTGTGTCTTGTGTTTGTCAGCGTGCATCGCTCTATTATGTGTATATATGATATATATGCGTAATATGGCTCCTAGGTGGTGGGTTAGTAGTGAGGTCAGGTTATTATTATATGGTTAAGAGGTTTGTCCATTCAAGTGTGTCTACTCACACCCTCATCCCATCTCCGTACCTCCTCCTTTACCCTCTAAGTAGTGCATCACGTGTGACACACATGCTATCATTAAGCATCCACGAGGACACGGCCCTTGGCTGAGCCGTGCCCACCATCACGCAGACCACAACCGTGGCTTCTCCAAATCAACAAGGCTCGCCGGCCTTTCTTGACACTTGTTTTTGTTTGTGGCGGGTCTGTTTACAAGTGGGCCTTTGGCTAGGCTTTGTCTGGGCATTTTCAAGCAAGTTGACAAGCAAGCTTACATCTTACAAGCAAGAGCTCAGTCATTACTGGAAGCGTTAGACAAGCACATCAAGCACATCAGGCACATCAAGCACATGCAAGCCCTCATAAATGGTCTGAGGCATGAGGGTGACAGGTTGTGGGCATTGTGCCCGTGTTTTCAATTGTGCCTACGTGTTTGCGGCGATCCCTTTACCCTGAGGCCATCGTGACCTCTTTCCTCTATTCAGTGAGCTACCGCGCGCACGGTGGGGCCATCGTGGCCGTGTTTGCTAGTTGCCTAAGCATGCACAAGACAGAGGCAGGCACAAGGCAGAGTGCATCATTCAAGCTTCATTGTTTCCCTGACCTCTAACTCTACTTTCCCAACTGCTCCCTGCTGCAGGCACAGTCCTAAGTTACTGTCACACCCCCCCCGTCGTTGTTGGTGTCAGTTCTTTCTCAAAAGTAAAATTTTGGCACTGTCGCGTCACGCCGTTTGGCAGGTACCATTACCTTCAGTTTTGGGTTAAAGTATGATTTCACTTTGCCTTTAGTTTTAATTCTGAAGAAAAATACCAATTTTACCTGCTGGACCCCACAATGCCTTATGCGACACGCGGGGACCAGACTCTGCGCGCAACAGCTCGCCATTTCGCCTACTACTTATTGCGGGATTTGCGGGATCCCGTTGATAGATTTCCGGATTTTGGCGGTGGTTGGATTCCCACCGATCAGAGCTACTTCCGCGGCCGTGCGGCCGGCTCCGAGATTGCCTGTGTAGGTTCGATTCTCTATAGGAGGGAACCTTGCTAACCTGCCATTTGCTGCTGTTTGCGACTGCTACGTTCCTCTTGGGCATATACTTCCTGCCCGTGGCAGTCGTTTTAAGTGGGGGGGTGAAGCAGGTCACAACCCTACCGTGGCATATTACCCCTAAAGGAACATTATATGGCCCCATATATGGGATATATATGGGATAGGGTATATCATATTCCATGTCCTTGTTAGGAACATAGGATGTGGGATAGATAAGGCAATCTTGGATGTTAAATAGTTATATCATTTAGTGGATGATAGGGTGGATTTCTCATATGTGCATATCAGGTATTTCATTGGCTATGTGTACCATATCTGTTTGCAGGATACTATTCAGTCAACACTATCGTTATGTCTTCTGTGCCAAGCAAAGTTGCTGCCCATGCCACTGCCACCTCTGCTCCTGACCACCCGGTCCGGTTTCAGTGGAGGTTCAAACACAAAAGGCACCGGACATCCGAGGTGTGGAAGTGCTTGGGACTGCTGCCCCTGTTGCTAGCTCCCAGACTTCCTTCGCATTCCCCGTTTGATTCTTCGGCCTCTTCACCTTCTTCTTCCTCTGGCGCTTCATCTTCCTATTCCTCTTGGTCGTCTGATCGTTGGAGCCTCTCATTTTCTGATCCGGGCTCACTGGGTTCACTCAGTCCACGAAGGTCTTTGTCTTTAGGGCTACTTTCACTGTGGTCGCTGCCTTCAGGGATTTCAGGGCTGCCTTCAGGGATTTCGGGGCTGCCTTAAGGGATTTCAAGGCTGCCTTCATGGCTTGCGGGAGCCTGTTGACACAGAGCACGGGTGCTGGCTCGCACGTTGCACGCTGTGGAATGCAAAATAGCCAAGGCACGTCGTGCGACGCGCAATTTACCTGTCACAGCGCGCTACAACATTGCACGAAGCTGCTAAAGCGCACCTCTGTCCGATCGGCGGATTTTGAAGCAGGGTGTGCGTCGAGTGTCTGCGTCTGTGGTCGGGCGGCCTCACTGGTGCTTCCTTTTGGGCCATTCTGACACACAAAGAGTGGCCGCTCGTGAGACGTTGCGCGACGCAACAATCACTTATCACAGCGCGACACAAAACTGCATGTGTAAACCGGCGGGCGATCGGGCGCTTCTGTGGGTGGGAGCTTTCGTTTTTGGTGCTTCTTTGGTTGCTTCGCATCATGTGACACACTGGAGAAAGGCTGTGAAGGTAGAAGATGGGAGAACCAATGACAGGTTGTGTGACGTGCTTATAACGTATCACAGCGCAAGACAACACTGCATATGTGAACCTGCGGGCGATCCGACGCTTCTATGCCTGGGAGCTTCCATTTTTGGTGCTTCTTTGGTTGGTTGGCATCATGTGACACATTCTAGAACAGCTGTGAAGGTAGAACATGGCGGAGCCGGTGACAGGTTGTGAGACGTGCTTATTACCTGTCACAGCGCGCCACACAGACTACAGGCGAAGGCATTTTGAAAATTAAGGAAGGCACCATACTTTCACTCATTTTGCATCTGCAAAAAGGTCAACAGTGCGTGTCGATTCTCCCGCATAGACGGATCTTCGCGACCTGCTGGCGCGTCGTGCAACACGCAAATGTAGATCAGAGAACACACATTTGCAGGTCCTCAGTTCAGTGGCTTGAGGAAGTGCTTAAACAATATATTGTGATACGCAAAATTACTAAATAAGAACGGATCAGACAGAATTTTTGAGTCTACGAAAGCAAAACGTGAGTAGGCCTGCGACACACCTTGTGAGCCGCATATACGTGTCACAAGGTGTATCATACGTAATACAAAGCGCAGTGTTCTGACAGCCCCGATCCATTGAAGAGAAGCTTCCACAAATGTTCAACACACATTAAGCTTTGGATGTTGCAATGTATACCCCCCCGAAAGGACTGCCAATAGTGGGAGAAAGATGTCCTTGATTTATGCCCTAGATATTTTGATGAAATCCTGCAGGTTTTGTAGTTGAAAACCCAAACCAAAGCAGCAAGTAGAGCAAGAACAGGATGTGGATCGAATCAATGATTGGTTTTGGAATCCAGTGTAACACAAAAGGGCTGCAGATAGACAAAGCAGGTTTATACACAAAGATTCAATCACAAATGGATAATACAAAAGATTTTATATGAAAATTGGTCTGACTCTTGCCTCAGAGATAGCATTAGGCACTTCATGTGCACTCTTTTGGGTGAAATGATGCTGGTTAGGAATGTGGGGCATAGATGTCAGGACGACACAGAAAATGACTTGGCCAAGCAACTGAATTCAGAAACAGTTACAAAGTAGGACCACAATAAGTGGTACAAACAATTGAGTATAGGGGTCTTGGGGTGGGAGACCACTAGGCTTAACCTCTAAGGCCTAAAGCATGAAATGCCTGATTTATTTCGGTATATCCTCCATGAAGGAAGGTACCTCCGCTCAGTTGAGTGGTAGGGGTGAACTTCATGGGGAACTAGGGTCACAACCCTAGTTACTTTGAGAAAGTGTACTTTGGGCATCGAAAAAGAGATAAAAACACTTAGGTTTGTCTTAGCATCAACGAAAGGGTGTTAAGGGGGGCTTGGCCTGGATCAAGCCCTCCAAGAAAGACATGGCAGTGACTTTTTCTCACTCCCCCCTGGAGTACTAGTTAGCTAAGCTAGTAGGACCAAGGAAAAAGGCTCAAATATTCCCAAAATTACCTCAGAAAATGCATTAAACTTATCAAAAACAGCCTCATCAGTTCACAGAAGCCTATCACACTGTAGGTACCCTTGAAAAACAGTGTAATGTACCGTGAATGATGTCTCTTCGATGGGGCATTCCTCAAAAGTCGCCGGCGTGCGACGAAAACTTTTGGAAAAAGTTTGGGGGTAGTGGGGTTTGAACCCAGGACTCCCTCTCTAGAGCACATATGCTTGCCCACTAGGGTATAGTCGAACGCTCTAATGCGGACGGCTATCGCTGTATAAACAGCGTTCTAGTAAACGTCCTGACCAAGGGCCAGGGCGGAGCAATACTCTCAATGGAGGACACAAACCTCCAGGAGCTGGAAAAAATAGAAAATGTAACCGACAGGGAGTGATTCCTGCAGTTTAGCGGAAGGGGTTGCGATTTAGCAAGTGGGATCGTTAAAAATCGACGAAGCCACGCGGGAAATCGTCATTTTTACACATAACTAAAAGTCGCAGACAAGCGCAAAGGATGCGGACTTCAAAAACAGGGTTGCGCAAGCGTAAACGGCTTTTGAAAAAGAAGGTATGGGCCGTAGTTTTTAAAGTTTTAAAGGAAATTTTTGCACAGTTGCATCAAACTTTTATAAATTTCAGAGAAAAGGATTCAAATTCAACCCACACCACAGAGCAGGTCAACAACCCACCTCTGAGGTATGTCAGTGTCATCTCACACGCATGCATTGCGTTCCTGTTGGTTGTTTCGTCAAAACGTTAGGGTTGTCAACGCTGTGTTCGTTGGGGGGTCGGGTGTTCCTCTCTCGTGCTCTGCACAGGTCAAAACAGGAATGAAAGGTATGCGATGCGAATGGAGCGCGCAGCGCGCACGTAGGGTTAGAGTATGCGCTGTGCTCGCGATGCATGTGCCTAATCAAGGCATTCACACGCTGTGACGCTTTCCCTGTACCCCAATTGACCCCTGTTTTCTCTTCACAGGTAAGTAAAGAAAGTTTTTGTTCGTGTGTAGCCGTAGCGTTAAAGTAGGGTTGCTTAAAAGGCTTAGGCTTGTTTTGTGTTCGTTTCACTTCGGCAGTCACACGATGCATGGTGAGTAAGGTAGGTTAGCCCAGGAGGAGCTCACCTCCTGGTTGAGTCAGTGTGGAATTGGTCTGCCTCCCTTCCCTGCTTGCACATGATGCATTAAAGGGTAGCCCACGCGAATTGCGCACGGTTAACCTTGTTTAGGTTACCCAGGGGCTCCTCGGTACATTCTTTAAGAGAACCTGAGGAGTCTCTTAACGCTTGCTTGCTTGACAGGGGAGCTGATCACAAATCAGCGTGTTTGCGGACAGTGTATTATAGGTCACACTGAGAAGCGTATAATACGTGGAGTCTGGCTTGGTTCCTCCGCCGCAAACACCCCTTCATTTGCCTCTGTTGTACAGGTGGGAGAGGTTCAGCGTGATTGGTGCACGCAGCAGCTGCCTTCGGCGGCTATCCCATTTTTCTGCCCCAGCAAAACAGGGGCGCTGATCACAAATCAATTGACTGTGCCTCAGGCAGGAGTGGCGAGGGCAGTTCGACTTCATCGACATCCGCGCTGTGCACACAACAAGAGCACCCCTTCCCTCCAAGCCCTAGCAGGGGAAACGCGTTGTGGCGTCCCTGTTAGGCCACAGTTGCTTAGCAGCGCTGTGTTCTCTTGTCTTCTTCACAGGAGGGTCATTAGGGCCCGAGACATCTCCGACAGCAGCACCCAGTAGCGTGTGTAGGGGTTAGGGTCAGCAGGCCTGGCAGGAGTTGAGTGCAAGTGATGAGTGCTCACCCTGCCTTCGAAGGCCGGTGCTGACGTTAGTGAGTGTAGTGTAGTGCTGTCTCCTGTCCCGCATGCTTTTCCTCGTGGGCAGAGGCGTGCGTTAGCTTTTGGCCTGTAGCGAAAATGGGCGTTTTGTATGCCCTTAGCACACTTGGCCACCCCTCCCCTCTAGTAGGTGAGGCTTTTGCGGTCTTCCCCCAAGGATAGGCGCCAGCACAGAAATAGGGCGCCATAGGAGTGGTAATAGTACATGATTACGACCTTCGGTCCGACGTCAGCGAAGCCCGGTCTCCGGGAGCCACGCTGGGGAGAGAAGTGAGACACACACAGACATACGTAGCACACATAGGGGTATGGTAAGACCTGTAAGGAAGGGTAGAACCCCATGGGTCTGGACCAGTCAGGGCTCCTAACTGTGGGCTCCCTTGTCCCCAAGGAGGGAAGACACACCTTGCCTCAAGAAAGATGTCCTTGAATTATGCCCTAGGTCTTTTGATGTATTCCTGCAGGTTTTGTAGTTGAAAACCCCAAACCAAAGCAGCAAGTAGAGCAAGGACTGAATGTTGATCGAATCAATGATTGGTTTTGGAATCCAGTGTAACACAGAAGGGCTGCAGATAGACAAAGCAGGTTTATGCACATAGATTCAATCACAAATGGATAATACAAAAGGTTTTATATGAAAATTGGTCTGACTCTTGCCTCAGAGGTTGCATTAGGCACTTCATGTGCTCTCTTTTGGGTGAAATGGTGCTGGTTAGGACTGAGGGGCATAGATGTCAGGACCACACAGAAAATGACTTGGCCAAGCAACTGAATTCAGAAACAGTTACAAAGTAGGACCACAATAAGTGGTACAAACAATTGAGTATAGGGGTCTTGGGGTGGGAGACCACTTAGGCTTAACCTCCAAGGCCAACAAGCATGAAATGCCTGATTTATTTTGGTATGTCCTCCATGAAGGAAGGTACCTCCGCTCAGTTGAGTGGTAGGGGTGAACTTCATGGGGGGGCTAGGGTCACAACCCTAGTTACTTAGAGAAAGTGTACTTTAGGCAACAAAAGAGAGATAAAAACACTTAAGTTTGTCTTAGCATCAACAAAGGGTTTTAAGGGGGGCTTAGCCTGGATCAAGCCCTCCAAGAAAGACATGGCAGTGACTTTTTCTTACTCCCCCCTGGAGTACTAGTTCATGAGGCTAGTAGGACCAAGGAAAAAGGCTCAAATATTCCCAAAATTACCTCCAAAAATGCATTAAACTTACCAAAAACATCCTCATCACTTCAAAGACGCCTGTCACACTGTAGGTACCCTTAAAAAACAGTGTAATGTACCGTGAATGATGTCCCTTCGATGGGGCATTCCTCAAAAGTCGCCGGCGTGCGACGAAAACTTTTGGAAAAAATTTGGGGGTAGTGGGAATTGAACCCAGGACGCCCTCCCTAGAGCCAACGTGCTTGCCCACTAGGGTACAGTCGAAGGCTCTAATGCGGGTCGGCTATCGCCGTATAAACAGCGTTTTAGTATACGTCCTGACCAAGGGCCAGGGCGGAGCAATACTCCCAATGGAGGACACGAATCCCCAGGAGCTGGAAAAAATAGAAAATGGAACCAGCAGGGAGTGATTCCTGCGGTTTAGCGGAAGGGGTTGCGATTTAGCAAGTGAAATCGTTAAAAATCGACGAAACCACGTGGGAAATCGTCATTTTTACACAAAACTAAAAGTCGCAGACAAGCGCAAAGGAAGCGGACTCCAAGAAAAGGGTTGCGCAAGCGTAAACGGCTTTTGGAAAAGAAGGTATGAGCCGTAGTTTTTAAAGTTTTAAAGGAAATTTTTGCACAGTTGCATCAAAATTTTTATAAACTTCAGAGTCAAGCATTCAAATTCAGCCCACACCACAGAACAGTTCAACAACCCGTCTCTCAGGTATGTCTGTGTCACCTCACACTCACGCATTGCGTTCCTGTTGGTAGTTTCGTCAAAACGTTAGGGTTGTCAACGCTGTGCTCGTTGGGGGGTCGGGTGCTCTTCTCTCGTGCTCTGCACAGGTAAAAGCAGGAATGAAAGGTATGTGATGGGAATGGAGCGCGCAGCGCGCACGTAGGGTTAGAATATGCGCTGTGCTCGCGATGCATGTGCCTAATCGAGGCATCCACACGCTGTGACGCTTTACCTGTATCCGAAATTCACCCTTGTTTTCTTCTCCGCAGGTAAGTACAGAAAGCGTTTGTCCGTGTGCGGCCGTGGCGTTAAAGTTGAGTTGCTTAAAACGCTTAGGTTTGTTTTGTGTTCGTTTCAATTCGGCATTCACACGATGCATGGTGAGTAAGGTAGGTTAGCCCAGGAGGAGCTCACCTCCTGGTTGAGTCAGTGGTTCAGCCTCCCTTCCCTGCGTGCACATGATGCATTAAAGGGTAGGCCACGCGAATTGCGCACGGTAAACCTTGTTTAGGTTACCCAGAGGCTCCTCTGTACGTTCTTTAAGAGAACCCGAGGAGTTTCTTAAAGCTTGCTCGCTTGACAGGGGTAGCTGATCCGTCAGCGTGTTTGCGAACAGTGTATTATAGGTCACACTGAGAAGGGTATAATACCTGGAGTGTGGCTTGGTTCCTCCGTCGCAAACACCCCTTCATTTGCCTCTGTTGTACAGGTGGGAGAGGTTAAGGGTGATTGGTGCACGCAGCAGCTGCCTTCGGCGGCTACCATTTTTCTGCCCCAGCAAAACAGGGGCGCTGATCACAAATCAAATCACTGTGCCTCAGCCAGTACTGGCGAGGGCAGTTCGACCTCAACGACATCTGCGCTGTGCACGCAACGAGAGCACCCCTTCCCTCCAAGCCCTAGCAGGGGAAACGCGTTGTGGCGTCCCCTGTTAGGCCACAGCTGCTTAGGAGCGCTGTGTTCTCTTGTCTTCTTCACAGGAGGGCCATTAGGGCCTGAGTGAACTTTGACTGCACCACCCAGTAGCGTGTGTAGGGGTTAGGGTCAGCAGGCCTGGCAGGAGGTGAGTGCAAGTGATGAGTGCTCACCCTGCCTTCGAAGGCCGGTGCTGGCGTTAGTGAGTGTAGTGTAGTGCTGTCTCCTGTCCCGCATGCTTTTCCTCGTGGGCAGGGGAGTGCGTTAGCTTTTGGCCTGTAGCAAAAATGGGCGTTTTGTATGCCCTTAGCACACTTGGCCACCCCTCCCCTCTTAGTAGGTAGGGCTTTTGCCGTCTTACCCCAAGGATAGGCGCCAGCACAGAAATTGGGCGCCATAGGAGTGGTAATAGTACCTGATTAGGACCTTCGGTCCGACGTCAGCGAAGCCCGGTCTCCGGGAGCCACGCTGGGGAGAGAAGTGAGACACATACAGACATACGTAGCACACTTAGGGGTATGGTAAACCCTGTAAGGAAGGGTAGAACCCCATGGGTCTGGACCAGTCAGGGGTCCTAACTGTGGGCTCGCTTGTCCCCAAGGAGGGAAGACACACCTTGCCTCATAACACCTTGCTTGTCATTCCCCCCTGGTGTAGTAAGCCACCGTTCTTCGTTGGCTCACCAAGGTCATTACATTAGGGCAGTACCCATGCAACACATGGTCAACAAGGCATACACTCGCTGGGTGGCTGCAATCTTGATAAGCGGCCACCTGGCTCACGCTGGGAACCATAGGCATGGGTCTGCAGGGCACAGACAGGGTCAGTGCAGTGCTCAGTAAGCAGTAGTCTGTGAGAAACCAATGGCCTTCGGCGGGGGAGTGGTTGTCAAGGGGGGCTAACGGTCCTGTCCTGCGATGCAATGCGGGGCAACTGTGACAACTGCTCTTACACCCATACACAGGCACGTCTGCAGAAGAGTGCTCACTGCACCTGTCAGTAGACTGACACAGGGCAATTAGTTTCGCTTCTTACGCTGGGACATAGTCTCAGCACGGGTTAGGAGCTGCCCCTCGTTGTTCTCAACGAGGTAAGTGCGGAAGATGGGGTTGATACTCCCATCTGGTTGTATGAAGGCTGACATAGGTTCCCAGGTCGCCTCAGACAACCCATAGCCATCCCACAGGGTAAGGAATTTCCAGCCCTGTTTATACTCGTGGCGAGCAATACCTGCAACCACGTAGTAACCATCGACTACCATCTCATCGGCAGTCATCTCTTCGAGTTCGTCTGCCTCCTCTGGACTGGCAGCGTTCTCTAGGTCTATACGTTCAATCTCACTGTCGCTGAGGCGCCACTCATCCCAAGACAAGTCGTCAGGGGAGTGATAGTGCCTCAACTGCTTAGGTGCACACAGCAGTTCACCACCTAGACGTGGACTGCACCTGACATGGATCCTGGATCCATCTATCCTGATGATACGATAGGGTGCAAAGTAAGGGTCCTGTAGGCAGTTACGTGGCCAGGAGGGTAGGCGTGAATGGTGTACCAAAACAAGGTCACCAACCTTGAAGCTGGCAGGTCGCCGTAGGCGGTTCCGTCGGCTCTGTTCACGGTCACGAATGTGTCTCAGGTTAGTACCAGCCTGGTTAGCCAGAGACTGCTTGTGTTCTAGCCAATCTCCCACAGGGCTCTTGAAGTCCTCAGGAAAGGGGGTTTTGAAGAACCATGCAGGTCGTCCTCCATGGAACAGTTCGTGGGGGGTGAAACCCGTAGAAGAGCTCCGCTGTGAGTTCGTGGACAGGACTGCCCAGGGCACTAGACGTACCCAGTCCTTGGTGCGCTCCTGTTTCATCAGGATTCTTAAGTTTTGCTCCACCACACGGTGGTGTCTCTCACAGAGAGGGTTAGACGTGTGAGTATAGGGCACACCTGTGGTTACCTCCACGTTGAGGGCATCTAGGACTCGTTTGTACCACCCAGTGTCACTGCGGATGCGTACATCTTCATCAGAGTGCACCTGTTTGGGTGCTCCATAGGGTTCGAACCATTGTTCGACCAACATTTTTACAGTCTGCTCACCTGTGATTTTCTTATTGCAAGGGAACACACGGGTGAAGCGGGATAGACCACAGGTGACCACGAGGCAACTATCATAGCCGCCAAAGCGTGGTAGGCCGTGGATGTAATCCACGTAGAGAAGAGAGTTAGCACAATAGGGTATGGGTAAGCTGGAGATCAGACCCCTATCCCTACTGTCGCTCTGCTTGCTGGCATGACAGCCACAAGCATCCACAATGGTCTGCATACGCGACCTCAGTTCAGTCAGGGTTAGACTAGAGTAGAAACAATCACGGAAGAAGTCCACTGAGCGATTAGCGCCAGTGTGACCAGAACTGAGATGGGACCACTGTAGGCACCCATCCAGTCGTGCCTCAGGCACCACGATTCGGTCCTCGTAGAAGAGGTACTGATTGTTTTTATACCACTGGTGCCCGTCAATGACACGGGGTTCGAGACCAGTGCTGAGGGTTTGGAGAATTTCTTCATACTCTGACTTATAGTCGGTTAGACTCCAACCCTCCAGGATTCCAGCAGTGCGCATGGACAGGTCAAGCTGGACATCCATACGCTGGAAAGCCTCTTTGGCGAGCGCCTCAGAGCTCTCACCAATAAGCGCATCGAAGTTGTTGCGCGATATATAGTCAGACAGTTCATTCTTAATCCCGGGGATATGATGCACTGTCAGCCTGAACTGGCTCAGGTAAGTCCACCACCGTTTTAGCTTTGCTTTTTCCGGTGGTGGGCCCTTCTGAAAAGACTTCACAGGTTCCTGGTCACACAGCCAGACAATAGGGTTAGATCCCAGGAGTCGGGATTGTGACGATAGCACCAACATACCGGCCAGGAGTTCCTGGTCATAGGTGCTGTAGTTGGAACGCGCTTGGTTCCATTTCCAATTCCAGTGTCCCAGTGGCACCAGTCGCCACTCACTGGTAGGATAGTCATGTTTCAACGAACCATCACGGTTCAGTCCAGTAGTACGATAATGGCAGTGGGTTAGTTCAGCGGGGTTAAGCTCCTGCCATTGGTAGATCGTACCTCCCCCCCCCACATCACTGGCATCAGTGATCAGGACTATCTCGCCTTCAGGGCGGGGCACTCCCAGGCAGTTGGAGGAGGCAATCTTCTTCTTCAACTCCTGGAAACACTCTTCCTCTCTGGAGGTCCACCTCCAGGGAGTAGTTTTCTTGATCAGGTCAGTGAGGGGTGCAGAGGAGTAAGTAAAATTGTGGATGTGACGCCGATAGAAATTACAGGCGCCCACAAAACTCCTCACATCGTGTAGACCCTTCTTAGGGTCATCGCGAATCTGCATGTCCTGTAGGGGCTGCATCTTAGACGCGGCTGGTTTCCACCAGCCATACCCCACGTCGAAACCCAAATACTCCATCTCCTCTTTCATAAACTCAGATTTTTCGAGTTTGATTCGGAGATGGTTTTCTTGACACACAATGAAAAATTCACGGAGGAGAAGGACATGATCCTCTTTGGTATTAGTACCCAAACTCACGTCGTCGATGTGAGCCTCCATTTCTGCACCCCGAGAAATCAACTCTTGTACTAGAGGCCTGCGCCTCAGTATGTACAAAATTTTGTTCATAAGCTCCTGGAAGAGCGCTGGGGCATTAGCCACCCCGAAAGGCATAACCTTCCACTTGAAGACACGACCCTTAGGGGTTGTAAAGGCAAGCAGCTCCTGAGCTGCGGCGGTTAGGTCAACCTGCCAGAAACCAGAGCGTTTGTCCATTTTGGTCTTGTACCTGCATTTGGCAATACGCTCCAGGGTGTTTTCCATGTTAGGAATACTCCCTGAGTGGTTCTGGGTTTTCTTGTTGACCTCACCATAGTCTACAACAAGACGTAGGGCAGTCGACCCTGGTTTAGCAACAAGGAAACAGGGACTGCAGTGATGGGGATAGTCTCCGTGTTTATACTCTTCAACGAGGCCAGCATCAATGCATTCTTGGATCTGGCGCTCGATTTCTTCCACCTGTTCCTGTGGAGCGGGATAGGGACGACGCCTCACTCGCGTCTTTTCAAATTCTGGTTTCAATTTCAGGTCCATCTGGACCAGTTTTTTACAAGAAAGGGGAGACGGCAAGGCGCCGAACACCTCCTCATAGGTTATAAGCAGTTTCTTCAGGCGGGGGTCAAGGTTAAGACTCTCGACTTTCTGAAGGAAATCCTCCTCAGCATGGAGGTTGCTTTTTCCATGTTCTTTCTTTTTATGCCGATCAGCAGTTTCGGCAGGTACAGAACCATCGTCCCACTCAGGGGGACATTGCGGCCCGTAGTGTAGAGAATACACTAGAGGTATCTCAGGATCAGGCAGCGTATAGGACTCATCGTCCTCCTCAGACCAGATGGAGTATTTCCAGGTCTGTCTGAGGTATTGCAGCCGCTCTTGGCGCTCAATACCTTCGGCCTTCAGGTACAACAGCCGTCGGAGTTCTTGTGTGTCATGCTCAGACAATGGCATGTTATTAGCAGCAGGCTGTGCCCGAGCATCAGCACTCCGGGCCACGGGTTCAGCTGTGTGCACAGGCTGCACGTGTAGCACTGGTTTCCCAACGCGGGAAGCGGGTTCAGAGGTTGACTCTAGATCTACCTCCTCTAGCAACAGCTGGGCCAGGAAAGCACTATGTTTTAGGTCAACACAGCTGGGATCAACAGAGGGAATAGTGCTGGCGATCTCAGACAGTTGGTCGTCAGCATCCTCTTTTACAGCTGCAGGTTCCAGATAGTCATCAGGAGACTCACACCCTGTAAGTGTGGCAGATAGGTGCTCAGGAGATCGATTTTTGAGATCATAAAGGGTCAGGCCACGATTTTCGGCCATGACCTCTTTTAGTAGCACCTGGTCCAGGTCACACAGGTGTACAGGATTGAGAGATCCATCGATGATGGACAGGAAACTGGCCCACTCAGGGGCCTGCATAGCTGTGTCTGAGTCCTCAGGCACATAGATGGGGCCGTCGGGGAGTTGCACTCTTCCCACGGTCATTCGGTCAAGCATACGGCGCCAGTAAGCATGTTCACCAGAGCAACCCCAGTCAGGGGTGCACATAACAACCCTTCCTGCTTCATAAGCGATCTTGGTTAGAACCTTCGCGAGCAAGGAGAAGGGAGGGTTAGCATACGCTAGGCCCATTGCTTTCCAGAAGAAACGGAAAGCATTGTTCATTTGTTTCGAGCAGTACAACTGCATGATGTGCTGTTGTTGGCTCGCAAACAATTCCACCTGGATCTCATCCAGGTTTACCTGAAGGGCCGCCAGTCCATTTTCGAGAACATGACGGGCCAGTTGGTAGTTTTCAGTACGATAATTCGTCTTGGCTGCGTAGCGCAGCCCAGACTCTTTTCGTCCTGACAGCTCCAAAGGAACGGAGAATAGCCCACTGCCAAAGTCGCAGTGCAAAGAGTAAGGACGCTGTAGGGACAGCATTTTTACCTGGGGGTTTCTTCTTAGAAAGTCGGTGCCAATGACGATGTCAAAGGCGTCAGTGTCCAACACTCTGCAGTGTTGGGTCACGGTTTCGTCGCCCAGACATATGGTCACATCGACCCCCCCCAAGGAATGGATGGTACGCCCATCCCCTACTCTTATGGCCACGGTCTTAGTTTTCCTGAAAGTTTTAAGCAGGCGCCGGGCCACTATGGAAAGTGTTGCACCGGTATCAAGCACTGCTCAAAAAACCTGATCCCTGATTTTCACGAGGATCCAGAAAACCAAGTCCTCCTCTTCGGAGCCGCCCCCCTATTCCTCATCAGGGAATTTCACATCCACTCCTGCAGCCATGAGGGACTTGGCCATCCAGGCCAAGCGCCTCTTCTTAGAATTATTCCCCTCAGGGGTAGCGTTATCCCCTTGGGGGCGCTTCTGGGGGACACCTGCGGCAGGAGCGGGTGTAGCAGCAGGAGTAGGTGTTGCAACGGGCGCTGATGAGCGCCTCTGGGGGTTAGGGGGTCCAGTCTTGCCACCCCCGTTGCCACCTCCTTTACCTTTATCCCCATTCGGGGGATTTCTGGCGGGCGTCTGGGTCTTCTGGCGCTCCGCTTCCTGACGCTTGAGTTTGTCACTCTCGCGTTTCTTGATGTGGCATTCGTCCTCATAGTGACGACGTTTGCCACAGTAACCACAGGTGATGGTACACCTGAAGTGGTCCTGATGGGTCACCTGTTTCCCATCTTTGGTGTGCTGCTGACGTTTCATCTGCAGCATACAGCCACTGCGGAGATCGCAGTCAGAGGCATGACAAGGTCCCCCCTTGTCATTGACAGGTCGGCAGTAAAACAGGGGGGGTGTGCCTGCATCAGTAGGAACCTCGTTCATGGCACGTAGGTTGCCTCTCCCTTTACCACCTCCCTGGTTGGTGTTTGTGGGATTTTTATGCCCCTTCCCTTCGCCACGTTCGGGGGTAGGGGTACCACCTCGTCCCAAATGCTTCTTGAGGAACTTCTCCATGTGGGAGTCGTTCTCTCTCTCAAGAGCTAGCTCAATCAAGAGATCCACCAGTGTATCGTACGAGTGGGTCCTGCTCTTCCTCTGAGAGGTGGAGCGGCAATCATCCCACGTACGCTGGGGGATCTTACTCATGAGCCACAGGTGGGGCTCAGTGGCTCCGTAGGAGCCCACGTTCATCCTCGAAAATAAGTACTCCAAATCGCACACATACTCAGAAATTGGCGCAGCGGATGGAAACTCCGGGAGCATAGGTAGCTCCTCGATCTGTGTGCGTACGCTGAGGTCAGTCTCATAGACTGGGAATGTTTTCTCTAACCTCAGGAGTACCTCCGCCCAAGTAGAACAGGTTTTCACAATCTGTTTGACCTGTTTTTGCGAAAATTTCTTTTTGCATGAGCGTTTTAGCAGTGAACATTTGGTGGCCACATCCACATGGGATTGGCCAGTCAACAAAAGGAACTCTGCAAATTCTTCTGCCTATTCAGGCAGATTTTTGGGGTCGAACTCCGGCAGTTCCAGCTGGATGTTCGCCTGGGCAATTGGTCTGCCCGTCTTCCCACCCCCCGGAGTTAGGCCTGAAGGCGACACGCCGGCAAGAGGGGTCAGGGCTGACAGCCCTCTTCTCTCACTCTCTGTGACAGGCACGTCCTGTAGATCCGCCATAGGCACAGTCCTGGCACGGGGGTGAAAGGGGCTGGGGCAGGTAACCTTAGGCAACAGCCTTGAGACCCTCGATCTCTTGAGATCTTCGGCCAGGGTACTCAGCCCTGGAGAGAGAGAGAGCAACTCAGGCTTGGGTAAGGGTTCTGCAATACCCAGTTTAGCCTTAATGGCCTCCGATAAGGCCGTCACATCTGGATCTTCTGATCCAGACAGGAATTTGGCCAGCAGCTCGGCCGTTTGATCCAGGGCACCGTAGGTTGGCCTTGGATGTTGTTGTTCTTCGACTCGTGTTGGGCCCACTTCGGGAGCACTTGGGGTTGGATACTCAGGTCTTAGTCGTCATCGCAGGGATGCAGTGGACGGAGGACCAGAGTGTGCGTAGGACCCTAGATCTGTACGTGGTTTGGATCCATGTACAGCCAATGGCTCCTCTCCATCTTCCCCACGGATGGATTTATAGTACTCCTCATGCATGATGTACTCATCCATCTTCATCTTCAGCTTCTCATACTCCTCAGGTCCTTCAATGGCAGTTGAGGATGAAGCTGGACAATTGGATCTTGATACTGAAGCAGCCACACGTCTGTGGAGGTGACTGAAGCTGTCTCCACCGTGTGCTGCTAAGGCCTCGGTGGTAAGGCCTTTTTTCTCTTCCGCCCTTCTGCGTTCTGGATCTCCTTGGGACCGAGATGCGCCACTGAGATGATGTGGAGCTCGGTGAGGTGGTTCACTCATTGGGTGGGCCATGCTGCCCATTTGTACTTGGACAGTTCGGATAGGCCAGGTCCTGACGCTTGGCGTGGACATGATGAACTTGTTGTTGAGCTTTTGTTCTGCACTTCTTCTCAGGGTCGGTTCAAAAGGTCACAAGGGACTGTCTCTGCTACCGGAAAGATGTGCTTGAATTATGCCCTAGGTCTTTTGATTTATTCCTGCATGTTTTGTAGCTGAAAACCAAAACCAAAGCAGCAAGTAGAGCAAGGACTGAATGTGGATCGAATCAATGATTGGTTTTGGAATCCAGTGTAACACAGAAGGGCTGCAGATAGACAAAGCAGGTTTATGCACATAGATTCAATCACAAATGGATAATACAAAAGGTTTTATATGAAAATTGGTCTGACTCTTGCCTCAGAGGTTGCATTAGGCACTTCATGTGCTCTCTTTTGGGTGAAATGGTGCTGGTTAGGACTGAGGGGCATAGATGTCAGGACCACACAGAAAATGACTTGGCCAAGCAACTGAATTCAGAAACAGTTACAAAGTAGGACCACAATAAGTGGTAGAAACAATTGAGTATAGGGGTCTTGGGGTGGGAGACCACTTAGGCTTAACCTCCAAGGCCAACAAGCATGAAATGCCTGATTTTTTTTGGTATGTCCTCCATGAAGGAAGGCACCTCCGCTCCGTTGAGTGGTAGGGGTGAACTTCATGGGGGGGCTAGGGTCACAACCCTAGTTACTTAGAGAAAGTGTACTTTAGGCAACAAAAGAGAGAGAAAAACACTTAAGTTTGTCTTAGCATCAACAAAGGGTTTTAAGGGGGGCTTAGCCTGGATCAAGCCCTCCAAGAAAGACATGGCAGTGACTTTTTCTTACTCCTCATAACACCTTGCTTGTCATTCCCCCCTGGTGTAGTAAGCCACGGTTCTTCGTTGGCTCCCCAAGGTCATTACATCAGGGCAGTTCCCATGCACTACATGGTCAACAAGGCATACACTCGCTGGGTGGCTGCAATCCTGATAAGCGGCCACCTGGCGCACGCTGGAAACCATAGGCATGGGTCTGCAGGGCACAGACAGGGCCAGTGCAGTGCTCAGTAAGCACTAGTCTGTGAAAAAAACCAATGGCCTTCGGCCAGGCAGTGGTTGTCACGGGGGGCTAACGGTCCTGTCCTGAGATGCAATGCGGGGCAACTGTGACAACTGCTCTTACACCCAAACACAGGCACGTCTGCAGAAGAGTGCTCACTGCACCTGTCAGTAGACTGACACAGGGAAATTAGTTTCGCTTCTTACGCTGGGACATAGTCTCAGCACGGGTTAGGAGCTGCCCCTCGTTGTTCTCAACGAGGTAAGTGCGGAAGATGGGGTTGATACTCCCATCTGGTTGTAGTAAGGCTGACATAGGTTCCAAGGTCGCCTCAAATAACCCATAGCCATCCCACAGGGTGAGGAATTTCCAGCCCTGTTTATACTCGTGGCGAGCAATACCTGCAACCACGTAGTAACCATCGACTACCATCTCATCGGCAGTCATCTCTTCGAGTTCGTCTGCCTCCTCTGGACTGGCAGCGTTCTCTAGGTCTATACGCTCAACCTCACTGTCGCTGAGGCGCCACTCATCCCATGACAAGTCGTCAGGGGAGTGATAGTGCCTCAACTGCTTAGGTGCACACAGCAGTTCACCACCTAGACGTGGACTGCACCTGACATGGATCCTGGATCCATCTATCCTGATGATACGATAGGGTCCAAGCTAAGGGTCCTGTAGGCAGTTACGTGGCCAGGAGGGTAGGCGTGAATGGTGTACCAAAACAAGGTCACCAACCTTGAAGCTGGCAGGTCGCCGTAGGCGGTTCCGTCGGCTCTGTTCACGGTCACGAATGTGTCTCAGGCTAGTACCAGCTTGGTTAGCCAGAGACTGCTTGTGTTCCAGCCAATCTCCCACAGGGCTCTTGAAGTCCTCAGGAAAGGGGGTTTTGAAGAACCAAGCAGGTCGTCCTCCATGGAACAGTTCGTGGGGGGTGAAACCCGTAGAAGAGCTCCGCTGTGAGTTCATGGTCAACACTGCCCAGAGCACTAGGCGTACCCAGTCCTTGGTCCGCTCCTGTTTCATCAGGATTCTTAAGTTTTGCTCCACCACACGGTTCTGTCTCTCACAGAGAGGGTTAGAAGTGTGGGTATAGGGCACACCTGTGGTTACCTCCACGTTGAGGGCATCTAGCACTCGTTTGTACCACCCAGTGTCACTGCGGATGCGTACATCCTCATCAGAGTGCACCTGCTTAGGTGCACCATAGGGTTCGAACCATTGTTCGACCAACATTTTCACAGTCTGCTCACCTGTGATTTTCTTTTTGCAAGGGAACACACGGGTGAAGCAAGATAGACCACAGGTGACCACGAGGCAACTATCATAGCCGCCAAAGCGTGGTAGGCCGTGGACGAAATCCACGTAGAGAAGAGAGTTAGCATAATAGGGTATGGGTAAGCTGGAGATCAGGCCCCTATCCCTACTGTCGCTCTGCTTGCTGGCATGACAGCCACAAGCATCCACAATGGTCTGCATACGCGACCTCAGTTCAGTCAGGGTTAGACTAGAGTAGAAACACTCACGGAAGAAGTCCACTGAGCGATTAGCGCCAGTGTGACCAGAGCTGAGATGGGACAACTGTAGGCACCCATCCAGTCGTGCCTCAGGCACCACAATTCGGTCCTCGTAGAAGAGGTACTGATTGTTTTTATACCACTGGTGCCCGTCAATGACACGGGGTTCGAGACCAGTGCTGAGGATTTGGAGAATCTCTTCATACTCTGACTGATAGTCAGTTAGACTCCAATCCTCCAGGATTCCAGCAGTGCGCATGGAAAGGTCAAGCTGGACATCCATACGCTGGAAAGCCTCTTTGGCGAGCGCCTCAGAGCTCTCACCAATAAGCGCATCGAAGTTGTTGCGCGATATATAGTCAGACAGTTCATTCTTTATCCCGGGGATATGATGCACTGTCAGCCTGAACTGGCTCAGGTAAGTCCACCACCGTTTTAGCTTTGCTTTTTCCGGTGGTGGGCCCTTCTGAAAAGACTTCACAGGCTCTTGGTCACACGGCCAGACAATAGGGTTAGATCCCAGGAGTCGGGATTGTGACGATAGCACCACCATACCGGCCAGGAGTTCCTTGTCATAGGTGCTGTAGCTGGAACGCGCTTGGTTCCATTTCCAATTCCAGTGTCCCAGTGGCACCAGTCGCCACTCACTGGTAGGATAGTCATGTTTCAACGAACCATCACGGTTCAGTCCAGTAGTACGATAATGGCAGTGGGTTAGTTCAGCGGGGTTAAGCTCCTGCCATTGGTAGATCGTACCACCCCCCCCTACATCACTGGCATCAGTGATCAGGACTATCTCGCCCTCAGGGCGGGGCACTCCCAGGCAGTTGGAGGAGGCAATCTTCTTCTTGAACTCCTGGAAACACTCTTCCTCTCTGGAGGTCCACCTCCAGGGAGTAGTTTTCTTGATTAGGTCAGTGAGGGGTGCAGAAGAGTACGTAAAATTGTGGATGTGACGCCGAAAGAAATTACAGGCGCCCACAAAACTCCTCACATCGTGTAGACCCTTCTTAGGGTCATCGCGAATCTGCTTGCCCTGTAGGGGCTGCATCTTAGACGCGGCTGGTTTCCACCAGCCATACCCCACGTCGAAACCCAAATACTCCATCTCCTCTTTCATAAACTCACATTTTTCGAGTTTGATTCGGAGATGGTTTTCTTGACACACAATGAAAAATTCACGGAGGAGAAGGACATGGTCCTCTTTGGTATTAGTACCCAAACTCACGTCGTCGATGTGAGCCTCCATTTCTGCACCCCGAGAGATCAACTCTTGTACTAGAGGCCTCCGCCTCAGTATGTACAAAATTTTGTTCATGAGCTCCTGGAAGAGCGCTAGGGCATTAGCCACCCCGAAAGGCATAACCTTCCACTTGAAGACACGACCCTTAGGGGTTATAAAGGCCAACAGGTCCTGAGCTGCGGCGGTTAGGTCAACCTGCCAGAAACCAGAGCGTTTGTCCATTTTGGTCTTGTACCTGCATTTGGCAATACGCTCCAGGGTGTTTTCCATGTTAGGAATACTCCCTGAGTGGTTCTCGGTTTTCTTGTTGAACTCACCATAGTCTACAACCAGACGTAGGGCAGTCGACCCTGGTTTGGCAACAAGGAAACAGGGACTGCAGTGATGGGGAGAGTCCCCGTGCTTATACTCTTCAACGAGGCCAGCATCAATGCATTCCTGGATCTGGTGCTCGATTTCTTCAACCTGTTCCTGTGGAGCGGGATAGGGACGACGCCTCACTCGCGTCTTTTCAAATTCTGGTTTCAACTTCAGGTCCATCTGGACCAGTTTTTTACAAGAAAGGGGAGACGGCAAGGCGCCGAACACCTCCTCATAGGTTATAAGCAGTTTCTTCAGGCGGGGGTCAAGGTTAAGACTCTCGAGTTTCTGAAGGAAATCCTCCTCAGCATGGAGGTTGCTTTTTCCATGTTCTTTCTTTTTCTGCCAATCAGCAGTTTCGGCAGGCACAGAACCATCGTCCCACTCAGGGGGACATTGCTGCCCATAGTGCAGAGAATACACTAGAGGTATCTCAGGATCAGGCAGCGTATAGGACTCATCGTCCTCCTCAGACCAGATGGAGTATTTCCAGGTCTGTCTGAGGTATTGCAGCCGCTCTTGGCGCTCAATACCTTCGGCCTTCAGGTACAACAGCCGCCGGAGTTCCTGAGTGTCATGCTCAGACAATGGCATGTTATTAGCAGCAGGCCGCGCCAGAGCATCAGCAATCCGGGCCACGGGTTCACCTGTGTGCATAGGCTGCATGTGTAGCACTGGCTTCCCAACGCGGGAAGCGGGTTCAGAGGTTGACTCTAGATCTACCTCCTCTAGCAACAGCTGGGCTAGGAAGGCACTATGTTTTAGGTCAACACAGCTGGGATCAACAGAAGGAATAGTGCTGGCGATCTCAAATAGTTGGTCGTCAGCATCCTCTTTTACAGCTGCAGGTTCCAAATAGTCATCGGGAGACTCACACCCTGTAAGTGTGGCAGATAGGTGCTCAGGAGATCGATTTTTGAGATCAAAAAGGGTCAGGCCACGATTTTCGGCCATGACCTCTTTCAGTAGCACCTGGTCTAGGTCACACAGGGGTACAGGATTGAGAGATGCATCGACGGTGGACAGGAAACTCGCCCACTCAGGGGTCTGCATAGCTGTGTCTGAGTCCTCAGGCACATAGATGGGGCCGTCGGGGAGTTGCACTCTTCCCACGGTCATTCGATCTAGCATACGGCGCCAGTAAGCATGTTCACCAGAGCAACCCCAGTCACGGGTGCACATAACAACCCTTCCTCCCTCATAAGCGATTTTGGTTAGAACCTTCGCGAGCAGGGAGAAGGGAGGGTTAGCATACGCTAGGCCCATTGCTTTCCAGAAGAAACGGAAAGCATTGTTCAGTTGTTTCGAGCGGTACAACTGCATGATGTGCTGCTGTTGGCTCGCAAACAATTCCACCTGGATCTCATCCAGGTTTACCTGAAGGGCCGCCAGTCCATTTTCAAGAACGTGACGGGCCAATGGGTAGTTTTCAGTACGATAATTCGTCTTGGCTGCGTAGCGCAGCCGAGACTCTTTTCGTCCTGACAGCTCCAAAGGTACGGAGAATAGCCCACTGCCAAAGTCGCAGTGCAAAGAATAGGGGCGCTGGAGGGACAGCATTTTTACCTCGGGGTTTCTTCGTAGGAAGTCGGTGCCAATGACGATGTCAAAGGCGTCGGTGTCCAGCACTCTGCAGTGTTGGGTCACGGTTTCGTCGCCCAGACATATAGTCACATCGACCCCCCCCAAGGAATGGATGGTACGCCCATCCCCTACTCTTTTGGCCACGGTCTTAGTTTTCCTGAAAGTCTTTAGCAGGCGCCGGGCCACTATGGAAAGTGTTGCACCGGTATCAAGCACCGCTCGAAAAAACCTGATCCTCCATTTTCACGAGGATCCAGAAAACCAAGTCCTCCTCTTCGGAGCCGCCCCCCTACTCCTCATCAGGGAACTTGACATCCACCCCTGCAGCAATGAGGGACTTGGCCATCCAGGCCAAGCGCCTCTTCTTGGAATTATTCCCCTCAGGGGTAGCGTTATCCCCTTGGGGGCGCTTCTTGGGGTCACCTGCGGCAGGAGCGGGTGTAGCAGCAGGAGTGGGTGTTGCAACGGGCGCTGATGAGCGCCTCTGGGGGTTAGGGGGTCCATTTTTGCCACCCCCCTTGCCACCTCCTTTACCACCTTTATCCCCATTCGGGGGATTGCTGGCGGGCGTTTGGGTCTTCTGGCGTTCCTCCTCCTGACGCTTGAGTTTGTCACTCTCGCATTTCTTGATGTGGCATTCGTCCTCGTAGTGACGACGTTTGCCACAGTAACCACAGGTGATGGTACACGTGAAATGGTCCTGATGGGTCACAGGTTTCCCATCTTTGGTATGCTGCTGACGTTTCATCTACAGCATACAGCCACTGCGGAGATCGCAGTCAGAGGCATGACAAGGTCCCCCCTTGTCATTGACAGGTTTGCAGTAGAACAGGGAGGGTGTACCTGCATCAGGTTTAACCTCATTCATGGCACGTAGGTTACCCCTCCCTTTACCACCTCCCTGGTTGGTGTTAGTGGGATTTTTAGGCCCTTTCCCTTCGCCACTTTCGGGGGTAGGGGTACCACCTCGACCCAAATGCTTCTTGAGGAATTTCTCCATGTGGGAGTCATTCTCTCTCTCAAGAGCTAGCTCAATCAAGAGATCCACCAGTTCATCGTATGAGTGGGTCCTGCTCTTCCTCTGAGAGGTGGAGGGGCAATCATCCCACGTACGTTGGGGGATCTTACTCATGAGCCACAGGTGGGGCTCAGTGGCTCCGTAGGAGCCCACGTTCATCCTCGAAAACAAGTACTCCAAGTCGCACACATATTCAGAAATTCGCGCAGCGGATGGAAACTCAGGGAGCATAGGTAGCTCCTCGATCTGTGTGCGTACGCTGAGGTCAGTCTCATAGACTCGGAATGTTTTCTCCAACCTCAGGAGTACCTCTGCCCAGGTAGAACAGGTTTTCACAATCTGTTTCACCTGTTTTTGCAAAAATTTCTTTTTGCATGAGCGTTTCAGCAGTGAGCATTTGGTGGCCACATCCACATGGGATTGGCTAGTCAACAAAAGGAACTCTGCAAATTCTTCTGCCCCTTTGGACAGATTTTTTGGTTCGAACTCCGGCAGTTCCAGCTGGATGTTCGCCTGGGCAATAGGTCTGCCTGTCTTCCCACCCCCCGGAGTTAGGCCTGAAGGCGACACGCCGGCAAGAGGTGCCAGGGCTGACAGCCCTCTTTTCTCAATCTCTGTGACAGGCACGTCCTGTAGTTCAGCCATGGGCACAGTCCTGGCACGGGGGTGAAAGGGACTGGGGCAGGTGACCTGAGGCAACAGCCTTGAGACCCTTGATGTCTTAAGATCTTCGGCCAGGGTACTCAGCCCTGGAGGGAGAGAGGGCAACTCTGGCTTGGGTAAGGGTTCTGCAATACCCAGTTTAGCCTTGATGGCCTCCGATAGGGCCGTCACATCTGGATCTTCTGATCGGGAAAGAAGTTTGGCCAACAGTTCGGCCGTATGATCCAGGGCACCGTAAGTTGGCCTTGGATGATGCTGTTCTTCAACTCGAGTCGGGCCCACTTCGGGAGCCCTTGGGGTTGGACAACATGCTCTTGGATACTCAGGTCTTGGTCGTCTTTGCAGGGATTCAGTCTCGGCTCTGTCGGACGGCGGGCCAGAGTGCGTGTAGGACCCCAGGTCTGTACGTGGTCTGGATCCTCGTACTGCCAATGGCTCCTCTCCATCTTCCCCACGAATGGATTTGTAGTACTCCTCATGGAGGATGTATTCATCGATTTTCTTCCTCAGTTCTTCATACTCCTCAGGGCCTTCAATCGCTGTTGAGGATGAAGCTAGACAATTGGATCTGGATACTGAGGCTGCTACACGTCTGTGGAGATGACTGAAGCTGTCTCCACCGTGGGCCGCTAAGGCCTCGGTGGTAAGGCCTTTATTTTCTTCCGCCCTTCTGCGTTCTGGATCTCCTTGGGACCCAGATGCGCCACTGAGATGTTGTGGAGCTCGGTAAGGTGGTTCACTCATAGGGTGGGCCATGCTGCCCATTTGCACTTGGACATTTCTGATGGGCCAGGTCCTGACGCTTGGCGTGGACATGATGGACTTGTTGTTGAGCTTTGTGTGCTGCACTTCTTCTCAGGGTCGGTTCAAAAGGTCACAAGGGACTGACTCTGCTACCGGAAAGATGTCCTTGATTTATGCCCTAGATATTTTGATGAAATCCTGCAGGTTTTGTAGCTGAAAACCAAAACCAAAGCAGCAAGTAGAGCAAGAACAGGATGTGGATCGAATCAATGATTGGTTTTGGAATCTAGTGTAACACAGAAGGGCTGCGGATTGACAAAGCAGGTTTATACACAAAGATTCAATCACAAATGGATAATACAAAAGATTTTATATGAAAATTGGTCTGACTCTTGCCTCAGAGATAGCATTAGGCACTTCATGTGCACTCTTTTGGGTGAAATGGTGCTGGTTAGGAATGTGGGGCATAGATGTCAGGACCACACAGAAAATGACTTGGCCAAGCAACTGAATTCAGAAACAGTTACAAAGTAGGACCACAAAAAGTGGTAGAAACAATTGAGTATAGGGGTCTTGGGGTGGGAGACCACTACGCTTAACCTCCAAGGCCTAAAGCATGAAATGCCTATTTTTTTTCGGTATATCCTCCATGAAGGAAGGTACCTCCGCTCAGTTGAGTGGTAGGGGTGAACTTCATGGGGGGCTAGGGTCACAAACCCAGTTACTTTGAGAAAGTGTACTTTAGGCATCCAAAAAGAGATAAAAACACTTAGGTTTGTCTTAGCATCAACAAAAGTGTTTTAAGCGGGGCTTGGCCTGGATCAAGCCCTCCAAGAAAGACATGGCAGTGACTTTTTCTTACTGTGGGTAACAGGGTAAAACACTAGTGACACACATTGTGAAGCGCATATGCGCATCACAAGGTGCCTCAGCGGGTGTTTGTTGAATAACATAGACCTGACATGCGGACAACACAGTGTATACCTCTGTCATCGTTCAAACATCCCATGGTTGCACCATACCAATTGCATCAAGGTGTATGAGGCCAATAGATGCACCTTTCGGCTTTTGAAGACCATTTTGGGGAAAATAAACTGCCTAAAAAGTCTAGGTGCCAGCGGGCTTGTGCACCCTAAGGCCACCCTCTACGGGATATGCAGGGAGTGGCATACCTCATACTCAGCCGGCCTGGCCCTGTCACTGGGCGATGCTATGCCAATGGGTGGTGAGAGCCCCCACACATCCCTACACCGCAGCGCCCGGGCCCTTCTACACGCCCGGCGGGCACATCCCACAGCGGCAGCAACCCCGTACGTGAACCAGGCTCGAGCCGCATGCCTATGGGGCATGTCCGAGTTGGGTAGAGCATTGCACTTCTCAGACTACCGGACAAGGATCTAGAGGCAGGGGAGGTCAGCGCGGTTGTTGAGGGCGGCCACAAAGCGCACCCCCCCCCCTCCGGCCGTCGCCCGACCAACCCGGTATACAACGGGACAAGATCCACCCCGTCCGTGTTTCTATGTAATGCCTTTCCCTGGGAACCTGCGCTCCACCCGACCTACCATCGGCAACTCACATGCTGCCCAGCTAGGCCTACCCGCTTCTGTCACCGCTGCCATCTGAAAAGAGGAGAGCCGACTACAAGGGCCGAACCCTTTGGCATGAGCACCCTGGCAACTCCTTGCTGTTCTTTGTTGTTGCGATGCGCGGGGGCTCGGAACACACACTAGGAGCCACTGCGGCTCACCTCTACGGCTAGCCGTATGGGGTAGCGCCCGTGCCCCGCCCGCCCTCCCTACGCCGCCCAGGCCAAGGACGTGGTGCACACCTTTTTGCGGAGCCACAGAGTCACCGCAGTTTGTCAAGTCCGCTTCGTGCAGCTCCCCTGGGTCACCGTGCAGGACGGTAGTCGCCCCAAGGCGCTAGATCCTGCGCACCGGTGGGACCTGTGGCGTACCAAGTGGGCTGCATGGCTCACGTTCCTCCGGTCCCAGTACCAGTGGATGGCAAACGGCTCGTGGGCCATTCAAGGCCACGGCCACAGCTCCAAAGCGACCCCCGGCTCCGCACCGCACCACCGACAACAGGCCACGGAGACAGCAGGGAAGGGGGATGTGTAACACAGGGCACAAGGCTTGGCCACATGCGACGGCCACACTACATGTGCTTGACAGCCGCACCGCCGCTAAAGATGTTCATCTTCAAGAGCTTCCCCGTTTCTCCGATGCCGGAGGGGGAAACCCCCGCACAACGGGAGCACCGCTACGTTGCAAAGGCCGCTGCCCCGGTCCTACACCCAGCCTTGCCGCAGTGTCCTACCTCGGACCAGGAGCATGTGCTGGCCGAGGCTGCCACCGCAGCCCCAATCCCCGCCGTCCCAGAACCCGACGCGGATCAGGCAACCCTGACCCTGCAAACCCCTGCCACGCCACAAGGGGAGGCGCAAGGGGGGGTGCAGGCGAGCAGGGGGGCCACACGGCGGTGGTGCCTCTGGCTCGCAAGGAGCTGGACAAGTAACGCTCCAACGTGCAGGCAGACGACACCGAGCTGCGGCCCCCGAAGCCGTACCCGCCGAAACGCTGCGTGCAGAAGGCGTTGCGGGTCGCGACGGATCCCCCCACATGCAGTCGCAGGCGGCCGTGGCAGCGACGCCGGCGGCGCAAGGGGCAGCGACACAGTACCCCGGGCCTCTGTCCGCAACAAGCGAAAGCAGGACAACACAGGCGCCCGCTTTCTGGCCCTGCTACGCGCCCAGGCAGCCACCATCACACTGGTCCAAAAACAACAGCAGGCGGATCAGCACCAGCAGATCCAAGCGGGACAAGAAAGAGGCAAGGGGGGGGGGGTCCCGGGCACGGCGAAGGAGCGGGAAGGAGCAAGGGAAAGACCGGGCCGGGAAAGGGCAGCAACAGCTCACAACAGGGGGGGGGGCAAGGAAGGGAAGGGGATGGATGGCGAGAAGGCCAAAAAGGGACAAAGAAATGGGGAGCGACACCAACGGAGTTTCAAAAAATGATGTTTATCCTTCGACTTTTGTCCGTGGTCAAGGGCCCCAACCCCCTCCGGGGCTCCGCGGTGCACATTAGCACCTCCAAGCATGTTATTCCCACTGCGAAGCCGCCACGGCGTGCGTCGCTGAAGGCTCAAGCGTCGGTGCCGATGTCCACATAGGAATCGATACCAATGGGCCCCTCCGCAGAATCCGCCTCAGGAGCTGCCCCACCACCTTCTCCCCCGCCAGCCACCGATGCGCCCAAGTGCAAAGCAGCCTCACCGGCCGCGGCGCCGGGTGCATCCCGGGGGGCCGGGTAGGGGGGCAACGGAAAGGCCACCCCGTTAGTGTCCGTAGGAACACAAATTGACCACTGAGACACGGTGCTACACAGGCTCACCGGCAACTTAGATGGTATCGCATTTTTACTCCTTCAAATGCAGGTTATGGTCCGGATCTTGGGATGCCGCTTGCTGGCAGGGCCTGCCGCCGGTGCTCCACGTCGCGCAGGGCGGGGAGCTCGGCATTTCTTTCGCGTCAGTATTTCAGCAACGTTGGCCATCTCGGTATACATGGCTCTGCCCCAAATAGAAGCGACACCCACTCGCGAAGGCTCCTTGCTTGGGCACTGGACCCCATCCCAGGTTAGGAAGATGGTGGGGGCGATGACCGCCGGAATCAGTCTAGCGGACCGCACACTCGGTGCCAATGCAGTAAACTGCCATCGCCCCCACCATTTGAAATACTCCAAGTCCGGCTTGCAGGCCCAGCACGCTCCCGCACCACCCCGGCGGAGGGCGGGCCACCTGCCTTGGGCATACGCCGTGCCCCCAAAGCACTGCAACATGCCCGACTCTAGGCCCGATTCACCTGCTTGCCAGACTAGCATATCACCCTGCTTGCGAGCCGCCACCACGAGCCCATAGGCCCACTTGCGCATTTGGTCCGCGTACCTAGATAGAGGCCTAGTGGTGTACCCCTCTTCCCCATTTTTGGTATTCCAAAACTCAATAGACCCCAGAAGTGGCATGTCTTCCACTCTGACAGTGGCAATCCCTCCAACGCGCAGAATACATACCCATGCAAATGTCGCGAGAACCCCAAGGAGGGGCCCGTACTTGGACTTGGAGGCAATCTCAGCGAAGATGACCAAGCCGGCCAACAGGAAGTACGGCTGCGGTCGTGCTGGGGCCGCCCCCGCGGGGATCCTCTCGTGAAGGGCGGTCGCGGTCGGTGGGATCCACTAAACATCCTCAATGGCGCGGATGGCTGGCGTGAAGCTGCGCATTGAGGATGCGGTCGCTCCCATGCCGGCTCACTACGCAAAGAAGCCTGCCACTGCCTCAGCGAAAGTAGGCGGGCTCATTCGCACCGCGTAGTGTGCCAGCGCGAAGCCGGGACCCATATTGAGCCCCGGCACCACACGATGGCGCTTCAATCCGGCGTGCTAGGTTCATTGACATTGGAAACTCGGGCCCAGCGGCTGGCGAGGTCTGCTAGCACGGTGGCTGTGTCGCCAACAACCCCCCAGGGGGCCTCCTGTCGGGGGGGGAGGGGGGGGGTCAGGACCAATAGGGACAGTGGAATTGCCAGTGGCACCCCCCTAGGGAATCGCGCTGGCGGTCGCCACTTGGGGGGGGGGGGGGGTGGATCAACGGGGATCCACTCCCCTTGGCGTGGCTGCCATTTTAGGACACCGCCCGCTAGCCTGCACTTCACGTTGCACCAAACGAAGTTCTCATCAAAAGTTTCCCAGCGCAGCATGCTCCTGGTCGGAATGCCTGGACACCCGGCAGATGTCACATATCTTCCGACGTATGCCGTCTGGGACTCGCTGACGCAGTCCCAGGTACGCCACACCAGCTGCTTGCCCGCGTCTAGCACGTCGTTTGCAACTTGGCCCTTGGGGAAATTCCTAGGATACTCACCCAAGTAATATGGTTGGTGGTGACCGTATTATTTCCCCGGAGACTATTATAGAAAAATGCACAATCCAAAAATATTTGACTATTTATGGAAACACTTCCTTTTTTTAAAAAACCAAAAGCACAACATCATTTTTTTACCACCAAGAAGTAGCTAGGGTGCAAATGTTTGCCGACATCCAAAACTTCACACTGCGTGTGCAAAGCGTCCATGGCATTCTTGAGCTGCACGGGCCTCGCCGAGTTCCCCAACCCTCGGCCTGACACAAGCCTTCAAATTAGATAGGCTCAGTCTTATCCACTGTGTCAACAGGGGCCATTCTAGGGCCTTGTTCAACTCTGGCACTAACAGGGGAGGGAGGGCCGGACCTTCCTTGACGGATGCCCTGGCAGCTACTCGCGCGGTTGCTGGATTTCCCGATCCTTTCTTCTGCTGAAGCATGTTGATGTTGGGGTCGCGAAATGGTTGCGAATCATGCCGTCCATGGCAGTCATTGAAAACAAAAAGCAGGAAAACTGCCTAAATGGGGAGGTGCAAACAAAAATTGAGACAGGGCTCAACTAGTGATTCCCTACCTCGAAACCCTCAATCCCCTCATCACCAAGCACATCAGGGGAGCAATCAATTAAAATCGCGCCAATATTTGAATGACCACCTCTGCCTAATTGAAAGCAACACTGGCATAAAAAAACGTCACGCAACAAATGGGCATAACAAAAAAACCCACCAATGCTTGGGATGCACATTGGACTGTACTAATCAACTGCCAATGAGGATAAATTACCAAGCAATACAACACCAACATTCACCTCTGCTTGCATTCCTGTGGCTATATACCATTCCACTGAATGTGCCAGGACCACCCAAATTAACCCCTCCTTAACACAAGCTCCAGAGTGTTCAAATAAAAAAAAACTGCACTCCCACCAGCCTTCAGTAAGGCATAGGTGTCTGAGTCAACAGACTGAGCAAACTTCCTTTGAAGGAAAAAAAAACAAAGATGTGGGTGACTTTTCAATCACGGATCCCTGAGTAGCCCAAACTGGTCTGGGACCAAAAATTGACAGGTGACAGCTACATGAGGGACAAAACTGCACCTAAGCAGTGCTTTCTTGATCCCACAGCGGAATAGCAGGCTTCTGACGATTCCCTGAAACCAGATCAAAATCTCTTCAAATTGCCAATCACAACCACATGGATTGGGAAGGGATGAGGTCAGGCACGCCACACGCATGCAGTATTTTTTAAACATCTCTCAATACAGCTGGGGAGTGTTGGGGAACTGCAACATTTCCATTGCCGGGCTATACGTAGTTAAGGTGAGCTGGCAGTGGAGGCAGAACAGGCATTGAAAATTAGACATTTGGTTTGGTTTGACATTGCAAACGCACACTCCTGGCAATGGCACCAAAAATTTGGTTCTATAGGCCCCTACAATTTTGAATGCTTTGAATGTGGAACACTGCATTCAGGAATCAGGGGCCACACTATGCATAGGGCAATGGAGACCCCAAACATAGTTCAGTGGCAATACTTTCTTTCGCAATACTTTCTTCAGTGAGGACCCCAAGTAAGAGCACATGCATATGCCACATGCAATTTGCTTTGAAATGAGAGCGTAGCTGTATCAGTGGTGGGCTTGTTGCCCACTGCAGCAGCAAATTCATGATGGGCACCTTTCACCTGTCCTCATGGCAGGCAGAAGCCACAGCATTTGAGAGCATGATTCTGTTGCCCACCCCTGGATGCAGCAGAGCACGTACCACTCGTTTGAGTGTGGCACTTGAGGTGATTATTTCTCGCCACTTCCCAGCACAGTAACATACTCCAAAAAGAGACCATTTTAGCCCAAGCTGCCCACAGCTGCTATTGACCTTAGCCTCACCCCACCATCCAACCGATTTCTGCCATGTCCCAAGTCACTTCGGACTAGCTGTCCTGGTGGGGGATCCACAGAAAGGGATTTGGGAACAGAATGGAGAGAGAAAACCCGGTGTATTTTTGTCTGCTTCTGACAATCCTAATCAATGCACAACACCGAATCACAATTTGGCCTCAAAGGGGGGATGCCCCCCTTTGTAGGGTGTTACATTGAAAGCAGGCTGGATGTTTCAGAGAGATCTGTCTACGGCTGCCCGATGGAAGATCAGCAATTTCTTACATACCCACAGCAACACTGGCACTCTCAGTGTACTGGGACAATTCACCGGAATAGGTAAAAGAGAACTTTGTCAGCGCTTGGATATTGTACAATCCCACTGGTTGCAGTGGGTCAAATAGTGGAATTTTACACAGACACTTTGTCAAGGATCTTGATACTGCACACACCTCATTAGTCATGCACTCTTTGTTCTTTCATATACACAAAGGCTACCTCATTTTCCAAGGGCAATTTTCTCCTCGACCAGGTTGCTTTATTACTGTTCCTGGGACATGGTCGTAAACAAACGGGGGGGGGGGGGGGGCAAATTGCCCAAAAAAAGCCACCAAACTTCACCCCTCTGAACACCCCTCCTTTGGCAAAACCAGCCCTATGTCCAAAGGCCGAGAGTCGACTCCTCTGAAACAAGTTTTGAACGGGGAGGCATTTCTTTTGGCAGCGGAATTTCCATTAACACACATCAGTGCGATGACATGGGGCACACGTACCCCCCGCCCCCCTTGCAAAGTCCCGGGGTAGCGCGCGACGGTCTCCCGGGTGGGGGGGGGAGACGGTCACCAAGTGACGGTCTCCCGGGGGGGGGGGGGGGAGATTGCAAGGGTATTGCGGCCATAGTGGGTTGTGTAGGCTGTGCCGGTGTTTGGGGTTGCGGAGACATGGGCGTAACATCCGGTGACTCTGGCGACTTGGGGGATTCAGCACTCTCATGATCCACCGGAGTGACCCCACCAGGGCGTATGTACCGAATGTGGCAAAACTGCGGCCCATTTGGCGAAGGCCCCACAATAGTGGCCAACACATGTGCACCAAGTGTGCGTGAGTGGTACCGTACATGGTCACCGGGAGAAAACATCTTGGGTCTGAAGTGGCAACACAACACACCCATACAACGCCTTTGGAGAGAGAATATCACAGAACATACACAGGTGCTTGATTTGTAGTACTGGGAAAGCAATGCAAGGCCATGCGTAAAGCAGACGGGCAACACAAACCAGCACAATACATGTTAACTAGAAAAACATGGAAGTGACGGTCTCCCGGGGGGGGGGGGGGGAGATTGCAAGGGGGGGGACTTTGCAAGGGGGGGGGGGGGGATGACAACCGAAATGGGGACTTTTAAGACAAAAAACTGGGGTGGGGAGGGGCTGACCTTCTGAAAAGGTTGGCTGGATGGACGGCACTCAGGCAACGCCGGAAATTGTGTGCACGTGTAGAACAGTATAAGTGGGTAGACAGGCGAATGCAGTTCCACCTCAATATATGCATCATCGGGAACAGCTGGGCTGCCACGCCATGTAGGCCACAGTC
This sequence comes from Eutreptiella sp. 'Long Island Sound 2002', assembly GCA_964036045.1. NCBI lineage: Eukaryota > Euglenozoa > Euglenophyceae > Eutreptiales > Eutreptiaceae > Eutreptiella > Eutreptiella sp. 'Long Island Sound 2002'. Next base: position 67,029,349 of record OZ038384.1, read on the forward strand.
ATTGTGTGCACAGAAAGATGCAGTGGTGACGTTCTCATCAGAATTGATGCCAAGGTCAAGGGGCCTCTGAAGCAAAAATGCAACACCCTTGATACGGGGAGGGGATGCCGAGCAGCGGTATGGGGTAAGCTAGGCCTTGAAGCTTTTCGAAACTGAAAAAGTGTTCCCTCACAATCAATCGTCCCTCACAATCAACCGTCCATCCGTTTGGGACCAAGTGAAGCGGGGACTCAGTCCGGAGTGCACACAGCCCAAGGCCTCGAATGTGCTGCTATCTTCTTGAGGGTACCCTCCTGTCGGATGCGGATATGAGTCTCTGATGACAGAGCCCACTTGCGCTGCCATCAGTTCAGGGCTTGCACCCAAGAACCTACAGTGCCACTGAGAAAAGCAAAGCCTTTTTGCATAATGGTTCGGGACCTTTGAGAGCTCTGACCGCGTAGTGTGTGCGGTGCACGTCAGAAATGCTAACACAAGACGTGGGCCTGCGGTGTATGTGTTGCTATCGTGAAGCGGTACGATACGTGGTACGATACGGCTGGTACAATAGGTATGATACGTGCATTCGCAAGGGCAGCATGCCTTCCGGCTTTGCGCAAATGTTTTTGGATATCCTGCTCACTGACAATGGCATTATGTGTTTGGGAATTGTATCTTGTGACACAGCGTGCGCGCAGTGCGCAATAGAGCTCTCACTGGATGGTTTCAGAGGGGCATACCGGGCCGGGAAGAGGGAATACGGTGGCCAAGGTTCACTGGCGCAGACTGTTGGAGCCTGAACACTGCACCTCAGACGTCCACGCAGGACGTAGCAGCTGTCGGTTCTCCACCGACTGTTTCGGCCTGCAAGACACCACCCTGCCGAAGGGGAAGGATGGTACAGGACCACAACATACACATATCTGTGTTGCTTTTCTCATTGCATATCCGCTTGAGAATGTGTCATGTCGCGTACACGCATGTATGCAACCAAATGCAGGAGTTCCAGGTGGTTTCTCTTTCAGTTGCACGCACACCCACTCATTGGGGTTTGTTGAAGTTCAATCAACGTAACGTGGGAGTTGTGCGAACAGCAGAAAGGGGGCTGTGGAATTGTGATGCAGGATACACTCCAATGGTTCAGGGACGGGATGTGACTGCAGATGCAGAGATGGCGCAGGAAATGACAGAACACGGTTGTCCTGCTGCTTTGCCAACTTCCATCCTGGTTAGGTATGATACAGCACAGTGGGCAGGGGACCAGCAGAGTCGAGAGTCGGAGGGAGTTCACTGTGCACCCCCTCCCCCCAAGGAGTATTCTGCTTGATACAACGCAGTGGGCATTTGAAGATGATGCCAAGCGAGGTGAAACATCACACCGTTGAACCATTCTGTCCGATACCAACCCCCGGAAGAGAGAAGAAGCACGACTTTCTTTCGCACTGACCGGGCTGGCTTTAATGATTAGCACAACAGAATCATGCCTGCCCACCCCCGGCACACAGGTGCATAGCTTATAAATAACCAAGGTATGCAACATTCAAGTGTGCCCTGGTACTGAGGTGGTGCTGTCACACAGTACGTGCACGGTGAGCAGTTGTGGAGGAAATTGTCGTTCAAGCTTTGGAGGTGCACGGGTGCAAGGGAGCTATGATCAAAGGAAAGAGATGATGTGAGAGCTGTGGGACAACCGCATGTCAGGGTGCAGCAACACAACTGCTCAGTATTCGATTTTTCACTTGTTTTGGGGGGTCTGAAAGCGTTCAGCATGGAATGCCCTCCCGCAGTGCGTGCACGGTGCGTGCAACAGGCCCCTGGAGTGTACTTGTGAGACCCCTTCACTGACAAAGGGTGGCAAAAAACAACAAAATCTTGGAGGATAGAAAAAACCGCACCCCTGCCATCCTTCTCATCCAATTACTTCAAAAACTGTTTCCTGAGCAACATCAAAATTACAGCCGTCAACCCGCCAACACTGCTCAATCACTAAAGGTGCAGTAAGACACCATGATGAGGAAATGGAGTGGAGATGTCTAATGAGGAACCGCCTTGCGCAAGCATGGCCAAAATTAGGCAAAACGACGGCCAAACGGGCACCCCTGCCTAGACAGGGCCGCACTTATGCGCCATCATCTTGCGACAAGAAGGGTGTGCACCACATGCACCTTGATGACTAAAGATGTCCACTGCAGATCGCAGTGGCAAGCAGGTGGACAAAGCAAATTGGCACACATTCACAACCAATTCCAAGCAATGCGCCTGCCAGAGTCTTCACGATTTTGAAGGAAAATCCAACAACATTGGTGAGCACATGATCACCAGTGGTGAACCATAGCAACAGAAGCCATGGCTGAAAATAAACATGTTAACAAGCAGAGGGAGGTTGCAGGCTCAAGCACAACGTTGATTCCAGCAGAAACAACTCCTACATGCATGACCCATTTTTTCACTACAACTGGCTTGCATGCATACCATCTTGCATTCTTGGCAAACACTGCGGTCTGAAAGACGACAGTCAGACAGGGTCGCCGTGCTTAGATGCGGCTGTGCTAGCGCAAGGGGGGGGGGGGGGTATAATACAGTTTTTGGTATTCTCCGCAGAGAAGATGAATGTGTACAAGTGAGAGGAGGAAATGTGGCTGGAACTATTTTGGTTTGGATTAAGTGCAGCTACCGAAGAATTCAATTGAGATATCAGTACTGTTGGCAATGGAAGAAAACATCGCTGGTGCCATGTCATGGAATCAAACATGCCAGCATATCACACATCTTGCATGTCACTGTCAGCCGCACTGGTAGCAACCTGGTATCAGCACTAGTCCACAGCACTGGTAGCAGCCTGGTATCAGCATTGGGAGCATGACTGGTTGGAGAATCACTAGTGACAGCGATAGCATTCATGGCAGCAATGATAACAAACAACAGCAACATACGGCAGCACAGGTTACAACGCAAGTGGCAAAATGGCACCAGCTGTCGGCTTCGCACAAGCCGTCAGACTCTGGCGCTGCACCACACAGGACACCAACAACGTAACACCACCCCGACAGAAAAAGGTAACAACTGGCTTACCACTGCATGGAAAATTGCACATGACACATGTATATGCTGTATGGCCCCCATCAGTGACGGGGATCAACTGCCAGGTCAAAACCTGAATGACATCTGGCGAAGCGAGAAGCTTTGATTCTAGTATTGCTGGATTAAAACACTTGGTGTTTAATCTGTACCCAACAAGTGCTGTGGCTGGCCTGTGGCCGCTGGTAACAACAGCACTGTTAGCACTTGTAACATCGCGGGTGGCATTACTGGCAGCAGTCCTGGCAACACAAACTCACTGGTAACAGCAATGTCAGCAGCAACGACAGCAGCAATAAAAGTAGCAATGGCAGGTGGGGCTGCTGTAAAGGCAGAGGCCCGTTGACATCACAACTTTGCGTCCTAACCCAAACGTCCATGCAGTGAAAAGCGTGACTGTGGATTGGATCTTGTACGGTAGCAATGGCACATGGCAGCAACACTTATAGCAACTCATCGTGACTGGAGAGCGCACCTCAATGCCACTGCTGGGTGATAACATTGCGGAGAAAAGCACTTTATACATGGGGAGGAAGTGGGGAGGGGAGTAGAACGTATTGAATATGGACAGATTCTGCAGGCCACCAATTTGAAAATGGTCAGATAATCACAGTGTGGGCTACAGAGGAAAGAAGGCTCAGATTGACCTCAGCTAACTCATCTAAGTGCTGCAACAGTCGCAAATGGAGCAGAAGCATCAGTACCCATCGCGGACCGCACTATCATGGTGCACAGCAGATGAGATGCAGGTTTGGTTGCTAAAACATTGAGTACTGCCACTGGTGTGTAGTGCATGGGATTGACACCAAAAAGGCAAAAAAGGCAGCTTGGAACTGGCATGAAGTGCAAACCATGAACAACATATTCCACTCATCCACCGCTGCCTGGCCGTGGGCATGAAGGGGGGCAAAACTACAAACCAGCCCTGGAAAACTGACATGCATCAGCATTCACGTACTTATTTGCAGAGGGTTCCATCCTAACTTTTTGAAGCTGCTTGTTCAAGCAGTCCCATTCTCACAGCAGTCACTCACCTGGGCCTTCACTCCCACCACATAGCACGCTGCTTTCTGGTGTGCGCCTTGGTGTGCCTCAGGCATCAAGAGGCAAGGCAAGTCGGGCCAGGAGGCCAGGGCAGCGTCTGAAGCGTCCCAGGCCTAATAGGTGTCCTGGAACGGAGCTGGGTAACTCCCTGCAGAATGGAAATGCGAGAACAAATGTGCAGCAGAGAGAGAGGGATCAGGGACAATGTTCGGGGTTGGGAGATGGCAAGCACTGGCAACCACTTGGTTCTGCAGATTCAGCTGATCCCGCAAACATCCACCCCATGCCAAGTGTTGCTAGAAAAGCCTGCCCTGTGGTAAGATCAGACATCAGCCCCCGTTTGAAAACCAGGACACATGGCTGCAATACAAACCAGCACGTAGGTCGTGCTGCACTGCTCAGATTTTCCCTGACTACTGCATGTCAACAAAGCCACGAGGTGCCGTGACATTTTATTTGACCCAACCACTTGAGCCCTCATAAGCTTGAGAGTATTGACCTCCCCAAAATGTTTTCGAAATCGCCAAAGAATCATGCATTTTTCAGTTGGGAAATGTATGTTCTGGGGGCGGGGGGGGGGGGGGGGATGTGCAATGCAGACCAATACAGTGTGATGCAGTGCAGATCTGTGCAGAAAAAAGGCTTGTGAGCAGAGGGACAATTGTCCCACTCTCTCCGAATAAAAAAAAAATACGTGGCTTGGAATAAGTAGTGTAAAGATTTTTTGTGAAAATTCAAGCCTCTGTGGCAGCCCCCCCCGCCCCCCTGCTCGGCGAATCACTTGTGCAAAAGCTGCCGCGGCTCAATTTAGGACACAGCGGGCACTGCGGGTCTGGGCCCATGTTTTTGGGGCCAAACCCCACTGCTACCTTTCCCCGGCCGCCCTCTCTCGTTCCATGGCGAGACCATTGCTTTGTTGACAGCCAGAACAACCTGCTGCCCTGCCCACAACCGGTTCCGGTGTGATGCGGCAAGTCTTCGGGCACCCTCTGGCTTTGCCGTGTGTGGTACTCTGCACCGCACTACACTCTGCACCAGTGTGCTGTCACTCCCATGCCGGCACTGGCATGCTTCACACTCAGAGAGTCGAGAGTGAAGTTGGGAGGGTGCTTACCACCACTGATGTGGGAAATGTATCAAACGGCCAGGGTGTTCTGGATCACCAAGTGTTATGTATCAGTGGTGAACAGCATTTCCAGGCATTTTGCCTTTGGTTCTCCTTTTTGGTGCACCCACACCCGAGGTAACACCTCGCGGCGGGTTGATACCAAGATGTGGCAGCAGTCGGGGGCTGGGGTGGGGGGCGGGGCAGAATAAAACCTAATTAAGTGGGGAGGAGGCCTACCATTGCAATTTTTTTTGGAAGGATGGAGGGGAGTTGGGGGTGTGCCACAAGGGCTAAATGAGTATGCTGGTTGGTACTTCCGGGTGTACGGACTTGTTCGCCTTTTGAGGAGGGAATCCTCCATGCGTGGACAGGTGGGTTGGTTGTCCACCCATTGGGTTGGAGGTGAAGGGGTCAGGATCCAAAAAAAAATGCGAGTGGGGAGCCCACTCAGCGAACCCCAAAAGCCAGGAAAATTTAGTTTTACTAGGTCAGTGTGGGACGTCCCTCTGCTCACAAGTGAATGGTGATGGAGGCCGGGGGGGGGGCTGTGTGTTGTGTAATGCCATAAATTGTAAGGGGCCCATTGTATCCATCACTATCCATTGGATCCATTGTATATTCACACAAAATGAAACTCACAGCAGTGCCTATGAAGAAGCAACTACTATGGCGTGTCCAGGGGATGCTCCACAGGGCCGTCTCGGTGACCCAGAGGCATGAGACGGCGCACAGATCAGCACCATGTGGGACCGCTCCCTTTCACACCCAGTTGTCACATGCACTGCCAGATCCACAGGGCTGTCTCAGTGGCCCAAAAGCATGAGACCGGCGCACAGAGCAGCACCATGTGGGACCGCTCCCTTTCACACCCAGTCAGTTGTCGCATGCACTGCCAGATCCAGAGGGCACTGCAAAGCCAGGCCCCTTGAAATTGGACGCGTTGGTCATGGGGTGCAGCTACAGGTCTACCCGGACGAAAAAGACAGAGGATCCCGCTCCCAATCCCCGGCATGCGAACATACAGGGCATTGTAAGCTCCGGATCGTAGGGCACAGCGCCCGTAAGCCATGTGGTGGGCAACCCCTGCTGCTGGCATATGGCGCGTGAGTGGCAGTCACCCTCCGACAGCAGCCGCTGCCGCTTCAACATGTTGATGGTCGCCTGGATTTGCAAGAGCGAATCCGGCTGCCCTGAGCTCTGGCACTGCACCGACTGCAGCTGCTGCAGGGACTCGTACAAGATGCGGAACGGCAACCCCTGCTCGGATGTGGGCGCAGGGGTCAGCGTCGGACTCTTTGCGGGGGGTACAATGAATGGGACCACCAGGGCCTCTGGGACTGATTCAGCAGACAGGGGCAGGGGGGGCATGGCATTGGCAGGGGCAGAGGCGGGCTTGGACAACGGCGATCCCTTGCGAGAGACAGAGGCCTGCGATGCGCAGGGAGCGGACTTGTTCTGCTTGGGCGTGGGGTGCTTGGGTTTGCCCCAGGCCGACTGGGGCCGGGAAGGGGCCTTCAGCGCACTGGGCTTTTCGGAAGGTTCTGGATGAGAGCGGCCAAGGGCAGCAGAATGGATCAGTGAAAGGCTCCCCTGCACCGGCCACCCCAGGTATGAGAACTGTACTGTTGCACCTGTAGTACCTGTTCCTAGAGAGGTGGGTGTCACGGCCTGGACGGCTGGTGTCATGTTTGCTTTGGGTGAATTTCGACTGCGCAAACTATAATTGGATAAATTCCTGCACCTTGCACCTTGGCCTGATGCGTTGGTGGGGGGGTGGGGCAAACTGCATACCTATGCATTCCGCTGGGATTCCTGCAACCGCACCACTCTTCTCTTGCTGAGCGACAAACAGAGGGTAGAGTAGAAAGAGATGGGATGCATAAGAGCGTTGGGGTTGGAACTTACTGAAAGAGCAAATGATAGCTTTGACAAAACTTTGAATGGGGTAGCCCGTTAAGCCCCTCCAAGTGTGACAGTCTCATGAAGATGTTGTCAATGCACCACAAATGATGTTCAGAATAGCAACAGCATCACAATCTTGAAGAGGTACCCAAAGGATCCTACAAATGACCACCATTTCGGAGAAAAAAATGTTGCACCGTGCTATACCATAATTCGGGGCCACAACATGGCACCACAAAAGCACTGAAGCTGATCACTGCAGACAACTAAAAGGGACTTTGATTGGGTAATTGCTCAGCAAGCCTAGGGTGGGGGAAAATTGGCTTGCGCGGGCGGGGGGTCGTTGGAGCCCCTTTCCCGGACCCCCCCCCCCTCCTTGGCTCCCGTGACGGGGCCTTGAAAAAGGTCATAGATGGTGGCAAAAAAAGTTGAACTTCCATTGACGGGGGGGGGGGGGGGCAGCAGTGGTGGTATTTATGTCCGGTTAGAGAGAAACACACAGTTTGGGTTTTCGTCATTAGCAGACTTGGATGCAAGCAGTGAAGAGGCACTGTTTCACTGCGCCTGGCAGTGGCCGAGTGGCAGTGCAGCTGACGTCAGATTTCTTGGTCGGCGGTTCGAACCCCGTTCAGGTGCACATGCCGGCGGTGCCGCCGGTGGCATTTCGCTGGCAGGGATTCGAACTGACGACCGCAAAAAATGTGTGTGCCTGCGCTACCATTCGACTATGCGTTGTTGCAGTAGAAATGTGCATCCCCATTGCTTGCACCCTTCTGACTACAAATTATTACACCATGCCTTGGGGTATGCTACGTGAATGACCCCAAAAAAGGGGGGTTTACAACGCCCACGCCCGCGCTTGATCTAACAACCTCTCTTCAAGGTGATTGGTACTTTACCAAAGGTTCTGTCACAGGAGCCCCATTGCCAGACCCCCCCCCCCCACCCTCCTTCGGGGGGCTCCCACGACCCCCCCCCCCCCCCGCGCAAGCCAATTTTCCCCTCGCCCTAACCCGAGACAATTCAATCAACCACTGCAGAACTGCAAGCTTAGATGCAGAAGACTTTTTTCTCTCATGGACGATCCTTGTTGCTCAGCGCTCTTTTCCAAAATAACAAACGGTCCACCATCGACATTACTGCAGACCGCCTGTATTCAATGCTTGGATGCAACGCTTCCTTTGAAGTAGCCCAGATTCAGCCTAGAGGGTGGGTGTGGCTTGGTCGGACTTCGGGCTGGTTTGGTGCCTTGGTTGGCTATCCTTAACCCACCCATCCAGTCAAAAAAAACCATCGAGCAACTCCCAACACAATGGTAGTTCCAGTAACATGAGCTCCAATGGGGGGTGACAATGCAGATGTGTGTGTTGTAATGCACACCTTCCACACCCTTACATGCTGCCAATAACCTATGAAATCGCCAGTGACACCCTCTGTTGGGCAACGTGAGTGAACATTCAGCAAAACGGCCCCTCCCGAGCAGTAACCGGACACAAACTCCCCTTGGACAGTAAGCACCTGGGTACGACGGTATCCTTGCACCCCCGAGGGAACTCAGCCCAAATGACAGTTCCCTCGCCCCCCCTCCGTCCGGCTATTCAAGGGACGTGCGACACAAAACAAGACGCGCAGACGCAAGGACATATGAACCACAAAATGACCCGCAAACTGCCGATTGGGATGAATATTCAGCTCTACTGAGCGACAGGCTCTGTATGCCTTTATTCTAGCGTGAGCATTTGACCTTAAAGAGCTGCACATGCTCAATAGGGGCCAAGGGAATGGGCTCTCCAGCTGCAGGCTTGGTTGAAGGCTTGGCTGCCACCTCGGCAGCAAGTTTGGCTACATGCTGGGCTGGCGGTTTCCCGTTGCCGGCGGCGGAAAGCCAGCCACTGGTTTGTGCAACTAATGGGGCTTCAACCGGTCCAGACGGCTGCAGGGTTCAGCACCACGCACTGAGGGGGCTGGCTAGAATCTTGGCAAGCACAACATTGCCCCGTGAGCGTTGGAAATAGAGTACTTGTCAATATGATTGACATCCATGGCTGAAATTGCGAACAAACTAAGCGTTCTGCACGATTCAAGGTACATGGAGTGCCTTGGATGCAACAAATCTGAGATGCACAACAATGCACCATTAATACTACCTTGTCCAAACTCAATATCCCACCTTCTAATAAAATTTAGAAAATGGAAAATGACGGTTACTTTGCCCCCCCCCCCCCCCCACTTACTACTCAAGGTATTCAAGGCTGCTTACTATTCAAAGGGGGGGGGGGGGCTGCACAATCACCCAGATTGCGAACCTCCCCATGATTCCAACACAGCCAATACCGGATCCAAATGTGGTCCCCAAACATGCATATGTTGAGTCACAAAAAACCACCTTTAGTCACAAAAATTGCCGAAGGGGAAGGCGGAAAGAAAAACGCTTCACAAGGGGTACGTGGCACAGGGGTCCATCCCCCTTCCTTGGTGGCCGCTCTGTCTTCCTTCTTTTTCTTTTTGCCCTTGCCTCCACCACCCACCTCCTCTATCTGTGACTCTAACTCCTCCTCACGTTTAATTTTGCGGGGTGTGTTCCTCTTCGGTGGTGTGGGTTTGTCCTCTTCCGGGAGTAGCTCATCGTCATCCTCCTCCTCATCCTAGGGCTTTTGCACACCATTCAGCAAGCTATTGTACCACTCTTTCCACCTGACCACATAAAGATTGCCATTGCGATACCTGTCCTGCTCCATATAATCTAAGGCTGAGTTGAAGGCCTGTGAATAAAACTCCGACACTCACAAGCTCCGGCAGTGCATTGCAATGAAAAAGGAGAAAAGGCAAACTATTGCAAATTATAATCCAAACTAGGTTACTAGGCACATCAGAGTTCTCTCTATGAGGCTGCTTAAGGCACAGACCAAAGAATTTCAACAACAAACCAAGCAGGGCAACTGTGGTCGGCGACTTCACATGCCCTTGATCCACATTCAAATATTTGCGAATCTGGCAATTTATCCAAAAACCCCACAAGCTTGGACCTCCTTCCATTTATAGTATGCATGGGTATTGCCAACATACAGGCTGATAGTTCACTTCCACCCATCACAAGATTCACAAGCACTTACCTCTGTTTGAGCTGCCTTGCATTCCACCGCACGACCCACAATACAAATAGGACCAGCCCGAAATCTTCGACACATGGTGCTGGAACGCATAGCATAGAAAGTAAAAAAACAGTAGGAATGCTGATCATGTTGCTCAAGAAATTTTGCTTAGCATTGCCCAGCATGTATCCTCAGCAAATGGGACTCATATGGCACATTACATTTGAGAAATCCCAACCAAAATTTCTTCCGAGCTACCCATGCATGGTTGGCCTGAAGAACAATACAACATTCCTAGCAATATTAGGGGTATTTTGGAGCCCGATCTGGCTGCCAAAAATTCTGAGCAATGTTCTAAAGGATTCCGGAAAACTTCCCAGCGTGATCCCAACAATGTTCCATACAAGGAAGTATGTCGATCTACCTACCCAAATCCCTCACCTGAGCAAAAAAAGAAAAGAATGCTTTTTGCCTTCATTAGAACTGTGAATGTTGCACTCCCCTTCGTTGAGCATATGTACAAGACAACCATCACTTGACATGGCATCCACATCCACCACCCGGTCCGTAGGACTATGTGCAGCCACACGGCGATACTTCTTGGGTTGCGGTGGATGTTCTGGGTTGTGACTAGATGAAGAATCGGAACCTTTGGCACTTATGGTGGAGCCACTGGATGTACACATCTTGATCATCAGAATCATCATTTGCATGATTGTCTCTTCTGCGGCTACTATTGCTGTTGCCAAGCGGAAATACAAGGTGATGCTCTATGTCGCTATGAACAATGGGTATGCGCAACAACTTCGCTTGCCTCATGGGTTGAACACGTTGTTGCTCACTCATTCACCCTAGACCTTGAAAAAAGGCAGCATTGTCCTCGGCCACCGAAGCAGATACAATACCAATGGAAACGGCACACGCCCCATGCATGCGACTGCGTCAAGACATGCTCCGAACGGGCACGCACGAAACTATGCCCATCATTTGCCTTTGTTTTCCACTTGGGCATCTCCTTCTTCGTGCCTCTGATTGTGGCTTGTGGTTTTCCCTACAGGGAAGGGGTTGAGGCACCCGTGGCTATTGTCCACCATCGCGACAGCCATAGCAACCTGGCTTGGCGCCCTATCCCGCATCCACGGCAGACGGGCTCACCGGAGGGGGGGTACTACAGGGCCGGTGAGGTGCTGAGAAAAAGCACAAGGGGGAATTATGGGAAAAGAGTCAGCCGCACTACCCAAGAGACCGCGCACCGCGCATCGCACCGCGTGCCGTACCTCCCCCTTACAACTGTGCACCACTATGGAAAACTTGCAAAAAAATCCAAAAGAAAAAAATACAAAAATTACGAAATCTTACAATTGCCCCCCCCCCCCCCCTCCCTCCAGGTGCATCTTTATTCTCCAGATTAGACCTGGTTGAACCACAAACACATACAAAACAGACCAACCGCCGACATACCTGAAAAAGACTGGTGCAACAGAAACAATGCAAAGAAAATATGTGTGTGGACAAACGGGCATTAAAAGCCTTGGGGGGAGTGGAGTGTTGGAAATCTTGTGGGTGGGCACCCCTGGGCACTTCTTGCTCCATGGGTTGCAGATGGATGGATGCAGTGCAGAAATGTAGAGCGGCTAGTGTTTCCCTGTCCAATTGAACCACTTTTTGTTGCTTTGTACTTGAATGCCCACAACAAGACTTTTCTGTGATGGTGGAATGTAGGGGACTAAAGAATTGACAGCAACCATGCAGAAATGTCCTGACCTTAGCAGTGCACTGGTCCCTGGGACACATGCTGATGCAACTCCTGCAGCAGACAGTGGGGTGGGGCGGGGGGTGGGGGGGGCAAGAGATGATACCAGACGAAGGGTCTGCAGAATGTACTTATGGGGACAGAACTTGATGCCGGTGTAGTCCGATTTGTTTAATGCTCCGCCGAGGAAAGCCTTGGCTGCCTTGACGCTCTCATTGGCACAGCTGTTGAACCATACTCGAAGCGCAAACCGCCCCCGCTGCTTGCGCATGAGAGTCATCCCACACTGCGCAGAAGAGGAGTTACCCTGGCTGTCCCCCGTTGCGTGCAAGCACCCTTTATCCATTCCCTGAGAGCGAGCTGCACTTTGCCCTGCTGACCTTGCCCCATTCCACCAATAACAAATCAGCTGATGGTTGCTGACTTCCCTTCCATCAGAACACCTTGTAGAGGTACGTGATGGGTCACTGTCGTCTTTTGTTGACAGTTCATCAACCCCTTCCAGCTCCACTATCCCACATCATTTCTGTCATTGGGCTATCTGTGGTCCAATGATGATGAGTGCTCCCACATTGCTCTGAGGGGGCTGCCCAATTATAAGTATTGCCCCGACAACGCTTTCATTGAATCCGCTCCTCAGGCTGTTGAGGAGCCCAGAAGTGCATCCCCTGCCAGGGGCATGAAGAAAGCCTCCCTTGCTGGATTTTTCCAGCCTAGAGCCTCTGCCAGCTCCAGCTGTCGCTCTTCCTCTTCCGAGGGGAGCGCACTTTCAAATGACTGCGTGAGAGTTTGTTGAGACCTCAATAGCGCGCTTCTTGTTCTGTGTGTTTGTTTCTTGTTCTGAAGCACACAGGGGGCTGGTTTTATGATCTGGAATTTCTGGGGCCCCGGAGGGGGGGGTATCAATGCAACACCCTGTAGCGTGTGTAGGGGCGTATGACTGGGAGACTTGCTCCATATGGCAGTCTCGCAGTAGAGCATATGCCCTGCGTCCCGCATGCTTTTTCATGTGGGCCAGTGACGTGTTTTTAGCCTTTAGGAAAAAAAAACAGTTTGCATGCTTCAAAGCACACAGGCCACCCCTCCCCTGTAATAGTCCTAGGTGTATGTCGCCTTGAGGCCTGAAGTACGGTTGCATACTACGTGTAATGGCCAGCACACAAATTGGGCCGGTCGATGATTAATGAAAATAAAAATGAAGGGAAGTGAGTACAACCTGGCGGCAGTCTGCATAAGCGGCCGGGGGGGTTGAAAGAAAACTTTCCTATGGACGCCTCCGTTAGGATCTCTAACTGACCCAGAACCGAAGGGTTTCTAACCCTCTGAAAACCGAAGGGTTTTCGACCCTCTAAACCTTTGCTGATGGACTGATGACCTTGACACTTACCGGGGGGATGTGTGTGTAAGTCTGGTGAATGTCTGTCTAGTACGACAAGTCCGCAAAAATGGTATCCTAATTGTACCCATGTCCGCAGGTTGGCATTGCTTGTCTCTCTGGATTTCATCACTCCCTTGAGTAAAACACACCATGTTGCTTGCAATACCCCTCGCAGATAAAACAGCCACCGGAGCTCGTTGACTCAATGAGAGAATGTAAACAATAGGGCGGGGCCCATGTGTCACGTGGTAAACAAGGCGGTGGCACCCTCACACAACAACAAGGGAATCACAAAGGGTGGTACCCACAAGCATGGGTTGAGCAGGGCACCATCATGAGGCAGTTTGATATGGGGGGGGGGGGGTTGGTGGTCCCGCTACCTGGTGGAAAGTGGACTACAAATAACAGTGTACATTACAAATCACAAATCCAGACTGATCCAGACAAACCCGACCACATCAGACTTCAAATTGCACTAAATACTGCAGTGGTTTGTGGTATGTGGTAGTGTGTGTGTGTGTATCAGATCAGGTATGTGCCGCAATGATAACTTGCAGGATGACACCCGGCTTGCCCGGTGATTGTCTTGCTCCGTGTGCAAAACCCTTCCAACCCATGCGTTAGTATGTGTCCGCCATTACCTGGCCAGTCATAACACGGGCACGCGCAATGCATGCAGTCTATCCCTGACCACCAATTGGGAGCCCTGCCACATGCAACGAAAGCCATGACAACAAATTTACTTTACTGCCTCGCAATTCACCAGCCCTCTCCTGCCTGTAGGATTTGGGCAGCGTGCATACCAGTCCTGCTTCATTTGGAAATTCATCCTGGATTACGGCTGTAGCCAAACGCTGCCACAATGCGTCAGCACTCTGTGAATTTGTTGCCCCAATGCGCTGTGATGAATGAAATGAGCACATTGCCAAAAGCAAATCTTACCACACCGTTTATGGACAATCACCACCACTTACGGAGACTCAGCCAGAAACAAATTCTATTACCTTCCGCAAGTCCACCTCGCCGAGAATCTACCCCAAGCAACACACACCCAAAATAGGGTAAAAACTATATAAATACGGCCTAAAACATGCTTTACATGTCTTGGATGGTCATTTTACGTGATCACAATATCAAAAAAATAAGTTTTGGAATTCGATTTTTGAGCTGTATGGGCTGGAAAAAGTGCATAAGTGCAGGTTGTGGATGCAAATGGACACAAATGGACACAAATGCAGGTTGTGCACCAATCCTGTATGGACCCCCCCCCTCAGCACCAAATGCCCAAATAAATTCTATTGCCTTCGGCAAGTCCACCTCGCAGAGAATCTATCCCAAGCAACACACACCCAAAATAGGGTATAAATCGGGTATAAACTACATAAATACGGGCTAAAACATGCTTTACATATCTTGGATGGTCATATTGTGTGGTCATAATATCATAAAAACAAGTTTCGAAAACTTCAATTTTTTGAGCTGCCCAGGGTGCAAAACTGCATAAGCAGGTTGTGTACCAATCCCTTGGGAACCCCCCCCCCCCCCGTACCTCATACCCAAATCGGGTGAAAAACACATAGATACGGCCTAAAACATGCTTTACATATCTTGGATGGTCATATTGTGTGGTCATAATATCATAAAAACAAGTTTCCAAAACTTCGATTTTTGAGCTGCCCAGGGTGCCAAACTGCATAAGCAGGTTGTGTACCAATCCCTTGGGAACCCCCCCCCCCCCGTACCTCATACCCAAATCGGGTGAAAAACACATAATACCGGCTAAAACATGCTTTACATATCTTGGATGGTCATATTGTGTGGTCATAATATCATAAAAACAAGTTTCCAAAACTTCGATTTTGAGCTGCCCAGGGTGCCAAACTGCATAAGCAGGTTGTGTACCAATCCCTTGGGAACCCCCCCCCCCCCCCTACCTCATACCCAAATCGGGTGAAAAACACATAAATACCGGCTAAAACATGCTTTACATATCTTGGATGGTCATATTGTGTGGTCATAATATCATAAAAACAAGTTTCCAAAACTTCGATTTTGAGCTGCCCAGGGTGCCAAACTGCATAAGCAGGTTGTGTACCAATCCTTGGGAGACCCCCCCCCCCCCCAGACCTAATACCCATATCGGGTGAAAAAACACGTAAATACGGCCTAAAACATGCTTTACATACCTTGGATGGTCATATTGTGTGTCACAATATCAAAAAAACAAGTTTCGGAAACTTCGATTTTTGAGCTGTCGGGGTGAAAGACTGCAGGTTGTGTCCCGGCCCATTCACGAGGCCATTATTGTTGGAAACAGTCATTTCGCGTCTTTGCACGGGTTGTGAACGGCCTAAGCAAGGCTAGAGACTGCAAAAAACGTCCTTCCGTATCTTGGGAGGCATATACTGTCACAACATCCCCACTCACACCCCTCAGAGTGGGTACCACAGGGTCACTGAGGTCGCCAAAACCGCCAACATAGCAAAAAAGGCCAAAAAGTGCATAAACTGCATAAGCGCTCGTCCCACTCCGCCCCATACAAACCCTATGGAGTCGGAACCCGGAAACACTTTTCATCTCAAAATTCTATTGCCTTCGGCAAGTCCACCTCGCAGAGAATCTACTCCAAGCAGCGCACACACAAAATAGGGAAAAAACGACATAAATACGACCTAAAACATGCTTTACATAGCTTGGATGGTCATTCAAGTGATCACGGTATCAGAAAAATAACTTTCGAAAACTTCGATTTCCTGAGCTGCCCGGTGTGCAAAACTGCATAAGCAGGTTGTGTACCAATCCCTTGAAAAACACCCCACCCCCCCGTGCGCCTAATACCCAAATAGGGTGAAAAACACGTAAATAGGGCCTAAAGAATGCTTTACATACCTTGGATGGTCATATTGTGTGGTCACAATATCAAAAGCAGAATGTTCGAAAACTTCGATTTTTGAGCTGCCAAGGGTGAAAAACTGCATAAGCGGGTTGTGTACCAATCCCTTGGGAGACCCCCCCCCCCCCCCCCCCCCAGACCTAATACCGAAATCGGGTGAAAAACACGTAAATACGGCCTAAAACATGCTTTACATACCTTGGATGGTCATTTCAAGTCGTGACAATATTAAAAAACAAGTTTCGAAAACTGCCATTTTTGAGCTCTACAGGGTGAAAAACTGCATAAGCAGGTTGTGCACCCGTCCCCTTTGGGTCACTGGTCCCTTGGGAGCCCCCCCCCCCCCCCCCTGCGGAGCTAACACCAAAATCGGGTGAAAAACACGTAAATGCAGCCTAAAACATGCTTTACATACTTGGATGATCATTTTAGGTGGTCACGGTATCGAAAAAACAAGTTTCGAAAACTTCGATTTTTGAGCTGCCCAGGGTGAAAACTGCACTAGCAAGTTGTGTACCATCCCCTGGAAGCCCCCCCCCCTCCCCCGGACCTAATACCCATATGGGGTGAAAAACACGTAAATACAGCCTAAAACATGCTTTACATACCTTGGATGGTCATTTTAGGTGATCACAATATCATAAAAATCCGTTTTGAAAACTTCGATTTTTGAGCTGCCCAGGGTGCAAACTGCATGAGCAGGTTGTGTACCAATCCCTTGGGAGACACCCCCCCCCGCGGGACCTAATACCCAAATAGGGTGAAAATATGCGTAATACGGCCTAAAACATGCTTTACATACCTTGGATGGTCATTTGGGTGGTC